>FR989975.1:3790564-4193631 GCA_905404175.1 Anthocharis cardamines
TAAAAATGGTTATTTTGAAAATGTTATTTAAAAAAAAATCATTTTTATTAGCAAATTAACAGTTTCAAAGTTACTGAAGAACGATACTGAAATATTCCATTGACACTTACTTAGATATTATATAAAAACCTATTTAAAAATTTGAGTATTACAATTTCGTTTTATGATTTCAATTCCTTATCCATTCTTTGTCTTAAAATCTTTTTAATCGCTATCACTTATAACTTAGGGTAATGTAACTATGTAACTGTGAAAACGAAACCGATCGCAGTAAGAATGAGTAGCTAATTAGTTGAGTCAAGAGAGTGTTGATATAGCCTTCTTTGTCGCCTAATACTTACAGGTATCACCTAATGCTTTTAAAGGCTGGCAACGCAACTGCAATCCCTCTAGTGTGGTAATCTATGGGCAGCGGTGATCACTTACCATCACGTGAGCCACTTGTTTACGTTAAGGGTATTCTATACAAAAAAATAGGTTCTTCATGTATAGTATATACAACCACAAGTAGTATATACAATATATATATATATACATATATACATACAAACATAACAGGATTAACTCTTTAAGGTCAAGTACGACTTTTCGACTTGATTATTTACCATGAAAATGTCAGCGAAACAATTCCTAAAGTACCTTATCAACTACATATTTTCAAGGGTGCTCTTTCGAATGGCGTAACTTAAATTTCAATAAAAAAATATATCATATTTTTGCAAAATAAGTTGAAAAGACAATTTTTTAGTGTTTTCAGAAGTTTTATCGGATTATTTTCGGACAAAAAAGTCTTTTAAAGGTGACCTCTATAGTTGTACTTTCGAAATATTTGAACATCCTTGAAAATAGTCGACAAGATACTTTAGGAATTTTTTCGCTAACATTTTCATGGTAAACAATCAAGTCGAAGAGTCGACTTCTGAAGTTTTTTAGACTTCTAAAGTACCTATTGGCTGTGTGTCAAAATTCCATATAACATAATACGACTGTTATTTAAAAAAAAACTAACTGTATGGATTTGTGGCAGTCCCATAAGTATTACACGGTGTATTAAGCAATTATGACGAGTGACCATTGACCCGTTTACTATGCCTGGATTGCTGGCGGAGTAATTAGATACTTTGGTTAAAAATAGCTTCAAACACTGCTAGAGTCGTCTCGGAACTAGGCCATGAGGTTGAATAATTTTAAATTTGTGTCAACTAACAAGCTCTGGTCCTTTAGGGGAATATTTTAAAAGTCAAAAATATATGTCATAATTATTTTGAAACATGTTTCCCCTAGCGGCCTCTGTTACTCTCCGACCTAAGCTATGCATATCCAAAAAATTCACGTTATATTGTTAAAAAAAAAGTGTTCTGCAGTTTTTGCATGAACGGACAAACAGACACTTTTTGCATTTCTTTAATAATAAGAATAACGCAGCTCGAATCATTTTGCTGGAAAATAGTTTTGAATTATGCTTTGTAATTGGAGCAGTCTACTAAATTCATACTATGTATTATGATTAATTATAGTATTATATGTTTGTAACAACAAAATTTAACAACAAAAACGTTCATATGAATAATCTTATTATTTAAACAAAATATTTAGATTCATTTTTCAGCTGTCACACTTCAGTTTTGATATCAAATAAGTTTAACGAATGAAATTGAATTTATTAGTAGGTAAGTATAAACTAATCGATTCAATATTCAGAGTTATTATTAATAACTAGTAAAACGCCCCGGTTTCGCACGGGTGCGATGTAGATGTGTGTTACAATATTTTTATATTTATTTTATTTATTTATTTATTTAAAACTTTATTGCACTAGAAATACACATAAAAAAAATTTGAAAACACATACAGGAAAAGTACAACTGGCGGCCTTATCGCTAAGCAGCGATTTCTTCCAGGCAACCACATGGTACATAATAAAATTAAAAAAATGTAACGAAAATAATCTTGAATATATTCAATATACATACATATATACACGTATATTATCCACTGTTATATATACATACACAAACACATATAGGTATTACATATTATTTGTAGAGAAAAGGTAATTCAAAAGCATATTCTTAAATGAATCTAAAGAGTTAGCTTTCTTCAGGGCAAGTGGCAGAGCATTCCAAAGCTTGATTGCCTGGACCGTAAATGACTGCTCGTAGTATGTAGTCTGGTGCTTTGGCAATTCAAGACGTAAGAGCTCCGTAGATCTTACGGGTCTGTCATGATAGTCTCTGAAATCAAATCTTTCCTTAAGGTAATGAGGCGTTTTAGGATTGAAGAGTACACGATACAGGAGATGTAGGATGTGAGCATCCCGGCGAAGGCGGATAGGTAGCCATTTAAGTTTTGTACGATACTCTGTAATGTGATCAAATTTCCTGAGTCCAAAAATGAAACGTATGCATAAATTTTGCAGGCGCTCAAGTCTGTTTAATTGTTCTTCAGTGAGATTTACATAAGTAACATCGGCATAGTCTAATAGAGGAAGGAGAAGGGATTTCGTAAGTGAAATTCTGGTTGGAAGAGGAAGAAAGTTTCTTAAGCGCCTGAGTGAACCAGCAGCAGCAAATAGCTTTTTACTCAGTTCCTGGATCTGATGTGTCCATGACAGAGTCTGATCTAGGAAAATTCCTAAGCTTTTAACGTGGTCGCTGAAAGGTATGAGTGTTCCTGCAACATAAATATGTTAGATATCGACAGACGAGCATAAGATTTACGATGTTTGGTACATCAGCAATGCGCGGTCGACCTACTTTTTACTTCGAGCATTAGGAAATCCATACTCTGATACCGAAACGCGCAATGTTCTTCACGGTTTTTCCCATCTATGAACGAATGGCGAAGAGTTTTCTAGAAGGCCATTTACGTAAACCTGTATCAACACTAATCGTTAAAGTCAGGGATGGTCGTAAATCTAACACCTGAACATTGTCTTGTCCCAGCTATAAATTACGGCCGATGATGCTAGATAGACCCGTACAAAGTTTTAATTGAAATCCTTGTGATTCTTTCAAGCTTTGAACTATATAATTGAGATAGTATTACTAGAAGTTATATTAGTAAGTTTTTATATTGTAAATTAGGAAATAGACTTGAAAATTTTAAACTCAACTCAAAAATGTCTTTATACAAATAAGAACTTTTGAACTTTTTTGTTTAATTATAAAGGTATTATTTCGGTCTTATCGCATATAACGTATTGTGTTTACTAAAAACTTAGATTTAAAGATAGTGTTAGGAGAGCTATTTATAAAACAACATATTTATTGCTAGCAACGCAAAAAGAATACACAAAAAGAGCCTATGTTACTCGCTGATAATTTAGCTTTCTATTGATGAAATAATTTTTAAAATCGGTCCAGTAGTTTGTGAGTTATTTATAACATACATAAATACAATTCTTTTCTCTATAATATAAAGATGTATATCTTCTTAGGCTAAGATATTGAAATGAAAAAAATACTTTATTAAAAACACATCTCTTACCAATAAGGGTAGGCAGTTACTGCAATATTTAAATTGGTACTATAAATATGGAAGTTAATTTAGTTTTAAGTTTCTTTTTTTTTTCAGTTTTTATATCCTGGTACCCTTGTGTTCTGTTCTAGAACACCTTTTTCAAATAATCAGTCGCTTAAGTCTTGTCACCCTCGATACATCAGTCCCTAGTAGAGACGAAATGAATGTGAATTAAAGTGCATATAAAAAGGGAATCTTTTACAAATATTTGTCAATGATCCCCTCGTAATCAATCAGGTCCCGTGTCCCCTGGCGACACTCTTGGGAATCACCAGATTTCTAATTGGTGGAAGATGCGACTCGTTTGTCGGCTATTCTTAATGATTGATTGTATCTTTTTAGAACTGTATAATTAATGTCGTATTAACATTTAATGAACAGGTTACATAGATCTACGATTTTACATGAATTTTTCGTATGCTGTATTAGGGTTTTCTTTTGTTTTCATTGTAATTTTTTTGTATAGTTATAGCACTATCTGCCTTTTTTTAACTTAAGATTACACTAATACAATTCAAATTTTGTAGTTGCAATGCCTAGCAGTCCGGAATTCTCTAAGTTTGTATATGATTTTATAACTTAGGGTTTGCCCCTTCCCCACATAATTTCCTTGAATAATATCCTTTATACCAAGGTATAATAAGACACCGCAATCCTTAATTACTACAACAATCCTTCTGGCTAATCAAATCAAAGCATTCATTGGCGTGGGTGTCTCCTTTGTCTGTGTGCCATAAATCTTGCCGCACGCACACAGCTGTCCTTGTGCAAGTTTTCTTTACCCTTTAACTTGAATGGCAGACCTCCTTTTGTCTCCTTTGTCCTTGGTTTCTATAGTTTTGATATATAGCCTGTTTGCAGGTTATTGGAGGGGTTATTAGGAACAGGTGACAGTTTGTTATACGTTAATTAAAAGACGTTGATATTTTTGGGGGAAATTTTAAACGCAATATCTTAGATTAATAATTGGTCTCCGCGCTACGACTAGATACCGCGCTATAAAGAAAAAACAGGTTCCTGAATGCGGCAACTCAATATTGTAGTGTGTGTAAAACACTGAGATTTTAGGGTTATATTATTTTTCTGTGAAATTTATGACGATTTATATATATTATATTGTCTTTTATTAACGCGAGTATCACACATTTAAATAAAATACTGTATACCGGATTAAAACGCGATTTATTATTTATATTGTTTAAATTATTTATCCGCTGTCTCCCCGCGACCACGGTTGCTGAAAAGCATCCGAAACGTCGGGATAAATAATTTAAACAATATAAAATTGCCGCATTTTTCAAGCCGTAGCGAGTCGTAGCGCGCGAATACCAATTATTATTAATATAAGTGCAATATTTAGCTTTATTGGTTAGTATCTTAGTCTCTTTTCGTAAATTACTCTTTATTTTTTATGACAGTTATCTTGATACTCAATTGATAGTCGGTGATATGTCTTGTGTTATCAAACAACGATGCGTTGTTGACCGACTATTTACTTCGAGCATTCGGAAATCCATAGACTGAAACCGAAATGCGCAATGTGCACTGCGGTTCGCTTTTGCCCGGTCGGAATTTCGATATTCCTCCCATTTGTTCAATGCCCGAAGTTACCAGACGTGGGGAAGACATGTTCCTAGAATATTATAAACATGTCGTCCCGGTGGGATTGGAACCCACAACCTATCGATGCGCACGGCGTGTGTCCTACCGAACGCGCCAACGAGCCCGTCAAACTTATTTTTATTTTGAGCATTCGGAAGTCCATAAGCTGATATTATGTTCTAGTGAGCCTAATAGTCCGTGCCTTGTTTCTTTGTGCCTGATATTTATGTATATTCACAGTGTAGTGGGCAAAATTCTTTTTTTAAGAGTACATATAGGTATATATATTTAATCCCGGGAAGAAATTGCTCGTGTGAAGCTAAAGACGAGCGCTAGTGATAGATATACCATAGGGTCGTAAATAATGCAGATTTGACAACCGCAAATCTTTATGTGTGTACTAAAAATTTTATGTACTATCATATATTTTATCACGAATATAGGAAAGTTTTATGTGCCGTATTAATTATGGAATGTATTGTATCTGAATCTTACTTTGAGTCTTCGCAAATCAAGGGCATAATCGTCGTTGCGCCTGCCAAATTCCATATGTGCATTTTTGTATAGTTTTGGGAAACAACGAAAAACGTATTATTGACTCACATACGGAGTTTTTCTTAACGGTCAAAACACATATGGAATTAGTTAAACTCCTTTCCAGTTCGAATATCACAAAAAGGATTTTAGTAACACAGTAGACAATAAAACGAAGATTATTTTTGGTGCAAAAACCAAAAATCAAAAAAATGCACATATGGAATTGGGCAGGCGCAACGACGTAATACTCGCTACAGAGGCTACAAACAACTTGCGAAAAAGTTATCGTGTCGTCGAGCTGTCATTTGTATGGAATTTCAAATGATTTCTCATACAACTGACAGATGGACGATTCGAATACTTTTTCGATAGTCGCTCGTGTTAGGCCCGAACTCGTTCTGAGTTGAATCTTATAATCAATGCATACATGATGTTGTTAACCAATAAACTGCTATACATTAAACTATACTATCCGATTTCATCTATCTGTTTAGTGATACAACATTATACGTCTTATACGAATATTCTTGCAATTAAAAATACTCCCCTGAGAAATCTGAGAATTTCTATAGCTATCTTCTCATCAATGGAAAGAAATGAAAAATATAAGATTTTTTTACAATTATTTTTGTTTTTTTTTTTTTCAAATTATAACTGTAATGGGACTGCAAAAAAATAAAAGGCTTTAATATTTTATTTTTGTATGGCATCGGCGCACACTATGCCACAACTGAGCCACAAGTTGCGGTAGTCGCTCGCCTCCCACTCTCACAGGACGTCTCCTCGCCCCATATGTAATTAGTGGCCGCGACAGGAAGCCGCGTCTAGTGGGCGCCATTAGTGGCCCAACGTGCGGCAACACTAAAACTCAACTAAATCATCGTTAGGGTCATCACTCATCCTATAAGTTACAATGATATATTGCTACAAGTACCAGAGGCAGCCATGTTTATGTAAATTAGTGACTACCGTCGCATTAAGATTAAATTGAGTATGGATGACTTTTTATCTTATCTAATGAATATTGAGCTTTGTAAAGAGAAAGCTATATTGCTAGTAGATTAGCCCGTGACTTTGCGCGCTTTAAAAAAACAGGTTCTCCGGTACAAAACTATGCATTTGTCTTGTCCTTGAGTTTACTCTTTCTTCTTATTAATTTTAAAATGAGTGTAATTTTAATATTAATAATTAGTGTAGCCATGAAAATGCGATAGACAGTTATGCATTATTAGTTAATGATTTGTGTGTGATTGCTGAATGGAACATACCTAGTACCTACTACTGCGGTCAGAAATACTGTATACCGGATTAAAATGCGATTTGTTATTTATATTGTTTAAATTGTATATGGATGCTTTTCAGTAACCATGGTCACGGGGAGACAGAAAGTTGAAAGTTATCTGATTTTTGAAATGACATAAAGTTGCCATATTAATGCCATCTATCCTATCTATTCCTTTATCTTATAAATTGCGTCTTAATTCGGTGTACAGTATTTTATTTAAATGTGTGTTCCTCGCGTTAATAAAAGACAATATTAGAATAAGTAAATTTAAAAATGGCTTCATCCATCAAATAATCGTTATCAGTTGCGATATTTCATTAAAAAAAACATTAAAAGATCACTCAGAATAACCATCACATCAAAACTGAAAGCTTTTGTTTCATCGACCGTGCGTCGAGATTGAAATTCAATTTTGTTAAAAGCTAAATTTGATTCGTGCAGGATATTGGATCGAATTCATTAGTGCTTAGTGTTTGAGTGAAGATCATCTATTGTTAGTATAGATATACTAGCTGACCCGGCAAACGTTGATTTGCCATGTAAATAATTTCTAAAAAGCAGGGGTTGCTGATAAAACAATTTAAGGTTGTATGTATTTTTTAATGCCACAAAACAAAAATTTCGTCCAAAAATTAAAAAAAAAAATTTTGTGTGAACAAGCCTTATCACTTAGGGGTATGAAAAATAGATAGTAGCCGATTCTCAGACCTACTGAATATGCATATAAAATTTGGTAAAAATCGGTAAAGCCGTTTCGGAGGAGTACAGTAACTAACATTGTGACATAGAAATTTTATATATTAGATGTATATCTCGCTAACACCCGTCGTGCGCATCGATAGGTCGTGGGTTCGAATCCCACCGGGACGACAACATGTTTATAATTTTCTGTAAACATGTCTTGTCTGGTATAAACTTCGGACATTGAATGAGTGGGAGGAATATCGAAATTCCGACCGGGTAACGAACCACCGTTCAAATATGGAAAAACCATGAAGTGCATATCGCGCGTTTCGGTTTCAGTCTATGGATTTCCGAATTCTCGAAGTAAAAAGTAGGTCAATACAATTTAGTATCTATAATATAAAAAGTATATAAAAAATCCTGTGAATGAAAATTTCCAGTGACTCATACTAAAAATAACCCCATGTTGTAAAATATAATTAAAAAACATTTTTAAAATAAATTACAATTAAAGTCTTGTTCAAAGAAACCATAAATATGGATTAAGTAGGATAATTAATTTTGTCGCGTTTATATTTTAACAAATGAACCTTCGTGAAAGAGGTTTTCAATTAGTATTATCATGAAATTCTGTTTCATTCTCTCTACTCTCATCTACGGTTTGTCGGCGACTTCTTGAAATATGAATATTCTCCCTAGTTTGTTACTTTGCAAAAATCAAGACAATCTATTATATACTAATATTATAAAGAGGAAATATTTGTATTTTTGTATGTTATGAATAAACTCAAAAACTACTCGACCGATTTTATTACCACCAATAGAAAGCTACATTATCAGCGAGTAACATGGGCTATGTTTTGTGTATAGTACATCTAAATTGCACCCGTGTGAAGCCGGGGCGCGTTGCTTTTGCATAATTTTAGAGGTGAAATTTTCTGTATTTCCCAATTGATACGACTTGGGAACCTTCAAGAAACAATCCTTTTCCTAAAGATCGGTAACACATCTGCAAACCTTCATGTATACGATGATCTCTTGGCAGCAAGTGAGCCTGCGCGTTTGTCCCTATTCTAAAACAAAAATTAAAAAAAAAATTGATACGGACTCACAAGTGTCTTGAATTTCCCATTGAAATAACTCACTAGGACTCTGCACGGTAATAAATACACGCCAGAGCAAAACCCTGGTAATTATATTGTTAAAAGTATTCATAAAGACAGAAACTATTAAACTCTCGCATCTTAAAAGTATAAACTATGAACATAAAACCACAAAATGAATATAAAATTTTATATTCGTAGATAAAATTATTATTTAAAGAAACGTATGGAATGTTTAAGATTCATAAAAACAGCAGAATGCTGTAAAATTTTCATTTATATGATGAATGTCTCAGTCTAGATGGTAATTATAAAATACGAGTTATAAAATGTGAAATAGTCTGTTTCGTTGAGTACATTGCTCTGTATAAATTAATAGTGCACTTTACTTGTATATTTAGTATCCTGTAGGACATTTGAAATACTTGTAACGACATCTACAATTAGTACAAAGACGTCAATAGTCCTGAATCGCGCTATCGAAGTGTTTCTGAGCGCTGAGTATAATTATATATAAGTTATGATATAAATATATATATAGAAGAGCATATCTTCCTTCCTCCATATGGAGTAAGAGTATATACTCTGCAGGCTTAGTGGCCACAATAGGTCGGCCTCCGAAACGTGAGTTCTATCTTGCGACATTAAACTGATAAAACTGATTCCCAATGATACCTGGGTCTGCCCACTATTTATTTTTTTAAATATTTACGGCTTTATTTATAAACGTATTTATAAGCTTGATATAGTAAAAATATGTTTGTCTCGCTCTATCGAATATAAAAAGACTACAGAACGACAGAAACAAAGCATATTTTAACTATATCAAGCTTATAATACGTTTATGAATAAGGGGGTTAATGTTTATCAAAGTCGTGAACTAGTTCAAATAATTCTGTCTCTCATATTATTATGTTGTTAATGAAAGAAATACTTTAAGTTAAACTCGATTTTAAATGTGTTTGAGTCGGTATTAGTCTTTCAATCATTAGCTTAGGTAAAAATGGAGTATTTTATTGTAAAGAACATTAAGATGAACTAATACTTTACTAATTTAAATTATTTTTGTTTCAGGTACGTTCTTACTAAAAGGTTTTATACTATCTATTTATCTACCTTTTGAAAGCGATGACATAGCTCAGAAATGGCGGCAAACGACAGATAATGCAATGGGTCCTTATCCGAGCACAGACTGCATAAACGAGTGTTTGAGCAAAAAGGCTTTAAGCTGTCAAACGCCACACCCAACGATCATTATGTTTTCCTCGGGATTGGCCGGGATAGCCTCAGATTGCGTTTGTGCTATGTCATTAACTCCAGCAGTCTATTTTCTAACAAATAATACAAATATTTTATGAATAATTCAATTTTATGATCGTAACATAAATTTCGACTGATTTTAAAAATTCGAAAAAAGAATAAAATAATTATGATCGGTATTGGTGATGAAATTTTACATTTTTTTGTTATAAGTATCTTTTTTATCAGATATCGACAGTAAAAAATATGTCGATGGCGCATCGTCGATATCTGGTATATCTAAAAAAAACTATTGTACTTAAAAGGAATACTATTACTTTATCTAATGGAGGATCTTTTATATTGAAAGTTGGCCGTTGGCAGCCTAGGGAACTCTTCTACCTCATATTTCCGTGTTATTCATTTTTAGTCTATTTACCTCTTATTGACGCTTTCCAGAAAAAAAAATAACGCATTAAATTAAAATGTTATTACGTCTTGAACTAAAATACATACCTTCTAATATACGGTATTGAGAATAACCCTCAGAAATTCTCGCCTATTTTTTTTTTATTTTTACACGTAATCTTATACGAATATCTCATAAACATTAATGGCACAACATCGGAAATAAAGTGCAATTTCACGGAATAAAAATAGGTTTTAGTTGTACCACGCCCACCACGTAATATAGTGGTCACCATTAAAACGAGTTCGTTACACCATAAACAACCGGGCGGCTATTATAATTATGCCGGACGAAATTCCTCTTATCACGCTCATATTTCACCCGAGAGTCTAGAATTACTTACTCATGAATAGAAATTTAAGGCTTCGAATTAAATAAAAAATAGAACACACTTATTTCCCCTCACCATGCTTAAGCTGGCACATAGATAATAAAGCAATCAACTATTTCCTTTTTCAAATTTTGGCGCGAGACGCCATTTTGGAAATTACTTTTTTAAAAACAGAATGCGTGGTATAATCAATGTTTTCAATATTTGGAACGAATTCAAAGTTTTACAGGAAAAAAGAAAGCAATTTAACAGCTAAGTTAGAACAACCGAAAACATCGGAACTAGTGTTCCGGTACTAATTTATGAACTGAAGGATCTCGAAAGCGATACATAATCGAGTTGAATACGGGTTTCGGAATGGTTTATTGCTCTGGAGATTTAATTTTGTCTTGTACGAAGAATATTTTTTTACAGATATCCTATTTATATAAATATATTTTTTTTAAAGTAGAGTTTGTATGAAGAAAGTGGAATATATAAGTGATTAAAATTAAAATATTGGACATATTCAAAATTCTATGAGTACTTATACGATTGGAATATTGGTTATGATATTGCACTATAAATGTGGCAAGGAATGATTTTATCTCGTCGCCACTAAATTATATAAAAAGGGTACACTTTCTTATACTTCAACCCACAACCAACCAAAATTATATTTATTCGGTATCAAAAACTCTGCGAACCCTTCTTCGATACAGGACTCCAAAGAAATCCGTATTGACAGACGAGATAGGTATATTTTCCTGTATCGTCAATTCGTGTCATACTAATATGTGAAATAATATTGTGAGCCTACGGCGACTGTCTGTACGTAGGGGTAGCAATCTTATGTAATTCAATTCACTATATACCCCGGGGTAGGAAAAAGGTAAGCGCTGATGTATAATTTATCACACCCATGTACAAGACAGGGGGGAAAATTGATATCCTATTATTATGTTGCATTACCAGCGATCCAACCCCACTTCGCACCGGTGCAATGTAGATGTACTATACACTAAGCCTATGTTATTTCTGAGCTCGCTGATAATGTAGCTTTTGGTGAAAGAATTTTTGAAAATAGGTCGAGTAGTTTTTGAGTTAAGAACAAATAAATAAACAAATCTTTCCTCTTTATTATATGTATTAGTATAGATATTGATTATTTATTGGAATGACAAGAAGCTTTTGAATTGAGATTTGAAAAATACAATTTGACTTTTTTAAAATTATCAATACTCTGTTTGGCATGAGTTGCGTCTAACGCCTGAGTGACCGTGTTCAAAATATTTTATATAAAAAATATACAGGGAGACTATTGATTATAAGTAACAGTAATTACTGCGGAGAAGCCATATTTAAACAGATCATTAGGGCAGAACGAGCGACAAAGACAATAGAATCCGATCGGTCGTAAGACAAACCATAAACAAGGCGTCTTCGACGTCAATATCCACAGATAAGAAAACGATTTCAAATGAGTATTTTCTTCACTTAAAGTGCAAAATTTATAGCACAATTCCTTAAAATGATAGCAAGATTAGCTTGTCCTTTCAAATAAGATTCGAATAGAAATTCTTGAAGATATATCCGTATTGGCACAAAAGAATTGGCGCGATATCGCTCGCTGTCATGTGTCGGCCATGTTGGTTTCCACCAAACGTTCTGAAATCGAACATCACTCTGGGGACGTCTTCGAATTCCTGCAATTCAAAATTTAACTTCGAATATTTGTATTCTCGTTACGAAATAAGTTTTTAAATTTTGCCTTTATCGAAATGTTTTATTTTCAAATTATCATTCTTTCACTGTATATACTAAGTTGAGTATATTTTGACGTAAAAAATGGTTATTTTTATTAATTTACTTTAGAAATATTTACGAAGAATTAGGTATAGTGTCTTCGTTACCTTATTTTAAATAGCGTGTATTCAACTGTGACGAATTAATTATGCATACAATAATGACATCACGATGTTTACTTTTCAGTAATTAAGTTCAGACCAACCTTGTAACTGTCATATTGAATTTTCACAAACAGTAATACTGTTTATAATTATGAAATACAAGTCCTGTTTCTTATATAATAACTAGTGGACCCCGCAGACGTTGTTCTGCCACAATTTTGGCTTCGAAATTATATATTAATTAATAATTTATTAAAAAAACATTTTCCAGCTGACAAAATTGTGAATCTAAACCATTCCCAGATACCCTTGAACACACACAAAAAATTTCATCAAAATCGGTCCAGTCGTTTGAGAGAAGTTCAATGACATACACACTCACAGAAGAATTATATATATAAAGATAATCTTAATTCTTATTTTGTTTTGCACTTGAATGATAAGTTCTCTTTTGACCGAATAATTCCTCTAGGTGTTGCGCTATACTTAAAAAAAAAAACAAAAACAATACATTAAAAAATAGCAAGTAGTTTTTATCTAGTGTTCCGCCTTCACACGGGTGCAATGCTGATGTACTATACACAAAATATAAATAAATAGCCTATATTACTCGCTGATAATGTAGCTTTCTATTGGCGAAATTTTTTTTTAAATCTGTCCAGTGTTTTTGAGTTTATTCATAACATACAAAAATACAAATCTTTCCTCTTTATAATATTAGTATAGATATACTCGTAGATTATCGAGATATTCATATTAATTCACAAGCTTGTGTAGTTCAAATCTTAATGGAGATTTAAAGCATGACAACAATAATCAGTAGCAACATTCCATTCTCGTGTTACGTTCGCGTGACAAAAGGGAATAAAAAATTGAACAGTGTTGGACAACATCTCTAAGGAGGTTCGCATACACGACACTTTTTTGTACCGCGGTTCTTCCATTATGTTTTACAATTCTAGTCGCCGGCTATGGCGGCTATGGCTAATTAAATAAATTGCTAGAAAATAATTTAATATATCGTATTAGCGGTGGTTATAAATCTGATCTTCGTTAAGGAAATATTCCAATTGAATTTTATACCTCTTTTGCTAAACTACTATATTTATTAGAATCTGAAGCACGCATGTTTGTATACTTTAACTTTCCTAATATAGGTAATCCTTGCTATTTTCATTTCTTTTTCCATAAGCAATACAGCGTATGAATTTATAATACATTCTTTAATTTATATAAATAAGCTCCGTTTCAAAATAACTTTTACTAAAACGTATTTTCATATTTCGAATTCGAATCGAAATTTCTAATTTAGAACAATAAAATAATTTGATCAATCTAGCTCTCCGATTTTAATTGTTTGCACTAAACCCTATTCAATTAGTATCATTTACACGTTCAATTACGATGTTGATAATATTAATTGCTATAACACTATACTTGCAATATAAATCCAATTATATTAAGACCGTTAAGCCGATATCCATCATTCAAAATAAGGGTCTGAATACATTAGCAGTGTTCAAAAGCTTAACTCCGGAATTGCGCGTTGACCCAAAACGATGACTACTATTATTGGATTTTTACGTAAATTTCCCTTTTGTTAGGCTCATTTGCTGGGTTATAGATGATAATGTAACTCAGAGGGATTCAATTTTCTTACAGAGAGAGTTCCTTAAAATAATAGAGTTAATTTAGTTTGTGAAAGTTTAGTTAGGAAACCAGACTGTTATGAGGAAAAGGTACTGGATGTGTCGCTAACTAAATTTCGGAGACAAGGAGTGTTTTACTAAAATAAACGTTGAATTATTTGAATAAACTTTGTAAGTAATTACTAATTAAGTGATCAAATTACTTTTTATTTTTGGTGAAATGATCAAAGAGTTCATTATTAATGATTTGGACAAACAGCTTTCTTTGACATAAATTATATAAAAATTAATTAAAAAGTTGGTAATTTACTTGTACTTTAAATAAAAAATATGATTTCTTTTGACTTAAAAATGTTTAAGTGCCCCGAAAAATTAATTTTTCGCTATTATTTCAACAAACAAAACGCTTCATTTATATCTAGTTAAGTAATCCATTAAAACTAAATATTTCGAGTATCAAAAATCTGAGCCCATTCAAGACATAACGGAGTTTCTAATTACGTCACTATTTTAATTGAGTACTTTGTACCTATTCAACCTTTTTTACGGCACGAGTGATTCTTTTTTATCTATGGTTAGGATTGTGACGTCGTTACCGCCTTGCCATTTCGCGCCATTTTTCCACCACCCGCTCACGACATTGTCTCAAGACACACGGCACACAGTATATGGAGAATCAGTTAGTTCTTATTAATAAGGATACTATAATAGTAAGTACTATTTAACGCTCCTAACTTCAAGTTTGTCTTTTATTAACGCGAGTACCACTCATTAAAATCAATATTTTTTTTACCAGATACACTTGTATTTCGACGTTTCGACAGCTGAAAGGTGACAGTTGTCTAAATTCTAAATTTAAAAATTTAAATATGGCAATTTAAGATTCCATTTATTTCTCAAAATTTATTAATCTTTTAATACGCCATATTAACATTTTTACATTAATTTTGGCCTACCACTGCATTTTCATTTTGCAATAGTAATTTATTAGACGCTACTAATTACATCACATATTATATACTTAATATTGAAACGCCATTACCTGCTGAATAGGATTGATCGACTTAAGGACAATTACACGTACTGATGTAGACATTCGGATATAGTTGTCATGTATACATAGTATCACCCTTGTCGAATATAGAGCCTTAGGCGATACAAGTAGCGACTTAGAAGGCAGGTAGCTACCTATCATTACCCTGTGCTTAAGACATACCTGGTGTGAAAATGGGATATAATTTTGGGGAAATAATCAAGAACCGGTTCGCGTGCCCAGTGGGCATTAGCGGGGCCCTACCCAGCATGTTAATGTTGCCAGGTACGTTGTAATGAGCCGGGGAAAATTGTGTAGCTATAAAAATAATTGTGTTCTACCCTATTTCTTATGGACTTCGATTAGCCGGAGACTACATTATGGGGTTTGCAAACTGTTTTTTTCCTTTGTTGTTATTTTTAATAATGGCACGAAATTATTGCATGACGTGCCAAAGGTCATCTGACTGAGTTTCTCTAGTGTTCCGGATTTAGAATGATCGAAGGGATCGTTAGAATAATCGTCGCGAGTTTGAGTACCGTCGGGTCTGACATATTTTTTAATATTTGTTTAAACTCATTTTTCCTACGTTAGTACGAAGTCGAAATCCAGTCCAAGCGCTTGAAATAAAATATATTCATGAAAAGTGTGAATTCCCATGTCGTTATAGCACACATATTTGTGTCTATTTTATTAATAACTAGCAATTGCCCCCACAACCCCCCTTGTGGGTTGAATTTCGTAAAATCCGTTCTTAGCTGACCTCTACTCGGCGAAAGGAATATTCCTACCATTTTTCAAGTTGCTACGCCTTATGGTTCCAGAGATATCGTGATGAGTCTTAACAGGTGGGCGATTAGACGAAATAATTATATTTAAAAAAAATATTTTGATTCTCTGATGTTCGTATCCGAGATATCTGAATCTAAACACAATCATAGGTTGAGTGTATCAATTATGAACTTTTTCTTAGATATCACCTACCATCAAACTCGTCGATATATAACACAAAAAGGCTTAATTCATATATGGAAAAATCGTAAAGTGCATATCCGAATGCTCGAAGTAAAAACATAGGTCGACAGCGCATAATTGACTAATGTTATGTAGCTGAGGTATCACCTACCATCAAGTGAACTTTCATGTCACTATCTGATATAATCAAAAAAGTACATTAACTCGATTATTTTAAGTAGAGACATACATTTGTCTAAAAGACTGGTATTTGCATTTGTTTTCAAAAAGAAATAAAATTAAGCAAATGAAATGTTCCATGTAAATAAATTTCAGCCATTGATCGAAAACTAATTTAATTAGTAGTTTCTACTGTAGTTTCATGGAAATCGAATGAAACTTGCTGGAAAAAGTATTTATTTAAGTAATATATTAGTTTGGTTTGTATTCCGGCGCTCATGTAAAATGCATACATCGTAAAAGTATAGAAACATTTGGTGAGGTCATCTGAATAAAACTGTTGGTTATAAGTTTGTTTCCCATACAATTATTGGATACAAAATATATTTCTAATTATTTATTCGGTAGACGGTTCCCCTGATCGGTAGAAGGTATGTTTTTTTTTTAATTTTTATGTTACGTATCGACGGACGAGCATGAGGTTCACTCGATGGTAGGCGATACACCAGCCACAGAACATCAGTCAATGATGCGCTGTCGACCTAATTTTTACTTCGAGCATTCGGAAACGCGCAATGTGCACTTCACGGGTTTTCCATCTATGAACGGTGGTTCGTTACCCGGTCGGAAATTCGATATTCCTCCCACCCGATCAATGCCCGAAGTTACCAGACGTGGGGAAAACATGCTTACAGAAAATTATAAGCATGTGGTCCCGGTGGGATTCGAACCCACGACCCATCTATGCGCACGGCAGCTGTTCTACCGAACGCGCCAACGAGCCCGTCAAAAATTCTACTTATATCTGTGTATATATAAACTAGCTGACCCGTGTGATTTTTACTTGTAATGAAACTATTTTGTGTGGATCTTAGTACCTACTGAGTTTAGGATTTATTTTGTTGAACATTATATTCACCTACATAATATCATCAGTCGATATCGACCAGGTTTTTTTTCGGAGTTTATTCACCTATATTATAATTTCACATTAAACATTATTAATCACAATCAATTTAATCACATAGCCTATGTCATTTAAAAATAATGTAGCTTTCTACTGGTGAAGGAATCGTTTTCGAAATCGGTTCAGTAGTTCTAGAGATTACTTCGTACAAACAAACTCACAAACTATGTAGTATACTCGCCTTCTAAATGTTTGCTTACTGAGTTCACTTTAAACGGTTTAATACTTGTTCTTTAAGCTATTTCCGATTGTTTATTTGGGTGATTGTTTTCGAGATTTACTGTGCATTTGATGGTGTGCAGGCGTGTTTGTTATTGCTAGTCGGATGTGGACGGACATAAACCAAACGACTTTTAGTGTGTTATTTCGATTGCTGATTTGTCAATAGTGCCTTTTGTAACTCGGAAACGAGATAAAATTTCACTCAATCCCTACTTCCCTACTAATATTATAAATGTGATTGTAAGTTTGTTACGCTTTCACGCCAAAATTACTGAACCGATTATCATGAAACTCTGTACAAATATTCTTAGAGGTATTAGAAAGGACATAGGATACTTTTTATTAAAAAAAAATATTTTTTTACGGAGGGTAAAAAATATTTTAGCTGAGACGAATTCTACGCAGACGAAGTCGCGGGCTGAAGCTAGTCTATACTAATATTATAAAAAGGAAAGATTTTTTTGTTACGGTTTAACTCAAAAACTACTCGACCGATTTTAAAAATTCTTTTTTTAATAGAAAGCTACATTATCAGCGACTAACATAACTATTATCTTATTTTTGCATTATTACATTGCACCCGTGTGAAGCCGGGGCGGTTCGCTAGTAAAAATATAACTAAAAGAAGTTGTTGTAATAAAAAGGTATTCCATAAAAAATGTTGATTCGGTTTATCCATCTATCATACTCCTGTTTGTTTATTTAATACATGGCAACGCCAAAGAAAAGCCCTGAGAAATAAGAACTTTATTATTTTGTATTCAATACTTTAAAATTTCTTTGTATATTTGTATAATAAATTGATAACAGTACTTAAACTCCTAACGTTTAATATTAATTATAACTTATACACATAAACTAATTGAACAGTATATAGGTAAACAAAATTAAAACACAATATAACATAATTTGCTCCTAACAGATTTGATTAAACTTCTAATAACTCATGCGAAATTTAACTTAATTATTGTGTATTAAGATTTAATTTACAACGGCAGATTGCGTAACGAATATGACAAATGATGGCTGTCATTAATTCTTTGATGTAACTTTGACGGCGAGGTAATTAAGTAAAGAAAGTGAGAGATGTAGAGACAGGCGTGGCCGTACCGTAGCCAGGAGATATTAGTAATTTATGGGGATTTGATGGGAAATCGACAGAGGTGAACCACACTTGATGTAGATTGTAGCTGTAGCAGATAAGGCAATGATGCGCTGTCCATATAGTTTATTTACTTCGAGCTTTCGGATATTGACCGAACGAAACGGCTGGTCCTTGCAAACTCTATTGTAAAACAAAATAAAATCAATGTAAAAGATAGAAGTAGAAGATAGTTAGACGGGCGGGATGTAACAACAATAATGTACAGGTAGATTGAAACTGAAACGCGCAATATGCGTTTTACGATTGTCAATCTATAATATGGTGGAGAGTTGGTCGGAATTTCCATATTCCTCTCATCCGTATTCCCGACGTGATCAGACGTTAGAAAAAAATGTTCTGATTTTCATATAATTTTCTGGAGACAAATCTATAGGAGCTTGATAGAGTTCTTAGTGGAATCATTAGTTTGACGATAATAGATTTTTATTCTGCCCTGTTCCCTTTTCTTTTACTTATGGTCGGTGCAGTATGTTCTATTTTTCCATTCTCTTCTTTCATTCGCCATATCATCAGTCACACCTTTCAAACACATATCATTCTTCATACAGTCAATCCATGTTTTTTTGGCCTCCCTCTTCCCCTATATATAGGTAAACAAAATATATAGGTATACCCATCCACTTTCATATTCAAAACATTTTTAGATACATGCCCTTCATCTCTCCTCATAACATGCCCATACCAAGCCAAACAATTACTTTTAAATTTTTCATTCAACTTCTTATGAATAATTATTCAATAATTATTCATTGATCAGGTAGGGAATATCCAAATTCTGACCGGGTAACGAACCACCGTTCGATGGAAAACCCGTGAAGTGCACATTGCGCGTTTCGGTTTCAGACTATGGATTTCCGAATGTTCGAAGTAACAATTAGGTCGACAGCGCATCATTGACTGATGTTCTGTGGCTGAGGTATCACCTACTATCAAGTGAATATTATACTTGTCTGTCGATAGCTGATATAAAAAAAATATATATTATTGGAATATTGGGTCATAAGCAATTTTGTTGGTAATTTATTTTATTGGTATTGTATAGACCTTAGGTGTTCCAATTGTATAAAAAACATCAATTATAATTTCACTTCGATACATACAAAATCACACTATAGGGGTTAAAAAGATGGATAACGATGACTTGTAATATTTTTCATATCATATACTTGAATGAATATAATACTGGGGGCTATATTTCGCCAATCATAGACAGGCTGTTCGGTGTTCATTAATCACAGAAGTAATACTCGATATTAATTGAACAGAACTAGAGAAATTACTGAACCGAAATGTTTCGGACCTTAATGAAATTGAAGGAAAATGAAATGTTCTTTATTAAATAATGGCTAAATTGCAATTATTGTTAACGTTTCTTAATACTTTTTTGAATAGTTTTTTTTTTATTATGTATATAAAACTTTTTTTTTAATATACCAACAACATTCTTCATTTCTTGTTAAGTATTAGTTGTTCCTGAAAAGCATGACTTTTTTGACTTATTTACTTTAACCTTAGATAGATTCTCATATCTTAAACGTAATACGTAGTGTTTTAATGGGTTTAACATATTCATAATTTCAACGTTAAAAAAATAGGTCGACCGCGCATCATTTATTACGTCAATTAATAAATGAGCCAACAAGTGAGCCTTGCCCTTCTTGCTATTAAAAAGAGCGGCTTTAATCCTTAACCTTAAAAATAAATCTAGGATATTATAACAAAAAAATAACATTTTAAACAACAATTGAAACTAATTCCCAACCGTGTAATACCGACGCGGTCTTAACGACCCGTCTACTAGAATTTGCAATAACCGTAATAAATTACAATCCAATCCAAGTTGGTCTAATAAGACGCGCTGAGGATTTCGTTGGCGCCTTGGGGCCAGATTCCACAGGATAATCATTAATTTAATCGAGTTTGGATACACTTTTGGTTATATTAATTGAAGCGTCACCACCACCGACCTTACATTTCCAACTAATTAATCTTAGAATTTAACCACAGTTTAATTGTGTCTTTGGTTTCCGGTAACTAAGGAATACACTGACCCAGCCATAACAATTGTTTTACTCGTGACAAAAAAGTCAATTAAAACATTTTACACGCGTAATTTCCATTCAGAGTGAAGCATCCACTCGTTTTTAAACAATGAAACATCTCAAAAGTACAATTACGCAAAAAATATTCACGAAAAACTCCATCAGACGAAAAATTATAGCTCTAAAACCATTACAACACATACTGTGGTGCATTGAAGCGAAGTGGAGTGTGGGGGAGAATGAAGTGGGGGGGAGCTCAGACGGAGGGGAGTAATCCCGTAATTATCGGCTTAACTCGAGACGACATTCGCAGGTGGGTACTGCAAATGTTCAGGTGTGCTTTACGTATTTCAGGGTTATGTTGACAAATGTTGCCAGATGATAATTGATTTATGTGAGATTTGTCCTATCCATTCTGTGTGCATTTGTAAAAATTGGAGGGCGTTCGTTAGATTAACATCTAGATAATGGGTTGAGCTTATTTGCGTCCCCTTTCTCACTTTATAATTAAATAAAATCAAACACGGAACGCCATATTTTTTTTATATAAAATAATATAAGACTCTTAAATCGCAGACGTCCATAAGCTAAGTAAATTTTAATATCAGAAAACTACACAAACTATATTTAGAAATATAAAAAGAAATATCGCCTCGAAAGTAGGTACGTACGTTTTCAGCATAATATGTCAGAAAAATACGTATAACGTTTATTTTCAGTAATGTAGTATGTAACCCTAATGTAGTGGATGACATATCGATGGGTTCGAAACCGAATTTTTTAGCGAAAATGAGTTAAATAGGTATATAGTTCGATTCAGTGTATCATTCTGAATCGAACTGTATATTTAACTCATTTTCGCTAAAAATGTCCGTTACGACATATAGTCTGTTACCCAATGATATGCATATAACAGTTACTAAACAGTGAAAAATAAATACCAATTATAATCATTATTCAGTAAAATGAAAATTGATCAACAATGTACATATACCTATAATTGTATCTCTATTATTTTGTCATATAATTAAAAATTCATCAAACTATGTTGAATTATATATCAGAATAATAATAAATAAATGGAAATTGTAATTTTAGCGCTCAGTGTACATCGTCCGGCCTTTCAAACTTCATTCTAAAAGCCTTTTGTTTTGCTTCGGCTAATGGAAACTAACGTAAATTCGCCGTGGTTTAAATGACCCGAGGATTTTATTCTATTCGTTACTAAGTAAAGCGCAAATGAGGGTTAAGTGTTATTGTTTTATTTAATTATCATTAATCATAGATGAAAAAACCGTGATTTGCACGTTGCGCGTCTCAATCTAAGGATTTCCGAATGCTCGAAGTAAATCATAGGTTGACAGCGCATCATGGTCTGATGTTCTGTGGCTGAGGAGTGGGGTATCACTTACCATGATGTGAACCTCATGCTCGTCTGTCGATATCTTACATAAAAATACAGATATAAGAATAGAAATTCTGTAACTCTTAGTAAAAATACATAAAAAATAAAATAAAAAATATAAAAATTATAAAATCATTCTTAACTTATGCCATCTTACTGGATTGAATTTATTCGTTACAAACATACAAAAATTAAAAAAAAATCCTCTATATAACATTAGTATAAAGTAGTATATACTATACCTTCAGAAAAAAATGTTTTTCTGTATAATTCTAAACAAAACATTTCTATATACGTAAATTTTGCGTTATACAAATCATTAAAATACACAAACAATATGAAAATGGAATAAGTTGGACGCGAGATATAAATCCATGACTTATATACACAATCGATTCCAATCGGATCATTACTAGGCGCACAGCTTAAAACGATTCCCATGTAGCGTGCGGGATAACGTATGGTCTATCGAATTTTAATACCGGATTTGCCTACTCTATGGCAATATCAATCTGCGAATTAGGCAGGCGATTCTAAGCTCTCAATTGATCGTGAAAGGTTCTATATTCGTGTGAATTTTATTACCTATATAATTTTGTATGAGATGTTTTATTAGGTCGGATTGAGTTAGAATATGGATAAGATAGAATTGTGATAGCGAAATGAAACTGAATAATTATATTGTGATTCATTTTACAATATTTATTATTTGTATCATATTCAAAAAAATGTCAAACCTCTTTTTTGCAAATAATTTCATGTTTTGTTAAATTATTGTATGCATATAACTTACGTGGCAAATAATAATTATTTTTGACTAGTGTTGTTTTTAATCCCATCCGAGTTCCGACCTCTGGCATAGATGCTTTACATTCATTATCAATTAAAAAAGAAAAGGCTAATTTCACACTGTAGGGGTATCGTTTTACCCGAGCGGAATCCATACGAACAACCGCAGCATTCCGGTTCGACTGGAGTACGTTACACCGCATGTTATATGATAGTCTGTGGCGATTTTTAAAAGCGAAATATTCTCTGTGGTTCATAATATGTTTTTATTATAAAGGCAAATAATAAATTAACTCAGTGCAAAGGTTGTTTACTCAAAAAAAATGTATTTTTTTATCTATACTCATATATAATATGGAGACGAAAGATTTGTATGTTACGATTTAACTCAGAAACTACTCGATCGATTTCAGTAAAATTCTTTCACCGTTGGAAAGCTACATCTTTACCGAGTAACATAGGCATATTTTGTCTAGAAATAATTAGGGATCCCTACTAAAACTTGTGTAATGTAACCCAAGGTGTATAAAAAAGGTTGTAGGGAGTAATTTCTGGATCTACTGAACCGATTTTAAAAATTCTTTCACCAATAGAAAGTACATTATAAGCTACTAACAGAGGCTTTATTTTTGTATAGTAAATCTACATTGCACCCGTGCGAAGCCGGGGCGTGTTACTAGTCTATACTAATATTATAAAGCTGAAGAGTTAGCTAATCTCAGGAACTACTGGTTCGTATTGAAAAATTATTTTGTGTTGGATAGTCCAATTATCGAGGAAGGTTTTAGGCTGTATAACATCATGCTGCGACCATCAGGAACATCAACATCAGGAGCGAAGCATCAGTGAAAAATGTTGCAAAACGGGGAAAATTATCCATATAAAACTACTCGACCGATTTTATTATCATGATCTGATACATTGCACCCGTGCGAAGCCGGGGCGGATTGCTAGTATTACAATATATTAAGACGAAAGTATCAACAAACTATTATTTCGAAGCCTCCCACATACATATTATGTTCTGGTAATCTACAAAGTTAGTTTTTACATTTTTAAATTATTCTCTCCGGTTTTATCTATCTTTATATAATGTAACTTTATACGTCTTGTAAATATATAAAACTTTCAAATTGGTTTTTTATATTGCGGGCACTGAAAATAAATGACATACAGGTGGTATAGTTTGAAAAGTTTAACATAGTGGTTATTTACTACAACTTACATGCGAGGCGTCAATGTATATAATTAAATTGAAAATTAATTATCAGACATAATCACTATATTATTATTATCATTACTTTGATCTGTCTGTCTAAATTTGTTTCCTATAACTACCTGCTGTTAATAATGAAGCCTCATTAAAATAATTTTAACTAGCGATTCCCCGCGGCTTCGCACTGGTGCACATTTTTATGTTAGATATCGACAGACGAGCATGAGGTTCACTTGATGGTAGGTGATCTCAGCCACAGAACATCAGTCAATGATGCGCTGTCGGCCTGCTTTTTACTGATTCGGAAGTGACTGAGACCGAAACGAACGGTGGTTCTTTACCCGGATGGAATTTCGACATTCCTCTCACCTGTTTAATGTACGAAGAATAAACTTGAGAAAGACAGGCTTCTAGAAAATTATAATTATGTTGTGTCGGCGGTATTCGATCGCGCGACCCATCAAAGCGCAAAGTAGTAGTTCTACCAAACGCGCCAATTAGCCCGTTTTTCTCATCTTTATGCATATTTATACCAAATACAATACATACACTCTAGTTTGTCTCTCAAAAACCCGGAGGTTTCTCTATTTGATCCATCAATAGAAGTCTTCAACTGACCCACGAATCCTATAAAAATACGGCAAAAGCTGCTTTTTCACAAATTCCATCGCATTAACTTTCTCAGGATCATTTTACTGGCTGGCGACCGGTCTCAATGACCGCAACTAAGTTCTCGAGTTACAAGTACCGCACTCTGCACTACGTACTCGTGATTTTGAACATTCGCCCCTTCAAACGAAGTTTCTAAGAAATACATAAATCTTTCCACAATGTTAGACGAATAAAATCGTCGTGTTGGCGAATAAATTCCTACATTTTTGACGGGCTCGTTGGCGCGTTTGGTACACCTGCCGTGCGCATCGATGGGTCGTGGGTTGGAATCCCACCGGGATGACATTTTTATAATTTTCTGTAAACATGTCTTCCCCACGTCTGGTAACTTCGGGTATGAACGGTTGGGAGGGAAATTCAGAGCGGGTAAAGAACCACCGTTCATAAATGGAAAACCCGTGAAATGCGCGTTTCGGTTTCAGTCTATGGATTTCCGAATGATCGAAATAAAAAGTAGGTTGACAGCGCATCATTGACAGATGTTCTGTGGTATCACCTACCATCATGTGAACCTCTTGCTCGTCTGTTGATATCTCTACTATATAAAAATAAGTCGGGTTTTCCTTCCTGACGCTATAACTCCAGAACGCACGAACCGATTTCCACGGTTTTGCATTCGTTGGAAAGGTCTCGGGCTCCGTGAGGTTTATAGCAAAGAAAATTCAGGAAAAATTTCAACAGAAAAGCGGGAAAATCTTTTTTCTTTAAGAATAATTATATAATTTCGAAGCCAACATTGTGGCAGAACAACGTCTGCGGGGTCCACTAGTCTTACATAAAAAAAAATATTATACGAAGGGAAATCTATCTGTTGAGATTTAAAAGCGGTTGAATTGGTAACAAAAGCTTCATTACTGAACATATTTAAAGTTTCCCAAACGTAATATTTTCTTAATTAAATAGTGAGGTTTTTTATGGTAGATATTGTTTTTAGGGCAGACTAAAGATTAAGAATTATTATATTCTTTCAGTTCTGACGTTTTGTTTTCAACGAAGTAGTTTGAAAAACAATATTCAAAAAATATTTCCGCATAACATTTTTTGTTTCACATATCCTGTTTTTATTTAGAAAAGGCCTTGCTCCTTCAAGTTGTTATAAAAAATAGAAATATCAATAACCCACCCCTGCTGATACGACAAAATGATATAGCCACGAAAACTTGTGAAATATCATATAAGTGGGATATTTATGAACCCCAATGGGGTCTGGGCGTCCCAAGATATTTAGCACTTAAAAAATAATTCCGCCTTCTCACGAAATAAGTTTAGCGAGGGTTGAAAGTTGAACCCACTATGTGTTGTACTTGAATCAAGTTTTCCTAGATATTTTCCACCGGGCTGCAGAAAGGAATATTATGCGTTGCCAATTTCGACGGCCTTGAGTTTCGATGGGTTACAGGTTCGAATCCCGCCGGGTTTGATGTTTATAGATTTCTATAAATATGTTTTTCCGTCTGGTTACTTTTGGCATCAAATGGTTAGGACTTGGGAGGAATATCTAAATTTCGACCTCATCACAAATCTCCTTTTATACAAAAGCCCAAGCCGTGAAGTGCTACTTGCGCGTTTCGGTTTCAGTCTATGGATTTTCAAATGCTTGAAGCATACACTAGGTTGAAACCACGTCATTGATTGATGTCGTGTGGTTGAAGTATCACTTCGCCAGTCTATCAATCTATACTATTATAAAGAAGAAAGATATGTTTGTTTGTTAGGATTGAACTCAAAAACTACTCGGCCGATTTTAAAAATTAGTTCACTAATCAGCGAGTAACATAGGATTCCATAAGGATTTTTTTAGTAAATCTACATTGCACCCGTTATTACTGCTATTTTATAAAATATTCATATAATTATGTCATCTTATAATGTGTGCATCGAGTATGAGACCCATTTTAAGCATAACGCTTACATTTAACTACTACTTGTAACTTTATATTGTTTTTAGCTGAACATAAAAATTACTAAGGTATATCTCTATAACAATTCTTATCAAAATCGTTCGAGCCTTTAGAACCGTAACAAAAAAACTATCATGGACTTGGGAAAGCTTCCTTAACCTAATATAGTCTTATTTAACCATAAAAGCGGGCAATTGAATGTGTGAAGTAAGTACACTCGTACTAAATTGTACGCAAGACACGTCAGCCCCGATTGAGGAAGAAATCTTATTTGACAGGCCCCACCAATTTTCACCCTACCCTCCTTTACACTTCACGCTTGTAATATACGTTGTATTAGTATGGATGCGATATATCTCAAAACATCGAATTAAAAGCTTACTTTTTTTATTTGACATAAGTATCACTATACAATCTAAATATATGTAACTATACAAAAAAAAACAATAAATAAACTTACTAAAGCACACATTATATTGTCTTTTATTAACGCGATTATCACACATTAAAATAAAATACTTTATAACGGATTAAAACGCGATTATTATTTATATTATGTATTTATGTCGACGTTTCGCTTTTCATCAACCGTGGTCGCGTCAGACTGAAAGTTGACAGTTGTCTCATTTGAAATATCACCAAGTTGCCATATTAAGGCCATATATAATAAGTAGTAGGTAAAAAGTATATTATTTAAAAATGTAAAATATAATATGCATAGAGTTCTAGGAACTTAAAACAATAATATATACCGATTTACATGGAAAAAATACTCATATTTTGGAAAGATCGTGACAAAATCGCGCGTTTATCCAGTCCGACAACTTAGATCCCGATAATCAAAGAAAAGAAAAATGAGAATACTTATTCAGAAGGCTACTTCATACAAAACGTGACCGTGGGGTGCATACACGTTGAAACTGTTAAAAAAGCTCCCCTAAGACCCATCGAGTTCCCCTCGAACCTTACCAATGGGATTTTTCGTGAAAATCAATTTCGAATCTTATCACCAAGGACCAAAGTTGAAATTTGATGGTCAGATTTTTTTTATCTCAATTATATAGAAGTGCATTCGACCGTGATAATCGCATTTGATAAGAGATTTTTAATGTATTTTTTGATTTAGATAAAAATAACAACTAAATACTAAAATAACTGGACGTATTGTATTCGATGAGACAGTCTACTATTAAAGTTATGTCATTTCTATACTTTATATAATATGTATTGAGTAGTGTTATTTCTTTTTTCTTTTTATGACAGTGAAATTTCTCTCTATCTATCTCTTTCTCTAGGTTGTGTGAAAATCGTGCATGATAGTGTACTTCTAACGTCCTTATGTACTCTAAAATAGTAAATTAGGTAGCGTGACTGAACTTGACTAACAATAAGTCTTGATATTTTATATGTTCAATACTATATTATGAAGAAAAACTCCTGCTAAATTTAGTACGATAGGTTTTTATATAGTTTACCAAAAAAGCAATAAAATATATATATACTAATATTATAAAGAGGAAAGATTTGTATATTTGTATTTTATGATGTACGCCTCAGATTAAATAACAAAGGATGTACGCAAAAACTTACTAGGTTATACAGATATACATATATTATGTATTTTTTATTTATTTATAAAATTTCAACTTAAACTGTTCAGCTGTTTTGATGAAATTTTTAACAAAGATTTATAATATAAATGCGATGTATAAACGCATTTTACGTTGAACTTTGTTATACGAGCAAAGTTGTACTTTTCTATGTTCTACGAGTTTTTTTACAATAAAACGGTCCATTGTCATATAAAGGTAGTTTCGCTGTAAATTACAATCAACATAACGTATGAAAATGGATTAACTTTTCTACATGCAGGCTTGTTGTTTTTATAGAAATTTGCTCTGTTTTATGCTTTTAAATACACTTTTAACCATTGTCATATGATTTGTTTAAATATCATATATATTGTAGTATATACTCTAGACTAGAAATACTTTAGAATTTAACTAGCAACACGCCCCGGCTTCACACGGGTGCAATGTAGATGTCCTATACACGCACTATACACTATATTACTCGCTGATACGAGTAATGTAGCTTTCTATTGGCGAAATAATTTTTGAAATCAGTCCAGTAGTTTTTGAGTTTATTTATAACATACAAAAATACAAATATTTCCTCTTTATAATATTAGTATAGAAGTATAGATTAGAATAAAGGAATTGTTGTTAGAGTGATGTTATATGTATGTAAAATAGCAAATCGATCAGGGATGTGCTAATTTTAACATTAATCTCCATCAATCGGATAGTCATATACTGTTAAATCCATTATATTTCAAAACCGATATTGAATAACTTAAAGCAGACGTCCCAGCATATTGAAGTATGTAAAACGTGTCAAAAACGGACTTTTTGATTCCGAACGACGTTTAAATCAAAATTCGGCGCATCTCCAAGTGAAATCGATTGGTTGTGCCGTCAGAGCGGCTCAGCGTTCCCAACAGGTCGGATTTACAAGCTCAATGGGATCTTTTACATCCCCGATGTACTCCAAACGCAAGGATTTTACACAGTTCAGACTGATTCAGAAATTATCTAGAGTTTCATGAAGTAGAAGAGCTCTTTATAATATCTCTCACCCGGAAACACTGATTCAATCTTGAATATTAATTTATTCTTTTCAAGATTGTCCTATGTTACTCGCTGATAATGTAGCTTTCTATTGGTGAAATATTTTTTAAAATCGGTCGAGTAGTTTTTGAGTTACTCAAACAAATCTTTACTCATTATAATATTAGTTATTATTATAGATACACTACACAGGAATAATAACTCATTCAGTCAGTTTTCTCAAAATATACTGAAGATAATAATTAGTAAATAGAACTAAAAACTTTAATTCTGAAAGCGACAGGCAAAGTACCTTTCTAACTTTCAGCAACTTACGCTGACACTTGTAGAACATGTAACCCTCTAACACTGGGAAGGGTCTAAAAGGCCATAAACGATTCACATTTTATCAGCTATCACCTGCTGCCAAAAATTGCTGAGAGAAATCTTTTAGTGACATCGACTGTCATGATTCCTAACGCCGATAGGGTTGGCAGATGTGAATTAAAAACAAGAAACAATCAGGCAGTCATGGGGTCTGCCGAAAGAAGTGGAACTTAGAACTATTATATTCGCTATTCTGGCTACACATAACTATAGATATATCTGTTTATATCTATAAGTTTTTCCCCTCATAACACGTTCAACGCAACTAAAGAAGTTCCACTTCAAAAAGAAACGGACTCGTTGGCAATATGCTTTTGGATACATACCCTCCGATGGGTTGCGGGTTTGAATCCCGCCTGTACAATATGTTTATTATTTCATGTAAACATGTCTTCTTTAACATTCCGATCGGGAACGAACCTTCGTTTATTGGTACAAAAACCGTGAAGTGCATATTGAAGTAAAAAATAGGTCGACAGCGCAATGACTGACAGTGAGCCTCATGCTCGTCTGTCGGTATCTTATATAAAAAAAACAAGAAAGTCGCTTTTCTATAAAATGTTTGCTTGTTTGTTTGCAGAATTTGCTTCTGACATAATTATTAAAAAAAAAATATTTTTAACAGGGACTTAATACCGGTTTTTGTTAATTTTCTTTCGTTTTTATTCATATTTACTGAAAAAAATTACTGTGGTAAGTTTAGTGTGTATTACTCTTTAAAACCTTAATCGTACGAGTAGTATCTCAGTCAGACACAAATTTTGGAAAATAAAAATTTAACCGGTTTCAGTCCCTGATTTTTAAAGAGAAATGATTTTGAATTCATATTGATAATTATCGAAAATAATATAGGTATACCCACAAAAAGTCAGTCAAAAAGATCGATTTTCAAACGCAAAACGCGACAAACAAACAAATATTTTGACATCACTACAAATTTCGACACCTGGTTACTGGTAACCCTACCTTTGAGCGCCCATAAAATATACTATAAAACGCTTTTTCAATTTGTCACTACTCAGGATAGGGTTTTAGTGATGCTGCGATAATTTATGACGGTAGGTGAGGATTATTTGGAAGCCACTGAAAAATGATAGTGTCATTTGTAATTGAATTCCTCCGTGATTTTGTACAACTCTTGCCTAATCTTATAGGACAGTTATATACTAGATATGTTCAGTTTTTTTTTTTTTTTTTTTTTTTTTTTTTTTTTAATATATGTCAAGTTATACAAAAAGCTGTGGGCTTAAAACAGGCGCCGCGGCGTCTCAGCTCATGCTGTCTAGAGTTCAACACAGCGCTGATATCATGTCGCTACTTAAGCACACTTGCGGCATACAGTTACATATAAGCAAATTTTAAGCTCTCTTTGTAATAAAATTCAATAGACCATGTCATTATCGAACAAAAGAGACTTTAGCTTGGTTTATCCAGTTCCATTACTGTTTGACAGTCATATCTGAAAATTTGTTATGATGTGTAATTGTCTGATAGATATGTCAACATGGTATAACATTTTGTACTTAAAACAAGTGTCGTGTCCTTGATAATATTCGATTGCAGAATTAAATTCGCTTATCTAAATCAAATAATATGTTGGCTTGTATCTAACTTATACACTAGCGTATGCCACTTTTCTAAGTCCTATGAGACGTTTCACATTTGTTTCCGCGAAACATTCATAGATAAAATAAGAAAGTTTACCTACTTTATTCCTTTGACAGTTCTGTACAAAAATTAATGAAATGAAAGTATCATCTCACTAACGATTCAATTCAAATGCACAATGCGATTTAAACTAGGCACATAAACCCACGGAATATACCACATGACACCATAACGATCATAATAAAATTTACCCTAATCCCATAGGCCGTGACGACGCCGATTAATGGGTCGCAAAATTAAATTCGCACAGTCAGTACGGTCTATAGGAAATAATTGAAATTCGGACGTATTACGATAAGATAGTATTTGTTTTCCAATGACCGATCTGTGCATCAGAACATTCGTACAGTTCGTTTGTCCGATATCAAATGACATCACTTGTATTCGTTAACGAGATTCCATGATAGTAGCTTATTAACAGCTTGCGGTTATTTTAAATGATTTTAAACCTTAACTCAATGGAATACGGTTGATAACAAGTGAATGTAAAGTTGGTGTGAGAATACTGGGAGCTGTAATGTTTAGAAAGGAATTGTTTTGTAAAACACGAGCGTAATTACAATTTTACGTGTGCGAGAGTGGTCACAGGGGATTAATAAACGGCTTTGAGACAGAAGTGACTAACTTTGTAATGTATGAGGATAAGTTAGTGAATTGTAAGATAATAATTGATGTATAATGTAATGTATGAACTTTGTCGTCACTGTTTTGGTATGCGATTGAAATGTACAAAGTTCAAACAAGCTATCAAAACTAGACTGTGTGATGACCCTATAACATATACGATGGGCGATTCTTACATATATAAAATTTAAGAGGTTTAGGCTGTTAACATTTCTTTTTTCTTTCTTTCTTAATAGTGTTAAGTCTTAACTCTAATTTATTTACGGCCGAACTCTAATCAACATTGAGGTTTTAATTAGAGCTACCACTTTTTCGCCTGTTCGACCTACCCGGACTGCTCGGGCCCGTCTCATTCGACACTTCAAGCCCGGCCGCCCGAACTGTTCGAACAGTTCGCGTACCCGAGTACCTAAATTTACGAATTACCCGAACTCCCCGAGCTCTTCAAACAGTTCGAGTAATTATATATTTTTATGTAATGTATGAAACATACTAGTTTCATACATACACGTAGAAAATACGTAGGTATTGCGAAGGTATTGCGTTAAGATTCACCTTAAAATTAATTCCAACAGAAATACGAAATAGGTACTACGATAAAATACTGACGTTGCCTAACCTGACTAACTTCTTTCTATTCTGTAATACAATTCGTGCGTAGGTATGTAGCTTGTTAAATGCATTAACAATCTTCTTTTTTATTTCCTCGTCACTATCACATTCACGGTCAAATACCATAACCCCACAGAAAAAAGTCCAGTGCGGTCATAAAAAAACTAAAATTTCACAACTAGATACTAAATTAAAACTATTAACAAAACACTTATCTAACTTAATTCTCGAGACGCGTACCGGTATAATACGGAGAGAGCGCAGCGTCATATGCAAGCGCGGCAAACAAGCAATTGACTAAGGCAACCGACATTGATACATTTGATATAATATCACCTTTGTATTAAACCGACTTCGCGCGTGCAATTTTTTTCAAAAGAAGCCGATTTTAGTCAAAACATACCGCGTCAACACAAAGGACGCCGCGAGCGGCCGTGAAGGCCATACCATAGGGATGTGAAAATACCTATCGATAGTTATGGATATCGATAAGTTATACTTTTGCTAACAATACATTACTTACATAAAAGGGATTGTATTTTATTTATCTAAAACCATAGTTATTTTTAGCAATAAACAATCAAACTGTTTGCGCTCTCTTTAATTTTTTTATAAAAACCTCTTCTTTGAATTAAAGTTTATTCATCGTTCAATAAAATATATTCCATATTTTTTGTCTTTAAAAATCTGTCTAAAACAAGTCTATTTAAAAAAATAACATTAATTAAAATGATAAATAAATATACACACACAAATTGCTTATTAAGGCGAATTATTGTAAACCTTTTTGACACCTATAATACGGAAAAAACCACAGAACAGATAAAAATGTTAGAATGACCATCACGCATTATTCGTATGGGAACCAGTGTCGCCACTCTCCCTTTCTTGATGATTTTACTACACGCGCATATCAAATAAACACAAGCATTTGCACACATACGCAACCTCTTACGCAGTCCTGTCATTGGTCCACACATAGATAAGTAGCGTCCGCGTCGCGTGTGTGCTGTACAAAAGCAAATAAAACACGTACGTAGTGGTGGTATGAATAAATGTTATCGATATTTTTGTCGATAATTTGTATCCGCGTATTAAAATAAATTTATGTAATATTTGTTTATTTACAGTTATGAAAAACAAATTTTATAAATGGAATAAATTTAAAAATAAAATAAAACTTAAATAATTAATGTAACATACGTGGTAAGTGAATTTTTAAGTAAATGTTATAACAAAATTAAAATATGCAGTACCAATTTATTATTTAAGTAATTTGTTTTCTTTTAAGAACGGTGTATTATTTATTTAATTGCAACATTTTTTTTTTATAAATAAGTAAGTCTCACTAAAATGCAAAATCAAAATGGTATATTATAAATCATAATTATTCTAAAAAAAATTTTTTATTTAGTTTTATGAATATGAATAATGACACTACGTGACTTAAACGCGTGAATTTGAATTTAGTAGCCGTGGTTGTTTGGGAAACCTAAAAGTATCTTTTTGAGATTACCAAATCATGCACGAGATATTTTAAGGTAATAATATTATATAAAATTAATTTTTTCTTATTTTTAAAATGAACCTGTATAGAAACTTTATATAAGCCAAAGAAAGTGTTCAATCACAATCACAATGTATTACACAAAAAATAATTGTCCTATCGAGCACAACACTATTAGAATATACAAAAGTGAATCACCGCAAAGCAATGAAAGAACTGTGGCAGTGTGTTTCGCAGTGAGGCTATCCATTGCGGACAATGATCGCGCGTTACTTTGATTATGCGCATCCATAGCGAGCGGTGTATATTGTTTTTTAGCCTTTTTCAATAGTATCATTTGTTTTGAATTTTGTAGTCGTTCCTACATTTTTGTAAATAAAGAGATATACCTACTTCCCTACTAATATAATATTATAAATGCGAAAATAACTCTGTCTGTCTGTCTGTCTGTTACGCTTTCACGCCTAAACCACTGAGCCGATTTTGTTGAAATTTGGTACAGAAATAGACTAGAGGTTGGGAAAAGACATAGACTTTTTATCGCGAATATAGGCTTGGAGGGGTTGAAATAGGGGATGAAAAATTATATGGAAGTTCGTTAAATATCGAAGATGATACCATGAAACGTTGTATTTAGGCACTTGATAAGATATAAATAAATATGTGCTCTTGCATTTTTGAAATTTCCAACTATGTGGGGATGAAATAAGGGGTGAAAGTTCGCAAGGAAGTCCAACCAAATCTATTAATATATTTACTATACGTATATTTATTGGAATCATTTACATATGATTAGAAAAAAAATCCCGTACAGTCAAAGATTTCAAAGTAACCAGGGTATCATGAGAGGGATGGTGGTAGTTTTAGAAACAAAAAACGTAGTTTATAAAAATGTATTAAAATAAGCAATTTACAGTTAATCACAGTAGTTTGTATGTGTATTATTGTATATATTATGTGTATTTATCCAAAAAATAATATAATAATATTATATTATAAATGTGAAACTTTGTGAGAATGTGTGTTTGTTAATCTTTCACGCAAAAACTTCTGAACGGAATTTGATGAAACTTTACAGTATTATTTTGTATTCATCAGAATATTATTTAAGCTATAAAATTGGCCAAATTATAACGACGTGTTTCTGCATTTTCGATCAATCAGATTAATTAGAGGTGATTTCGTTTATTTAAGATTTATTTTAATTTAAATTAATTTAACAACCATTACCGTATACCATATACCGTATTTACAGTCTAATACCTAACTCTACTACCACTGAGAGATTAATATGTAAATGATGAGAGATGAATATAGCCGCGATCAGAATATTGAAATAGTAAGGAGATTGATGAAAATTTAAAAAAAAACTAAAAAACACGCTTTTTATAAAAAACCGAACTAAAAAATAGAAAATAAATTTAAATTTGAAATATATTTTATTTAAAAAAAAAGCGTGGAGTGCATGGTGTCAATAGTTATAAATATTTTATTAGCTTATTAGTTCGGTTTTTTAGTTTTTTTTAAATTATTATTTATTTTCTACTTTTTAGTATGGTTTATTTATAATAGCTTGTTTTTTTAATTTAAAACTATTAAAATTAAAATTAAGTTCATGGAATAATATAGTATTAAGTACAGCGCCACCTTGTGACAGTAGCCAGAATGCGCGTGGCGTGACCGATAGTTTATACAACGCAGTGTTTTAAATGCCGCTTAATATCAATTTCTAATCACAGCGCCATCTAGTAGCGCATATCGTCGCATAGATGGCATCGCGTCTGCAGATAAATTAACAAAAATCATAATTTGCAAATTGAAAAAATGGAATAATTTTATCAAATCAGTGTATTGTCATCGGTCCTCGATAAATCTACAAAGTTTGAACGAAATCTGGCCGTTTAAAGTGGGTCAAAATCGCGCCCAAAGAAGTCGGTTACTAAATAACTAATTTTAAACAAATTTTTCGATTGTTCAGACGGTAAAATAAAGCTATAAAATTTTTAGATTATTTTATTTTTCTCTATTCTATTATATTTTTGTCAACAGTATCGTTACAAGGACATCATAACGGTCGACGGCGGCATTCACTGAAAATACTTTAAAGTATAAAATACACCTTATTTTTAAATTATTACGGTTCCATTTCCTATGCAAGTATTTTTTACTTTAAAGATTTTTTTTGTAAATACGATTGTGCTCCTTATTTCTAAGAAATTGCGGATCGTTTTCCTATGCGAGTATTTTATAACTTAAAGATTATTTTTTGCTTATTCGATTGTGCTGATTATTTGTATGAGTTTACAGTTCGTTTTTCTATGCAAATATTTTTTGCAAATACGATTGTGCTCCTTATTTCTAAAATATTACAAGTATTTTCAATTTAAATTATATTTCATAAATTAATTATGAGGCGATCGCAGTGCCATACGCAAAAATACGGATATTTGTTGTTATTTTCGAAGTACGTAGTAGACTGCATTTTGAATATGAACCTACGATTAATAGGTATGGGAGATTTTGAAGCTATTTGGTAGCTAATTAACAGTTTATGTACATAGATAGTTCTTTATATTTTTCGAACGGCTTAAAGAATCAATACGAAACAGTAAGACTCAGACTTAATACAGTTTTTATTTAATCTTAGCAGTTAGGTATCTAAATAAAAGTATATACGAAAGCTTGAGATGATATTTTCAAGATATCCTGGGAATTAAGTGGTCAATTACGTTAGACATTTTGGCATGTTTTGGACTGCATCGAGATATCCGAACTACTCGAGCACCCGAGCTATCCGGCTATCCGAACTACTCGGGTACGCGAACTAAACGGATACCCGAACTATCCGGATTTGAAGTTTCAGTCTCACGGATACCCGGTATCATACATATCCGAGTAGTCGGATAGTTCGAACAAAAACACGAGCCCTAGTTTTAATTATTGGATACCAGGTGTTGGAAAGTCACAAATTATCTCCTCTATTGAATGCTTTTTTTTTAATTTCAATAGCCTTGTGTATCAGTCTGGGTAACAAAAAAATATACCTAAAGAAAAATTTAATTTTCCTACACATATCCTGTATTATTCCGAACTTTAAAACCATAACAACTTTATTTCGAAATGTTATTTAGTAATATATAGTACCAATTACTACATAAATACCTGAACAACCGGTAATTATTTACAAATAACAAAGAACAATATATTCTCAGCTACCGCAAAGCCCTCAAAATATACAAAATTGGAAAATTCTCATGGTATCGTTTGAAATAATTACCCTATCCCTTATACCTCGTAAATTGTTTTCGACCCTTCCTAACAAGAAGCAATGGACACTTGTAATAAATCATTTTTATAGCCTACCCTCATACCGGGGGTTAAGTTAGGTGTTTCGAGAGGTTTAAAATAGTTTCAGCCATCGATCTTATCGTATATCGATACAAACTGCAGTTTCGCGTGCATAGTGTTGGCTAGATTATCGATAAATGTGATTAACAGTTAGCCTGCAGGTTCGGAATTTAATGAAATTGATTTTAAAACTGCGTGGTATTTTTTAACTCCTTGTTTTTTTATATTTAGTTTTTTTCTTATTAATAATAATAAAAATATTTATATAAATGTAGTAAAATCACCGGTGTACAGTATCCAAACGTATATTTCTATGTTCATTACAGACTTCACTTTGTATAGACGTTAATACATCACGAGATTATGAACAGTATAAGAGCACGATTGTAGACAGAATGCCCCTTTCCTAATAATTTTGCTAAACAGCTAGACTTAAGACGACAATTTCTCTATATTGTATGATTGAAAGGAACGAATGACATGAGTGAACACGTGACGACTGAACTGTCGAATGAATTGAATGACTGATATTACAAAATCTATGATACAAAAATAAAAATTGACCATCTGAATTAAATACACTTAAAAGCATCGAAACAATATGTAAACTCATTATAATTAATATAAATTATTTCTATTTTTAACACCAAATTTGATTACAATATACAATTTTGCCTTTTAAATTAACGAATCACAACATAAATGTATAAATAATGTAATTATGCTAATTTCTAAAAAAAAATTAAATAACCATTTTAATTATTAAAATTATTAATAGTAGTTTATACATAGTTTATATAACACAATTTACTACTTTAGGTTTAGACTATTTTTTGCACCTGTTTACACCCCTGTAGCTTTTGATGCTATTGTATGTAACTTTTGAACTTGTATTATTAAATACAAATCTATATATATAAAAGAAAGTTGTGTTAGTTACATCATTTATAACTCAAGAACGGCTGCACCGATTTTAATGACATTTTTGGATTCGTATATGTCCCGTATAATAGAATATCTATAAAAATATTGGAAATAACACGAAAAAAAAATTAGGTTCGGAATTCCGCCATCTTCCCCAACTGACAGTTAGGTATTTCAATAAAAAAATCATGTTTTTTAAATATCCACCAAGAATTTAGACATATTCCATATTTAATTGTCACATGTTATCAATTAAATATCTATCAAAGCTAAGACTCGTACCTATCATTCATATTATATGAAATATTCCGTTTAATTGGTCTGTCTGTACATGGAATGTATTTAATAATACAACGACGACATGTGTCGACGCAGACAATATTATTTATTTGTGTAACATCGAGCCACCTTAATAATACCAATTAATATCGTGTATTGGATTTGTATCGAGGTGAATATCTGTAGCGTGTCATTGTCGATATATTCGCTTCACTATTAATTAGTGTATGTATTATTATTTGTAATTTTCTTAATTGAGACGTTATTTAGGTTGTATAAGTCAAATGTTTGTAGACGAAATACAAGAACAATTAAATTATTTTTCTTTATATTTTTTTAATAACGGAGCAGATAATCAAGTAGGTGGAGTACCTGATGAATCACCGTTATGGCGATAAACATTAAAATGCTCTTTTTTTTGATTAGGTGTTAGTGACAAAAATACTAGAATGGCGATTTAAAACTTTAAGGGTATTTTGTAAAAAAAATGTCCAAAAATTTTTTTTTTTTTGGTTGGATCACCCTTATAACTTAGAGGTATGAAAAATAGTTAACGACTTAGTTCTGAGACCTATTGAAAATACATACACTATTACATAAGAGTCAGTCAAGCCGTTTCGGAGGAATTTTGTTAGAAACATATATTAGAGATACGTAAGTATGTTGTCCCTTATGTACTCCTATTTTTTCCATTATTATGAAATTCTGTATCCAAACACTTTTTTTACTTAACGTGGCATTGCCATGCAGGTGAATAGAAAAATATATCGATATTCGAACCCATCCCTAAAATAAAGAACATTAGACATAGACATTGTTCTCCCTCATTTTCTACTATGACGTGGCGAAAACGTTAACCCATACATCTATAGCAGGGATGTTACGGAGCCTCGATTTCGGTTCCGAAAAGTCGGAACTTCCGATTGATTTTGCACCTCCGATTCCGATTTCGGTTCCGATAGATTTAAATTGGAGGTTATAATCGGAGGTCGAAGCACATCGGCGGCAGTGGCCGCGGTCAGCGCCATTTTATTTAATTAACTTCTGTTTAAAATTTAAGAAAAATCGTTTATTTTATATATCACATCCAGGAAGGTGTATACTTTTTTGAATTGATATGAATGAAACTGATGAATAATGTTTGTAATTTTATTTTATTACACAATTCTCTTTTGTGTCTGCCTTCGATTCCGGTTTCGGTTCCGGTAAAACCACTTCCGTAACATCCCTAATCTATAGTCCTACGTCATTAATATGGCCAGATTTATTATGCAATATTCACCTCGCTTGCATTTTCTGAACGCATATTGCTCATATTAATATCGAATCGTTCAATATCAATTTTTCTAAGTCGTAAATACGAGCTATGTCTAAACAATGTGTATTTGTTAGCTTTGAAAAGTATTGCTCGTGAGTCGTGACCATAAATTAATAAAATAATCTATCTTATAATATTGTCTTTTATTAACGCGAGTATCACACATTAAATAAAATACTTTATAACGGATGATAACGCTGGCATAAATAATATATTCATAGATGAACACGTGAAGTGCACATTACGCGTTTCGGTTTCAGTCTATGGATTTCCAAATGCTCGAAGTAAAAAGTAGGTCGACAGAGCATCATTGACTGGTGTTCTGTGGCTGAGGTATCACCTACCATCAAGTGAACCTCATGCTCGTCTGTCGATATCTAAAATAAAAAAATATCTAATAAAGTATGTTATTTAAATCTATCTAATGTATGTTTGTCCTCTATGCACTCTTAAACTATTCATCCGATTATGATGAAACTTTGATGATTTGTTCTGCATACGTCTAAAAAAATAAATAATTAAACAGACAGATATGTGGCGAAAAAGCTAATTTTGTCCCCCGGAATTCACTTTTGATGTTAATAATTTACATTTTCTACGACAGAATTAATTGTTCAAATCGGTTAAATGCTTTCATTAATAATTATGTACAAACAAGCAGATATAATTAATAATTTGCTTAAATTAATATTTGAAAGCTTTCAATAAATGCCACTGAAATATGAAATCCATTTTGAAGTCAGGTTAAGAATTAGCAATAGGGAAGAGCCGACAATTCCATCTTCGCATTTATCGAACAAATGTTTTCTGGTATGGTTCAATAACATGAGGTATGCCATCCAGATTTATAGGAGCTGACGTATTAAAAACTTGCTTGTTTTGCCATAAATTCTAATTTATAGGAAAGCTATCTCATTGAGTAGTTTTATTAGAGATAAAGAGATTTATTTTGTCCCAAAAACACATTATCACCAATCAACAAAACAAACAAACCAATCACAATTGTCAACAATCGTTGATGTAGTCCTATATCACACTCTGGGATTGCCACTTTGCGATAGAACGTGATAGCGCGATATAGCTGTCTTGTTCTGTCTTCAATGACGCCTACTTTTAGAGATGGTGGTATGATTATTTTTACCCTAGATTATTTTTTACTAAATTCTCGTATGTTTTAGTGGTTGCTTGTAGGTAGTTGGTAGCAAGATACAAGAATAAGGTGTTACTTGCAAAAGTTTACTTGAATAACATATAATTGAATTGTAATAAATGGAAAAAAAAATATTTTCCTAAACTCCCATCGTTTTTTTTTGTATATCATAACTTTTATACAATTGTGATACTGTGCAATACTGCATTACTTATTTTAATGTTACATCTAAATTTCTTTTAATTGCGTGTGTATCACAACATTCACAACATGCAATAAAGAAGGTGACATACCATTTATTACTGTGCCATGGCCTCTAGGTCTAACGATGCGGCAACAATATCGGATTGGTTTAATTGGATTTATTTGCGGTGGCGAGTTGTTTTTCGGTCTGCGGCCGCCTATTGAGGCTATTGCCAATACGATATATCTTTGACAACTAATTACCTACCATGAAAATAGTTTTGTGCCATGTTCTTATGAGATATTGCAGTTATTATTTTCTGTTGGAAATTGGACTTCTATTGTTAGATACTATACAAACTATATGGGTGATACTTATACATTAAAAATTCAAAAACAAATTCAGACTCAAGTTAATCTTTATTCATTACTTATGTTAGATATCGACAGACGAGTGTACGGTATATTCGATGTTAGATGATACCTTAGTCACAGAATATCAGTCTATGATGCGCTGTCGACCTATGTTTTAGTACGACGGCGTTGGTTATATAGTATTCGGAAATCCATAGATTGAAACCGAAACGCACATGCGTTCACGGTTATTCCATATATGGTGGTTCGTTACCCGGTCGGAATTTAGATCTTCATCCCACTGGTTTAGTTATAGAGAATTATAAACATGTCGTTCGACCGGGTTACGAACCCGTGACCCATCAGTACCAATCCAATAAATGTATATAATACTAGCTCACCCGTGCCCAATTCGCTATGCGAAATAGCCCTTAAATAGCACAATTTTTCCGACTCACTTCACACTCATCGTTATAATTCGGCCAATTAACTCAACATCATTATAAATTTTGATGTTTAAACAATAATACTTAAAAGTTTCATCAAAATCCGTTCAGTATTTTCTGCGTTAAAGAGGAACAAACATCCTCACAAACTCACATAAATTAGTAGGATATAAATTGATATAGAAATAATTAATAACATTGATGTTTCCTTTCAGAGCCTCGGTACGAGACAGCGTACGCCTGCGAGGGGAAGACACTGAAGATAGGGTGCGGGGAGGGGTCGGTGATACACCTTATACGGGCTAACTATGGAAGATTCTCGATCACCATATGTAACGACCATGGGAACACCGACTGGAGTGTGAACTGCATGTCTACAAGGAGTTTACGGGTTTTACATAGCAGGTAAGTTTTACCATTAAAAATAAACAAAAACCGACTTCAAACCTATACCTAAAAATAGTATGTACAAACTTAAACTAAAAAGTAAAAAAATATATTTTAATTACTTCAAAGCAAGAGCCGCAAAGGATAATCGATATCATTATTGATAATTATTTATAAGTAGGTGCAGTTCTTTGTTCATAAAAGCGTGAACTGCAAATTGCGCGTTTCGGTCTCAGTCTATGGATTACCGAAAGCTCTAAGTAAAAAAGTAGGTAGTTACCTACCATCAAGGTACCCCACGCTCGTCTATCGATTACTAACTTTAAAAAAAACGTATAAATCCTAATGTTTCTAATACTATAATCTCAATGTAAACTCATGTACGTACATATAATATGTAAACTGTGGTAATCAACTTTAACACTTGAAGTATACGAAACGGTGTAGTAAAAACCGATTTTAAAAATTATTTCACCAATAGAAAGCTACATTATTAGGGAGTAACATAGGCTATATTTTTTTTTGTGTATAGTACGTCTACAATGCACCCGTGCGAAGCCGGGGCGTGTTGCTAGTGAACTATAAAACAATGTTACTTTATAATTTATATTAATACTAGATGACTCGGCAAACGTTGATTTGCCATGTAAATAAATTCTAAAAAGCAGGGGTTGGTGATAAAAAAGTACTATTCTATTCTAAAAATTAAGGGGTTGTATGTATTTTTTAATGCCACATTATAAAAAAATAAAAACAAAAAATTTTGTCCAAACATTAAAAAAAAAAATTAAGGGTGAACAACCCTTATCACTTAGGGGTATGAAAAATAGATAGTAGCCGATTCTCAGACCTACTGAATACGCATATAAAATTTGGTAAAAAGCCGTTTCGGAGGAGTACGGTAACTAACATTGTGACATGGTTAGATAAGCAAAACCTCACTCAGTATATTGAACCTCACTAGTTTCAATATATTACGAATAATACAAATTATAATTGTTTCCTAACATTTGGAATTTCAATAAAGATAAAATCATCGAGTACCTAACAAATAAGCGGAATGGAATTGAAATGTTAGATAAAATAGGTAAAGCTGTTGGGATTATGGCGGCGATGCGGTCGCGCTGTGTAAATAATTATATATTTACGTTATTTCACGTTACAATATCGCTTTTACCGCTTAATGGAAGTACTATTTTTATACATCAAAATTAGCCTTCGGGGTTGATCTGAAAGCTCTTATGACAGATGGGACGTTTAATTCCCTTTTCGTTGTTCGTTGCAGAAATAGAAATTTAAATTCGCTTCGAAATATTTACAATAGTGATTTTTTTCTATAAGTTTTAATGTCACGGAACCGCTGGACCGATTTTGATAAAATGTTTGTGTGTTTTGATCTGGCTTAGATTCGATTGGGCCCGGTAAGTGGCGTTGTAAAAGGGATGCAGATTTTTTTTTTGATATCTTCAGTCAGGATATCCGGCTGTCGTGTCCGCTAGTTATGGGATAAAATATAATGATATTTCAAAATGCATTTTCCAAAATTAAAAACAGATTATTACTACATAAATTAAAAGTTAAAATTGAACTAAATAGCCATTCAATTTTAGCAATATTTCATAGAACATCACGATGTGTATGAAAAATTACATATTCGACGCCCAATTTTATCGTGTTACAGCGGCGATATTGGCAATAAACTGGACCGGTACTATCTCATGTACATTAAACTCACGAAGTGACATCTGAATTAGCATCACTTTGAAGTTTATTAAACTAGAATAGTTGATTTTAGTATACTGTATCCACAGAAGAGGAAAAATAAGTGGAAGTGCGAAGTAGGCGTGGCACGCGTGTCACAATTTAGCACGGTGGCGCTAAATCGATCGCAGTCAGCCAAAATCATCCTTATATCTTTCATATACAGTTTAGTTTCGTAATTATATTATATTAGTTTGTTTTAATATTACGAACGTCGTATGTACTTTGTGCGCTAAGCCAAAGTAACCGTTATCACAAAGCACTAAGATATATTATCAATTGTAGGTCCAGTGTGATTTAGCTAGTTTTGAGTAGGGACTGAAACCCGTTAATTTTTATTTTCCAAAATACGTGCCTGACTGAGATACCATGACATTAGTTTTAAAGAGTAATACACACTAAACTTACCACAGTATTTTTTTTCAGTAAATATGAATAAAAACGAAAGAATATTAACAAAAACCTTTATCATACCGGTATAACTGCCATAGTAAATTAACCGGTATTCATTCCCTGGTTTTGAGTTAAATAAAAAAAAATGTAACTGTGTGCAGTGTTCAATACTCCATTCATTTGTGTGAATTTGACGACAGTCGATCCGGTACAAATTATGATACATTACACTTCACTTATTTCTTCTGTTCTGTGACTGTATCACTCATAACAACATTAAAAAAATAAAGGTATACAAATCAAAATCCTACTTATATTATAAATGTGAAAGTTTCTGAGGATGTTTGGTTCACTTGATGATAGGTGTCAGCCACTGAACATCAGACACATGAACTGAACATGCGCTGTGGAACTTTACTTCACGCATTCGGAAATCCATAGACTGAGACCGAAATGCGTAATGTAATTTCACGGTTTTTTCATCTATGAACGGTGCTTTGTTCGGGATTCGAACTTGCGACCCATCGGAGCAAAAGTTTTTACCAAACATGATTGGAGGTACAACTTATAAGTTTTTTTATGTCTCCAATAATCCCTGAGCAAAAAAGTATGCCTAAATTTTTTTCCAAGGTATTTAATGTCGTTTTTTTTTGTTTTTCAGGTGTAGTATGCACCAGAACTGCAGTATATTGGCGAGTACGAATATGTTTGGAGATCCGTGTCCGAATACGTTGAAGTACTTAGAAGCGCACTATCAATGTGTACCAGGTAAATACGAACTTAAAATTCATCGTGTGTGTGTGTGCATTCGTTGAATTCGATGGGTCGCGGGTTCAAATCTAGCCTGGTCTGACATGTTTATAATTTAAAAGGATAGGAATATCGAAATTCCAACGAGGTAACCACCGCTCATAGGTGGGAAAACTGCTGAGGTATGGTAATTTAGCAAAGGATATTTAATAGTGATTTTTATTATTTCTTATTTGAAGTTGTGAGTATATTTATACGTATATATTGTTTTGATTTGGGAGTAAGTAATAAATTAAATAGTAAATTAAGTTATTTAATTTGTTCTTTTTATGTTTTGTAAATTGACTGACAGATATCGTTTGCTCCGGAGGTACACTAAAAACCGGCGCTCCATCGACAATACAATTAGTTTATTTTATTTATTTATTATTAACATTGAAACACATGTGATATTTTTGAATTTTAAAACCTACAATTTTTGGAGAGCAGTATTAATTTGCTTTTTAAAATTAAAAAAATCTGGTGGAGCATATGCTCTTCCGCTATTCAAACTCAAAACAATTATTTCTGTAATTCTATATGATTTTTTTTTTAAAGAAGGGAAATGACCATAAGTAAAGAATAGACCTGTTGTAATATTGTATGCAGGAGGTTTATCACTTCCTTCCGGGAGTGCAACGCGAGGGCAGTGTAGGGTTTCTGAACTGTGACTGGCCACATAGCCTGGTGACCCATACCTACTAAAACCCTCTTGACTGAGCTGGTCTCGCCGTAGTGGGTCACACTGGAACCAGAACTCTGTCTCTTTCTATTCTAAATTCTGACATTACTCCTCTTATATTCCAGCATCAACAACGAGTACCACCAGTCGGCCGTCACCACCCTGGCTAATTACGTCACAGCCTACCGTCTGGAGGTCCACAGCAGCTCCCATCCTCAAAAATCCAGTACAAACCCAGCAGGAGAAGAAAAAACCCACAGTCATCACTCCGCCCACCTTCAGACCTCACATCACGCTACCTCCAGAGGTTCAGCTTGGCAATATCGGTACTAAGGTGAGTGTCACATTCGATATATGAATCGTTCAGTTTTCAAAAAGCTCCACTTTTAAAAAAATGTTTAATTTTTTATCAAATCTATATATATAAAAGAGATTCCCACCTATATAGTCACTCATCACGATATCTCTGGAACCATAAGGCGTAGCGACTTGAAATATGGTAGGAATATTCCTTTCGCCGAGTAGAGGTCAGCTAAGAACGGATTTTACGAAATTCAACCCACAAGGGGGGTTGCGGGGGCAATTGCTAGTTTTTAATAAATGAAACTAAATACCATTTATACTAAATGATATTTCTTTATGGTGTGTTAACGAACATTGGATCCAAAACATGTTATAGACCAATTTCGTGTTTCTGAAATCATATTCTATTGATTTCTCACATAGAATTAGTAGTATTTTTTTCTCTATAAATATTTTTGATTTTTTTTTTAGAAAACAACCACGAAACAGCCAGACTCTTCATCTGAAAAGGAACCACCTCAAATACCACTGGATAAAGTGCCAGTTATAAAAGACGAAGTACCAAAAACAGTAGAAGACACTCCCAACATCGATAAACCAAAGGAGAGGGAAGATGAATCAAGTAAGTTCAATGACTCACATGTCACTTAGAAAGGACAGTACCTAGAAGGACAGTATCTAGGACATAGACATGGGTAACACTGCGCTGCGCCGCGCAATTGCGCCGGCACGCTTCACTGCGCAGGGTGAGTCAGCTCACACATTCATAATGTGTTGGCGCACGGCGCAGTACCCACTCACTGAGTGAGCTATGAGCGTGGCGTTGCGTGTGTTTCGGAGGTTTCACTGCTCGCTTTGCGCGTCCCATTTTGTTGCGTCGCGGCGCAATTTTGAGTTGACTCAAGGAGCCGACGCACTACACTGCGCTTGAGTTGCTGAGTTGGCGCGGGAAATTTCGCTGAGTTACCCTTGTCTACTAGGACAGTACCTAGAAGGACTGTAGTTACATGAAATGAAATTGAAAATTGTGTAATATGTTTTTTTGTTGTAAAGTAGCGCTTAAAATCCATGATTTAAATATTGTTTTTTTTCTTTTTAATGTTGTCCTTTTATGGAATAATTTAATTTTGCATGCTGTTTCTCCTTCAAAAGGAGTTTAATCTTATGTATACGAATTAAATTCTGTTTTGTGGACCATTAATAAAAAAAAGTTCTTTAATGAATAAGAATAATTGTATTAAACGCCATATATATTACATTATTAACATTAACTTAATCTAGTTATTATATGAATTAATTTCTTGTAATTTTGACGTAATTTCACGGTATCTTTCGAACTGAACTCCCTAGCCCGAACAACTTGTTGAGTTGTATGAGAAATAGGAAATCTAATATTCTCTTTTATTAACGCGAGTTCACGCATTTATATAAAATACTTATTTATATTGTTTAAATTATTTATCTGAAACGGTTGCTGAAAAGCATCCGAAACGTCGGGATAAATAATTTAAAAAATATAAATAATAATTTTATCCGCATTTTAATCCGGCATACAGTATTTTATTTATCTATATTTTATTTATATATCTATCTAATCTCTTTTGGTGATGGTTGATTTTTTTTTAATATAAATTTTTAAAGTACAGTGAATTTTTTTTAGATGCAGCGACAGATGAGACCCTACAATGGGCGCCAAAAGACGAAGATTCTGATGCGACTCCATCACTTCATAGTCCGCCCAAAGAAAACCGCCCGGATATTGAAGACGATTACGATAAAGTTTACTGTGAGTTTCCATAGCTATTTTCTTATGTTAGATATCGACAGACGAGCATGAGGTTCACTTGATGGTAGGTACCTCAACCACAGGACATCAGTCAATGATGCGCTGTCGATCTTCTTTTTACTTCGAGCACTCGGAAATCCATAGACTGAAACCGAAACGCGCAATGTGCACTTCACGGTTTTTCCATCTATGAACTGTGGTTCGTTATTCGATCGGTATTTCGATATTCCTCCCCGATCAATGCCCGAAGTTACCAGACATTAGGAAATCATGCTTATAGAAAATTATGAACATGTCGTCTACGTGAGATTCGAACCCACGACCCATCGATACGCACAGCAGGTGTTCTACCGGACGCGCCAACGAGCCCGTAAAAAAACCTTATTGCTATGATAATAAGGTGGCTAATCCTTTTACAGCTACGAGCGCAACGCCCGCGTTAGGCCGACGAGCTTATTGTCCTCAAGTGAACGCTCGTGGACTTCATTGGAACTGGACTTTAGCTGGGACTTACGCGGTTCAACCTTGCCCGGGTGGTGCTACTGGATTGGCTCGATGGAAGTAAGTACTCCATTTACGTCTTTGCACCCTTATTTGAAAGAATATTAACCCATATAATATGCCTCATTATTCAATAACGAAAAATAACTGCCTACCAAAAAAATTTGGATTTCCGATTCTTGTACATTTTTGAATTTTTTTAGTTAATAGGTGTTGTGTGTATTAGTTGACTAGTAACATGCCCTGGATTCGCACGGGTGCAATGTAGATGTACTATACACATAGCCTATGTTACGCGCTGATAATGTAGCTTTCTATTGGTGAAAGAATTTTTTAAATCGGTCTAGTAATTTTTGAGTTAAGTCGTAACAAACAAACATACATACAAACAATCAAATATATTTCCTCTTTATAATATTAGTATAGAATATAGATAAGCTTTAATGTATGCTTAATTTATTTTCATATTTCTTATAATTTTTGTCATATATACCCAATTTTGTCAATAATAGGAAAAATAGAAATGATGAATTCGCCTTCGTTGACCAATATAAATTGTTTCGGTCTGGTAAGTTATAGTACAGACTAATCACCTATTTGACTTTTAAAAGACTGACATAGACTGAAATTGTTTCCTACATGTGCCATTAAGCCGAGAACTTAGCTTTCTCTCTAACAGACTAAATGTGTAGGTGTTATATAGGTCGAAAGCCATACTTTGAATGGAGCGAAGAAGGCTGAGGATGAATGTTGAGGATGAGACGTCTGGTATTGATAGTAACTAACATTGTTTTCATTACAGATGTACATTAACATCCCACCAACATATCGAAGAAGAACGCCCAAGACGACGGAGTTCAGGGTTGCAATCCGGAGAGAACTATCACGACTTAGGACTGGATCAGCCCAGTGAGAGACAACTTCAATTGATTAGAAGACTTGGTTCAGAAGCTTTATTAAAAGGTACTAAGATTTAAAATTAAAAAAAAAGACTTGTTATTTACAAACATACATATACATATATCACGGCTCATTCCCATTGCGGTCGGCAGAGATCACGGAATTACATATGCTCCGATCCCTTACACTTTCGCTTCTTCCACTTTCATCAATGCTTTCATACAAACTCGTCAGTTTCGATTACTTTTGACCTGGCCCTTTTGAAGAACGTCCCCGATCTGATCGCTATATTCGCCTAGGTCGATCACTCCCCACTCTTCCACTCACAGCTTCATAAATTTTGTTGCTTGCTTTTACATGCTTTTTCAGTGTGATTTGACTAAACGGCCGAGTTAGCTATAACTATGAATGAATGAATGATAAAAACTATGTTTTGTTTTGTCTTGAAAATATTTGAGAGATTTGTAAAATTCCAAATGGTAATCGATTAAGATATAAAAAAAATATTGAACTCGATATGTTGGTCATCTGCCGGCCTAGCATGACCGCCACGAGATATCTCGCGGACGAGAGAAGACAAACTAAGATGTAAGATATCCGATATATTATATCTCGACATCGACAATATTGATAGAAAAGATATTTCGATCGACAAAATATATCTATTTTTGATATTAAAAGTCGAGTTTTAAGTGTAATTATCTGGATAGACCCGGAAGAAATAATGAGATAATCGATTAAATCACGAGAAAACGGTCGACAAAATTTTGTCGCGGTTGTCATGCTAGGCCGGCTGTGCACGTTTCACGAACAACTTGCGAGAAAGTATTTGTATCGTAAATCAGTTATTTGTATGCAATATTAAATAATTTCTCATATAATTGATTCTATTCCAATACTTCCTCGCAAGTTGTTTTTGCTAAGGCCTCTAATCGCTAGTTATTAATACATTGTATTAATTTAGGTCGTGATGGCGATTCCCCAGAACATCTAATCGACTATCGCGGGAGTGCCAATATACCAGATGCGCAAGCATCGAGAGATAATATGATTTCCAACGGAGAATATGTTTATTGTAAGTCTGAATTTTTTTTTTTTTTTTTTTTTTTTTTTTTATATCAGAGCGGACAACAGAGCAGGTGGGTTACCTGATGGTAAGTAATCACCACCGCCCATGAACATCCGTGACTCAAGGGTCTTAGATGCGTTGTCGGCCTTTTAAAAATTTATAGGCTCGTTTTTTAAAAGTAACGAGGTCGTAATCGGATGGAAACACTGATGCTGGTAGTTCATTCCACAGTTTAGTTGTACGTGGAATGAAGTTGCGCGTGAACCGTATCGTGCTCGACTTCCATTCATCGAGGTGATGAGGGTGATACAACTGTTTGTGACGGGTAGTGCGATGATGGAAGTCGGCAGCTGGGATGATGTCAAATACTTCCTTAGAACACTCCCCGTTGTAGATGCGGTAAAAAACGCTCAGGGATGAGACGTCTCTCCTAAGAGCTAATGGATCAAGCCGTTCGGTAAGGTCTCGGTCACCAACGATTCGAGATGCCCTTTTTTGTATGCGGTCAAACGGAGACAATTGGTACTGGGGCGCTCCAGCCCAAAGGTGGGAACAATATTCCATATGTGGCCGTACTTGCGCTTTATATAGCTGCAACCGGTGGGCCGGTGTGAAATATTGTCTCGCCTTGTTGAGCACTCCGAGCTTTTTTGAGGCCAATTGGGCCTTAGCGTCCAGATGACCGCGAAATTGGACATCACTCGAGATGTTGAGACCGAGGATTCCGATACAGGGCTTGGTATTTAAAAGAGTATTCTGAAATGTAGGTGTAGCGCCGAATGGGTCCTTTTTTGTGGAGAAAGCACAGACTTGCGTTTTGGAGGGGTTGAAGTGGACAAGATTTTGTCGGCCCCACGTCGAAACTTTCTCAAGGCACAATTCAATTTCCGACACAAGTTTTAAACGGCACTTATTAGTTTCGTCCCCGGTCATTCTTGCACGGCCGGAATAAAGGGCATCACCAGTACTGTCATCTGCATAACAATGAATGCCACCGATTCCTAGCATGTCATTGATATGCAGAAGAAACAGTGTAGGCGAAAGCACACAGCCCTGGGGAACGCCAGCATTCACAGTGAGAGAGTTTGAGCAGAATCCGTCGACTACAACTTTGATACTCCTCTCAGACAGGAAGCTAGAAACCCAAGTGCAGAAACGTTCAGAGAGTCCATAGGATGGTAGCTTCGAAAGAAGGCCCCTGTGCCACACACGATCGAAGGCTTTGGCTACATCTAAACTGACTGCCAAGGCCTCTCCCTTGCTTTCAACAGCTTGCGCCCAACGATGGGTCAAGTAAACTAAAAGATCACCAGCTGAACGACCATGACGAAAGCCATACTGACGATCATTGATCAACTGGTGATCCTCTAGGTACTTTAAGAGCTGTTTATTTATGATACTTTCCATCACTTTAGAAAGCAGGGAGGTTATGGCAATTGGCCTGTAGTTAGAGGGTTCAGAGCGTTCGCCTTTTTTTGGAATCGGGTGCACAATAGCGGTTTTCCAGGAAGCTGGGACGATACCAGTAGAGTATGAGTGGTTGTACAGGCGCGCGAGGACCGGTGCTATCTCGGGTGCACACGTTTTTAGGACAATGGCAGGAATACCATCAGGCCCACTGGACTTGTGTGTATCGAGGGAAAATAGTGCCTTTCGAACGGAGTCATGTGAGAACTTCACGTCAGGCATAGAGGATTCACACCGCGAGATGGAAGGCGGGGTGTTCCCCTCATCGTCCAAGGTTGAATTTTCTGCAAAGAGATTGCATAAAATATTGGCTTTCTCTTCAGAAGAGTGTGCAAGAGAGCCATCTTCTTTGCGAAGAGGTGGAAAAGATGATCGACAAAAGTTTCCTTGGATAGCCTTAGCCAGAGACCAAAAGGCGCGAGATCCAGAAGGAAACTGCGTTAGCCTATGTCCAATCATACCAATAATTTTCAGAAAATCAAACTAAGTACTTTGTTTTTATGTCAGATATCGACAGACGAGCATGAGATAACTCAGCCACAGATCATCAGTCTATGATGCGCTGTCTACCTACTTTTTACTTCGAGCATTTGAAAATATATGTCTATTATACATATACAATATCTTAATATATATTTAATTATATATCGAAATATGCGGTAATTATATCAAAATAATAACATACATTTAAGGATAGTTTTTATTAAAACTCTACCTATTTAAGTAATAAAAGCTTGTATATAATATTTAAAAAAAAATGCATTTTATTAAGGCGAGTATCACACATTTAAATAAATTGACTTTTACCGAATGCAAACGCGATTTATTATTTATATTATATCCGTTTACTTTTTACCTTTGTGCATATATCTCAAAAAAGGCAGTTAATGGGTTAAAATGCTTAGTCATTTGATATGCTTAGTGCCTAATTTTGCCATTTTTTCAGCGGAAACAATCCCGGAATGGCACGGAGTGACTCCAGACTTGAGCGAATGTCGCTCAGTCTGGTTGAACAGTTTGGAAGCGAGGGTACGAGAAGGAGAATCCCTTCTCAGCATCAGTAACGACTTAGCACAGGTAATATACACATCGTATTAACCCGTTGTATGCAAGCCCCGGAGAGCATCCGGGGCCTCCACCAAACGGGGGCCCCAAAATATAGACTCCGGAAAAAATAATCTTTCAAATACCGACGATTTTTTTTTTGCTGTTTTACCTTTACCTACTGTACTTTGTACAAAATGATTATATTGTTCTTAAATATTAAAAAAAAATCATTTTATTTCGAAAGTAATTTGGAGCCTCAACTCCTTTGTTGCCCCAAAGATCCTGGGACCCTGGGGCCCTGGTTGTACGCCTTATCAATAATCAGTGCTCACTTTCAATATAACAAATGATGCAGGTGACGTCATCAAAAACGTTATACGGCGGGGATATGATGACCACAACCAGTATTATGAAGAAATTGGCTCAACGCATGTCGCAGAATGTTCAGACGTTCCCCGATCCGAGGCAGAAGGAAGCTATTGTCACGGATATGTTGCTGGGTGTTATTAAGACAGGTCAGTTATAGTTATAATATATATATATATATATATATATACCATAGACTGAAACCGAAACGCGCAATGTGCACTTCACGGTTTTTCCATCTATGAACGGTGGTTCCGGTCGGAATTCGATATTCCTCCCACCCGATCAATGCCCGAAGTTACCAGACGTGGGGAAAATATGTTAACAGAAAACTTTAATCATAATTACGATTAATGAGTATTTTCTTTTATTTATTTCCAGGCTCGAATCTTCTAGAAGAAAGCCAACGCGCGTCCTGGTCGGATCTCAGTATGGACGCACAGAACAGAGTCGCAAGCGCATTGCTCACGCAGTTGGAGGAAAACGCCTTCCTATTGGCCGACGCTGTCACTAAGGAGAAAACTATACTGCAAATTGTTAAGAATATATGTTAGTATTTATTTGTTACATCTTATAGCTTGAAAATTGTATGTCTAAAACCTGCGAACTTATAAGCCCTAGATTTTGACAATTAGAAAAATATGTCTTTATATTTATTTTCCTGTGTAAGTTATATTTTAAAATGATGTGGTGAACAACATGAATATATTATATTCATTTAATCTACACTTATAATATACTAGCGACCCGCCCCGGCTTCGCACCGGTGCACTGCTGATACTAAATACACTACAGAAAAACTGTTATTATTATACATATAAACCTTCCTCTTCAATCACTCTATCTATTTAAAAAAACCGCATCAAAATCCGTTGCGTAGTTTCAAAGATTTAAGTATACAAAGGGACAGAGAAAGCGACTTTGTTTTATACTATGTAGTGATAAACTTTATAACATTCAATATTCCATGAATCTGATTAAATACGCAACGTATCTTTGAGGATATAAAAAGATAATTACTGTGTCCGAGGGGGGCATGGGGCAGACACATTTCTGTGTCTATTTCATTGATAGTATTTAAGCTCTAAAGCGCTCGCCCAAAAAAAGTCCGGTTAGTTTTAAAGGCCATATGTGCCAAAAACAATAAGTCCTTTCGAAAAAAAAAATCGTTCCTTTTTGTAATATTAGTGTAGATTAAATGAATATAATCCTATTACACACCACATAATTTTAAATATAACATACACAGAAACATATTTAAGTAATATAAATTGTCAATTAATCTATTAATTAATGGGTGTTGGTACCACTCAATGTAATACCTTAAAGTTGGCAACACTAGATACAGTATGTTATAACGAAATAGAAGATTTAATTACCTAATTCACGAACTCGAACTCTCAATCATACATACACATATATACGCGCGCGAACACACACACACATACGTGCACACACACACTCACTTACACACGCACACAGATAAACAATCATGCTCTTGCATCTATGTATAAGGCAGTAGATTAATAAGTAGTAAATAACACACTTGTTTTGTTTTTCTTTATTTTATATTATTTTGTTATTCTTATCTATTTGTATAAAACCATATTTGTTACGGAAGAGCAGAGTATCCTGTGACAGGTGATTTTCACTTAAACGGACACTCTAAACCCTGTATAAATTTAGTGTACAATGTTAAGAAGAAATAAAAGAATTTTGAATTTGAATAACGCTCTGTGGTCTATCAGATTTACAAAAAAGTCACAAGTTAATTATCTAAAACCTGTTATTATACTTATATTTCTTAATTATGGGCTTCTAGGTCTATCAGTGCGAGTGCTGGAAGTAAAGAACGTGGAAGACGAGACGTTTCCGTCGATTATCGCTCAAGAACAATGGAAGGCTTCAGAAGATACAATCACCATCCCTAAAGCAGCTTTACTAGGTAATTTATTAATTATATTAAAATTTAACGTGACTTCTATATTTTTGGACCTGGACTTGGGTCTCTTAAGGCCAAGTTTATTCTAGACGTGTCCAACTACTACATCCAACTTAATGATTGTAATGATCGTTGTTGATCAAACTGCTGTCTATCAAGTTAAAAAAAATCCTATGTATATTATCTATATATATAAAAGAGATTCCCAACTATATTTTGACTCATCACGATGGAACCATAAGGCGTAGCGACTTGAAATATGGTAGGAATATTCCTTTCGCCGAGTAGAGGTCAGCTAAGAACGGATTTTACGAAATTCCACCCATAAGGGCGGGTGGGGGGTCAATTGCTAGTTATATTATAATTAAACACGGCTTCTATCATTTTGATCATTGTAACTTGGGTCTCTTAAGGCCAAGTTTATTCTAGATGTGTCTAACTACTACATCCCATTTAATGATAGTAATGATTGTAGATCAAAATGCTGTCTATCAAGTTAAAAATACACCTATTCATCATTATTCCTATGAATATTTAATTATAATATTATAAATTCTGAATTGTGTTTGTTGGTTAGATGGATTTTTCTATATAATTAATTTGAGGATAGAAGAGTAAATAGGCTACTCTATATCTGTTAAATATTTAAAGTTTGCCGAGCAAGGGAAGTCATAGACAACTATCGAATATGTACTCTATCTACTATATAAATAAAATCAATGTATGTTTGTCCTCTGTGCACCCCTAAACTATTCATCTGCTTATGATGGAATTTTGCCAGCATATGTGATTAAACTGATAAATAACTGAATTCACAAGATAATACTTTTTCCTAATGTATTTTCTGTGATAATATTATATAGTATCTTAATAGATTTATTTTATATCTTTCAGAAAATCACCAAGTAGACCTCGTGAGAATAGTATTCTTCGCTTTCGATCGTTTAGAAGAAATTCTCCCCCCGACTTTCGGGAAATCCCCGCAATTCGCCGCGTACACCTCCGAGCCGTCTTCCTCTGTCAGCATTAATTCGGAAAAAGAGAAGAAAAATGTTACCAGGGTTTTGAATTCTAAAGTAAGTATTAATACTGTATTTTAAAAATAGTATAATACATTTAAATAATATAACTTTTACCGGATTTAAACTCGATTTATTATCTGCCTGTGACCACGTTTGCGTCGGGTAAATAATAAATCGCGTTATAATTCGGTAAAAGTTATTTTGTTTTAATAAGTATTTAATTTTTATAAAATTATATTATGACGTATTCGTTAGCTAATATCTAAATTTCATTGGTATTTGATTTACAATTGAATATTTTATTATTTCGCATAATTTGTACCTATTATATTCTTCTTGTAGTAACAAAAACATTTTTTTTTATGTTAGATATTGACAGACGGTTCACTTGATGGTAGGTGATACCTCAGCCACAGAACATCAGTCAATGATGCGTCGTCGACCTACTTTTTACTTCGTGCATTCGGAAATCCATAGACTGAAACCGAAATGCGCAATGTGCAGTTCACGGGTTTTCCAGCTATGAACGGTGGTTCTTTACCCAGTCTGAAGTTACCAAACGTGGGGAAAACATGCTTACTTCTGTATAATATATAAACATGTGGTCCCGGTGGGACTCGAACCCACGACCCATCGATGCGCAAGGCAGGTGTTCTACCGAACGCGCCAACGAGCCCGTCAACATACAATTTTATTGAAAAGTGTTTTTTAACTTCCACATTGAATTAACATGACTTTTTTTACAGGTAATATCAGCTAGTTTGGGAAATGGTCGCCATATACAGTTGTCACAAATGGTACGACTCACCATGAAACATTTGAAGACTGAAAACGTCACGAATCCAGCTTGTGTATTTTGGGATTACACGTTACAGTAAGTTTGAATATAGACGTTGTATTTTTATTATACATCTAAGGCCTTATTCATAAACAAAATATGTTTTGTCTCTCTCTATCAAATTTAAGAAGACTACAGCCGGGCTAGCATGACCGCCACGAGATATATCTCGCGCGAGAGAAGACAAACTAAGATGTTAAATATATTATATCTCGACATCGACAATTTTGATAGAAAAGATATCTCGATCGACAAATGTATCTATTTTTGATATTAAAAGTCGAGTTTTATGTGTAATTGTCATGTTAGACCCGAAAGAAATAAAGCGATAGTCGATTGAAACACGAGAAAACGGTAGACAAAATTTTGTCGCGCTTGTCATGCTAGCCCGGCAGAGCGAAAGAAACAAAACTTTTTTTTTAACTATATCAAGCCGCTTTGGCCGCTATCGGCCGCTAAAATATTGTGGATTATGTTTTAACTATATGGCTTCGTACATTTCAAGTTAAGCTACATCCGGAGTCGTCAGTATTTAGATGTACGAACGGAGTGATTGCTTTTGTTTCCTTTAAAATATCTCAGTAATTTATACATGCTATTGAGTTATTGGGATATCAAAGTAGGCTTTTTTATCCTTATATTTTCTGTAGCGAAACACTGTCGATTCTATATCCATAGTAGATTTCACTGAAATAGATTAACCAAATTATTTGGCCATAAAGATATTTTTTTGAATTACAACACATACATGGTTAAAAATGGTGAATCATAATCCGAAGAAAATTTATAGTATGGTATAAATGGAAATAAAAACGTTTTTTCGAAACCTTGAATGCAATTTCCCAACAATTGGCAGTTAAATAATAAGTATATGGGATTCCATTGTTTTAAAAAATATTTTTTTAGAAGTTGATGTACTTAATATAATTAATAAATACGTATTATCCACAGTGGCTGGTCACCAGAAGGCTGTGAAGTAGAATGGTCCAACTTGACCCACACGGGGTGTGCCTGTTCTCATCTGACCAACTTCGCAATACTCATGGATGTACACGGAGTTTCTATTGGTGCAAAACACCAGATGGCGTTACGGCTCTTGACTCTGATTGGCTGCGCGATATCAGCTGTCGCGCTATTGGCGGCCATATTGGTGTTCCAGTGTTTTAGGAATATGAAGGTAGTTTTCTTTAAATATAAAAGCGGGTATTATAAAAATACAATATAGTTATAATAACTATGTTGTATTTTTTTACTATCTTCCACTACTGTCTTCTGCCACACTGGGGGACTACTGAAAATCAGCGTCAGAGCTTATGCTTAAGCTTATTGTATATGCTAAGTACCTCCCCTTTTCGTGGCGGCACTTCTTCCTATATTTCTTAATTGTTAATTTATATTTTAAGTTGTATTATTTATGATGTACTTGTTTACTTACTTTTGTGCCGTCCCGTATAATAAATGTATTTCATTTCATTTCATTATTAAAATAACTGAAGATTTATATTGGTGTTATTGGCATTTTTTATTCACAAAAGTTTGTATTATTAAAATTACATTTCCTAATACAATAATTTTGAATATATTCTTTATATTATTAGTTTTTGGTTATGTTATCTTATTTTCTATATCCCTAAGTAAATGTAATATCGTATATTTCAATATTTACTTACATTGCATTTTCAAAGACTTTTTTAGAAATAAAAAATACATAGGGGTTTTGTATAAACAATGACCTGATTATAATTCTAAACCGAAACCAAGTTATTGGGAGACAGTACAGCCAATATTAAACTAGACAAATCTATATATATATAAAAGAAAGTTGTGTTAGTTACACCGTTTATAACTCAAGAACGGCTGTACCGATTTTAACGATATCTTATTTGTTGGATTCCTCTATGTCCGGAATAAGATATAAGCTATTAAAATATTGGAAAAAATCAGGAAAAAATTATATGCATAAAATTAATTATAAAATAAATTAGATTCGGAACTCCGCCATCTTGACAGCTCACGTCATGCATTCTTAGCTTTTTTGGAATAACAGATGTCCACTGCAAATCAGTGACATATTAGACAATTATAGTGGGTAAATGGGTATATTCAAATTTAAGAATAATTATATAATTTCAAATCCAAAATTGTGGCAGAACAACGTCTGCGGGGTCCACTAGTATCTAATATATAAAATTCTCGTGTCACAGTTTTCGTTGCCATACTCCTCCGAAACGGCTTGACCGATTTTGATGAAATTTTTTGTGCTTATCCGGTATCTATGAGAATCGGCCAACATCTATTTTTCATCCCCCTTAATGTTAGGGGTAGTCCACCCCTAAAAATTTTTTTTTAATTTTTGGACGACATTTTTTGTTTTTATTTTTTTATAATGTGGCATTAAAAAATACATACAACCCCTCCTTTTTTTGTCAAAAAATCTTGACCCGTGCGAAGCCGGGGCGGGTCGCTAGTTTTCTATATTAATTCAATGAATTATTTTTGCAGTCGGATCGTGTACTTATCCACAAGAACCTGTGTATATGTTTGCTGATCGCTGAAGTGGTGTTCATGTGTGGGATCGATCAGACACAGGATAGAATACTTTGTGGAGTTATCGCCGGACTCTTACACTACTTCTTCTTAGCGGCCTTCGCGTGGATGTTTCTTGAAGGTAAGTTATTTAACGTATTTGCCATTTGACCACCCTTAAAGTACGTCACACGTTAAGGGGGGGGGAGGAGATCGACGAAGTGTGACGTTGTGTAACAAGGGGTGGGAGGAGTCCTAAGTTTCGTGACGTCACATTTCAAAATATAAGTGTTAAAATGTTAAATTTGAACTAGTAACTTGAATTGAAAACCTTTAAAAACTTTAAAATATTTTCAACTCTACCCCTATGAATATATAAATTGCAAAATATGTGACGTCGCACTAGGGAGGGGGAGGTCTCACAAATGTGACCGACTGTGACAAGGACGGGGGAGGGGTCAAAAAATTTCGGAATTAGTGTAACGTACTCTGTATGGATATATTTTTGAAGTGAAAACTTCGGGCATTGAACGGGTGAAATATCGAAATTCCGACCGGGTAACGAACCCTCGTTCATAGATGGTAAAACCGTAACGTGCATATTACGTTTCGGTTTCAGTATATAAATTACGGAATGCTCGAAGTAAAAAGTAGGTTGACAGCGCATCATTGAGTGATGTTCTGTGGCTGAGGTATCACCTACCATCAAGTGAACCTCATGCTGGTCTGTCGATATCTATTACTAGCAACGCGCCCCGGCTTCACACGAGTGCAATGTAGATGTACTATACACAAATCGCTGATAACGTAGCTTTCTATTGTTGAAAGAATTTTCAAAATCGGTCCAGTAGTTTTTGAGTTTATTCATAACATACAAAAATACAAATCTTTCCTCTTTATAATATTAGTATAGATAAAAAATATATATTTTATTTTTATTTATTCCAGGTTTCCACCTGTACGCGATGTTGGTGGAAGTGTTCGAGCCAGAGCGCGCGAGGGCCCGTTGGTACTGCGCAGGCGCATACTTGGCGCCCGCGCTCGTCGTGTTGGCCTCCGCCGCGGCCTATCCGCCCGGGTATGGAACCCCGACCCACTGTTGGCTGTCCACCGACAGATATTTCATCGTCAGCTTCGTGGGACCTGTTGCGATTGTACTACTTGTGAGTAGTTCATGGTTATAATAATATAAGATGACTAGCGACCCGCCCCGGCTTCGCACGGGTCTAGATTTTTTGACAAAAAAAGCAGGGTTTGTATGTATTTTTAAATGCCACATTATAAAAAAATAAAAACAAAAAATTCCGTCCAAAAATTAAGAAAAAAAAATTGAGGGTGAACAACCCTTATCACTAAGGGGGATGAAAAATAGATGCTGTCCGATTCTCAGACCTACCCAATATGCACACAAAATTTCATGAGAATCGGGAAAGCCGTTTCGGAGGAGTTTAACCGCAAACACCGCGACACGAGAATTTTATATATTAGACTAGCAATTGCCCACCCAACCCCCCTTGTGGGTGGAATTTCGTAAAATCCGTTCTTAGCTGACTTCTACTCGGCGAAAAGAAAATTCCTACCATATTTTAAGTCGCTACGCCTTATGCTTCCAGAGATATCGTGATGAGTCAATATATAGGTGGGAATCTCTTTTATATATGTATATAGATTATTTAAATATAGATGCTCCAAGTATAAGTGATTGTAAACCAGCGCTGTGTTTATCAGCAAAAACTGATACCATCCTTTTGAGCGGTCACACATATCTGTTGTTTTGTGTTAAATGTGTAATTTTTAGTTTTATTTCGTTGTCTTTTCCATTTTTTAACTATAATATCATTCATATTAATTGTATGGTTCATTGCATAATAAAATATTTAATATACAACTACTCATTTTAATTTTTTTTTAAACTTATTAAACATTTGATTCTATCCTAAACTAAATCATAGTATTTTTTCTTCTAGAGGCAAATATATCAAAGAGTTTTTATCACAATAATCAAGTTTGCTGATGGCTTAAATTAATTCAAATTATAAGTATATGGTACTAAAATTAAATATTTACTTTCAGGCGAATTGGATATGTCTAAGCATGGTCATCTACATGATGTGTCATCACTCCACAGTTTCAATAAAGGCTAAAGAAAACTCCAAATTATATAAAATTAGGTAAGCTTTGATTTACTTACAATTATAGTTATATGTATAGTACAATTATAGGTATAGTTTTAATTGAGTCGTATAGAATCAAAGGCGGCTATCTGACTTATGGCTGATTGTTAGCAATTTAAAAAAGAAAACGTCTTTCTCCTTTATTTTTGTATTAAGTATCATTCATTGCATGTTTAAGGTGTCTATTAATATTAACAATTAAGGATAAAACCAAATATATAAAAAAATCATAACAGTCTAAACGACAGGAACTTATTTTATTTTGATAGATTGCCGGACCAAAAATGTCAAATAGCCGCCTTTGACTCTATACGACTCATTCTTGTCATCATAATCTATATAAAGCAATACAGTATTTTTGCTCTCTGGCTCGAAGGACCAGAATTAAAAACGATTATTATTCAAAATAATTGTTCATATGATTTTTATTATTTATTTGATGTCTTTTTGTAACTATTATAATTTTATTAGGTATGTCGTCACAGCCACAGGATCTCTGAAAATCAGTATAGAGACATAAATCTCACCTTTATTCTTGTTTTATATGATACTAGCCCCGGCTTCGCACGGGTGCAATGTAAATGTACTAAAAAATAAAATAAAAAATAGCCAATGTTACTCTCTGATAATGTTTGGAGTTTTGGTTCGGTTTCCTCTTTATAATATTAGTATATAGTTTTATATGTTTGAAGGTGGTAAATGAAAGTATTATCTATTACTAGCTGACCCGGCAAACGTTGATTTGCCATGTAAATAATTTCTAAAAAGCAGGGCTTGGTGATAAAAAAGTAAAAATTTAGGGTTGTATGTATTTTTTAATGCCACATCATAAAAAAATAAAAACAAAAAATTTCGTGCAATATTTAAAAAAAAAATTAAGGGTGAACAACCCTTATCACTTAGGGGTTTTAAAGATAGATAGTAGCCGATTCTCAGACTTACGGAATATACATAAAAAATTTCATAAGAATTGGTCGAGCCGTTTCGGAGGAGTATAGGAACGAACATTGTGACACGAGAATTTTATATATTAGATTTTATTAAACAGGCATATTTATTTTCCAGAGTATGGTTGAACAGTTCAGTAGTGCTCGCGTTCCTACTGGGTCTCACGTGGACATTCGGTTTACTTTACATCAACGAGCAGAGTGTGGGCGTGGCCTACGCGTTCACGATACTCAACTCGCTGCAAGGACTCTTCATATTCGTATTCCATTGTTTACAAAATGAAATTGTGAGTTATTTTCGTTTATTACGTGCGTTTTGTTTACTGGTGTTCTGGAAATAAGATAAATTGAATTGTTTCGGTCGGGCAAAGCACATAAGACTAAAGCTAGCCTTTAAAGTCAAATATTAGACACAAACATTTATAATTTATATTTTTTTTGACATTTTCATTATTTGACTGTAGAAGAAGCGAAAGTGGTATGTAAGAATCGGAGCATATGGAATTCAGTGATCTCTGCCTACCCCAATGGGAAAGAGGCGTGATGTATATGTATGTATGTATGTATTAAACACAAAATACACTACGTCTGCACTGTGCCTTAAATATCCGGACTTGAATCGGCTAATATAAGATTTTCATAAAATAAAATTCAATTTTTTTGCCCTAAAATAAATATCTTAAATAGATTAAAGACCCATTTTTCAATAGTTAGATACATGTAGATATTTTTGACAGTTCTATAAAATATTGTACGACAAATTTTATTCCTACGTTAAGAAATACCATACATTAAATCAGTCCTAGCAAACCAAGATATAAGATATTGAGATATATCTCGATCGACAAATATCTGCTTTTGACATTAGAAGTTGAGGTTTAAGTGCTTGTAAGTATCATGTTAGACCCGGAAGATATAAAGAAACGGTCGACAAAGTTTTGTCGTGGTTGTTATGCAATCGCTTCCTTATGAGGTGGAGTATATATTTCAAAAGAGATATATATCATTTAAAAATATTGAAATAACTAGGGGCCTCGAAACCGTAACATGTTTAGAATATTTAACAATAATGTACTAAATTCTATTACTTTGATTGCTACCAAGAAAAATGATATTTACAACAAAATCTATTATTTCTGTTATTTTTTAAAAGAAATTTACTAAAACCTCATTAAAACTTCAAACTCAATTTTCTCAGCGGCAACCGTGTGGGTTGGCATTGTGTTGCTTAACAGCGTCCATTTAAGTCAACTAATTGTAAATCAAAACGTTTCTAGTTCCAAAAGGAATGCGCCCGCCTCGTACGTCGTCACCCCTGGCTCTCCTGCTGTCTCCACTTCACCCAGCCGCCCGCCCACAACGCGCCCACTGCGTCCTCCTCCAACCACGTGGACACCCGCCAGGGGTCAGTCAAAAGCCGGCGGTACCATCAGAGCACTGCCCCGGATAGCGAGGACGTGGTCGACCCAAGAGATGTCACGGTAAGTCATCTAGCAATCAATTTACACCATAAAACACTGTTATAAATCGATACTTCCCAACTAAATTGTGGTAACCAACAAAGTGTTTTTTAATATTGTCTTTTATTAACGCGAGTATCACACTTTTAAATAAAATACTGTATACCGGATTAAAACGCGATTTATTATTTATATTGTTTAAATTATTTATCCCGGCGTTTCGGATGCTTTTCAGCAACCGCGGGGAGACGATAATTTAAACAATATAAATAATAAATCGCGTTTTAATCCGGTATACAGTATTTTATTTAAAAGAGTTTTTTATTACGTTACGATTTTTAAAACTGTGCTGTCCGTTTTCTGTCTGACTTTTTATAATGATACAATCGTAAACGTCTTGTAAATATATTATATAATAAAGTCAAATAAGTATTTTTTTTATTGCGAACACAGAAAATAATGAAAACAGGCAGAACAGTTTAAAAAACGTAAAACATCATCTTTGCTGGTTACCACAACTTACGTGGGAGGTATCGAAATATTATATTATACGAAGTCTGTTTGGCTATAGGCGTGCACAAATACATTTTTTGAATATAATATGTACCAGGGACTGAATACCGGTTAATTTACTTTGGGAGTTATACCGGTATAATAACAGTTTTTGTTAATATTTTATTCATATTGACTGAAAAAAATTATTGTGGTAAGTATAGTGTGTATTACTCTTTAAAACAAATATCATGGTATCATAATAAAAATTAACCGGTTTCAGTCCCTGGTATGTACACACTAAAACAATGACAGGCTCATTGGCGCGTTCGTTGGAACACCTGCCGTGCGCATCGATGGGTCGTGGGTTCGAATGCAAACGGGACGACATGTTTGTAATTTTCTGTAAGCATGTTTTCCCCAAGTCTGGAAACATTGGGCATTGATCGGGTGGAAGGAATATCAAAATTTCGACCGAACGAACTACCGTTCATGGATGGAAATTTGCGTATTGCGCGTTTCGGTTTCAGTCTATGGATTTTCGAATGCTCGAAGTAGAAAGTAGGTCGACAGCGCATCATTAACTGATGTTCTGTGACTGAGGTATCACCTACCATCAAGTGAACCTCATGCTCGTCTGTCGATATCTAACATAAAAAAAACTATCCCACGAAGTCTTGTTTGGCTATGAATGTTGCCAGCCGTGAACATATTATACATTGTATTGAGTGTGCGTAATATCGGGATCGTTCAGTAACTCAGTTACGCACACTAAAACAATGTATATGTGCACGCTTGACAACATTCATAGCCAAGCGGACCTCGTGAGATAGAATATCTATATCAATGTTTTGTTTACCTATGTCTACTAGAAGTTGGGTTAAAACCTTCGTTTTAATGCAAATACTGTGGAATTTATTATTTTTTAATGTCTCTTAATTCTGTTTTTTTTTTTCAAAAAAATTCCAATTTCAAATATAATTAAACAGAGTCATTTGCATAAGAATCTTTAAAAAGGTTTATTTAGTCTATATACGGCATGAAATAACATGTACTATTGTAGAGGAGTAAGTGAGATTACATAAGTAAATATGATTAAATAACACATTATATTATATAACATATAGTTAAGCCATAAGATAAGGTGTCAGTTAAAATTGAATTAAGAATTATATGGTTGTGAGGGAATTCAATGCGGAGATGATGCGCAAATGTGTTGAATATAAGAAACGTACATACTATATATAAGACACAAGACACAGATGATTTAAATATACTCACACTAAGAAATAATTTGAATGTACTAATTCCTCAAACATCGCCCTTTCTACAACAGAGCACACCGAGTACTTCAGTATCAGCGTCCACAACAAACAATCTCGTCATCAACAACCTTAACGTTGTTGTAAACAACAACAATCACAACAATAACAATGTCATCAACAACGCCTCCGTCGCGTCTCTCGCGGCCGCAGCGGCTGCCCACAGCTATCATTCCCATAGAAACCGTAGAAACTCCCAAGAAAACCAAAACTTTGGTCCTTCGGGCAATTTTGGCCCCACTCTCAATGCAACAGCGTCGAATTTCGCTCACAACATTCCTGAAAGAGAACCTCCAGCTCCAATGTCTCATCTACGGAACCCGCTAAACGCTGGTAGTGGCAGATACCCACAGGGATACAGACAGAACGTCCAACAAGGTTCGTACGCACTGTTCAAAGAGATAGGATTTTTTTAAAATAAAGAACCACCTTTAAACACCACTCCAGCTTCTCAGCTGAAACTAATGGTCTTAAGACAGCTCAATTGTGTTGTTTTCGTTTTTAACAATGTGTTCCGCTGTGTAACTAACATTGGTAGGCGGAGAATGTGGTAAGTCATATTTTATTTCTATTATATCACTAACAAACTAATGCTTTCCGATTACTAACGTTAACCGGGTTAACATTTCAGTGGTGTGGTGGTTACGTAGATTTTGCATTGCCTGATCCAATTTATTCTAAATCAAAGAATCCTATCTCTAAAACATTGCGTATGATCTTTCCTCACACTAAACATACGCTATTCTAAAACTATTCTCAAATATATCATTATTAGATATCTAAAGTATGTGATTAGTTGAATTCTGCAATAAATATATCTATTTATATATTTCTAACTACGAAACAGAGCTACAACTTGCATCCGGATTCAAGATGGAACATACGTCCGACCGCACCAATTTACGTCCCGAACGACGATATAAGAAACGCTAGAACACCAACGCCTCAAAATATACCTCATAGCGCGTCCCACTCTCAGAGTATAGCGTCGATGCATAGCTACAGAAATAATATTGAAGTTCCCAACGATTACCAGAACCTTCGATCACGGTCGCCATCTTGTTATTCAAATAAGATGCCGGCTTCTATTGGCCCGAACGACTGGGCTTTAATGGCGAATGCGGGAGGCAATGTTTGGAAGGTGAGGGGAGGGCGTAGCACTATTAGAGTGGATTAATCAACGCTTTGGTAAGATCTCGATTGCAAAACCTGCAAGAAAAATTTGGGGATTTAGAGTTATTTTGGTAATATAATACATCAAATAGGTCTTTGGAATTCGATGTTTATTTCAAATTAGCAAATAAGATGTGCAATGATACAAATCCATTTTGTGTTTTAAACATGCACATGAGTCATCATATTTTTGAAATTATTTCTAGGTTAATGTAGACCAGACCATCATCTTGCCTATTTAATAGTAAATTATCCTTTATATTAAGTTATTTAGTTTTTCAAATCGGCAATAGATCCTAGTCATACCTATCAAGGTTCAGAGTGTTGGTAATACCGTTTCAATAGTCAAAATTTCCTCTGGGCTTATCAAAGAACCCTTGAGGATACGCTATTTTCCACTTTGAGGAACGTTACATGTTATATTATTTATTCGGTGGAGGAACTTGCGAGATCTTACTCAAGTTTATTGCATGAGCTAACGTTAGCGTGACTGCATGGTATCACTCAGCACATGTAAATAGCCCATCCCATCTCCTTCTATGGAACCATCACGAAGGCCCGCGGGGTATTCCAAGATTACTTTAGTCTTGAGAGTTGTCACAGTGCAATCATCACATCAAACACATATCATTTTGACAGTTAGCAAGAGTAGATTATGATTCCTTGGAATATCTAAGTCGATATTATTATTTTATGTTGACGATTCTCTTGTAATATTGCATTTATTAACGCGAGTATGGTGTGATACTCGCGCTAAATAAAATAAAATACTTTATTTATCGATATACGAAAATCATTTAAGATTTTGTCAAGTTCAGTAGCAAATGATATTTGTACTACAACATTTTGTATATACATTATACATATTTATATGAAATAATTATTTGGTATGCTAAGAATCATCAGAAGTTTGATCATCCGTAGACCTTACTGTAGCACAAATTAGTCTACACAAAACTGTTTTTGGACATATGTTGATATATAAAACTAAGTAGATAGTCAGCTTCGAAAACATTAACACTGTTTACTTTTCAGCACCTTAAAAATCGCTTAACTTACCCATTTCATTAGCTATTAAAAGATTCGTAGCATGAATCAATCTGAATGGTCGCACTATTGAATGACAATAATCCGTGGAACACAAAAAAAATAAATAGAGTTTATTTACTTAGATTAGATGTATAAAAGATGTCTAGTGTATTATAATTGAGCTGTCTCTTAATATAAAATGTAAATTTCATTAAAAGTATTTAAAAAAATCAAAGATTTCTATAGAGTTCACAAACAACATCAAAATAGTTTAAAATTTCATTTCATTTTCCAGAACACTTCTTCTAAACATCACCCGGGTAACTCTTCGACGTTACCTCACCACGAGACGTTATCAAGGCAGCTGCAGCAGAATCACATTCACAGTCCCTACGTGGAGTGCGACCCGGCCCTTCCCCATGGCTCGCCGCGACACGCCATCAAGGACGAAGAATCCCCCCTACACTACCCCCAAGGATACCAAACCACGCGAAGCTACAACCACGACTTCAGAAACCCTCACGTGTTTATGTCCCAACACTCCCCCGGCAGTCAAGAAATGATTTTCAGGAAGCACTATAAAGACGAAAATCGACGCAAACATCATCATCATCATGGCAGTCAGAACGTCAACCATACTTACTCAGAAATTGCCTCCCAACAAGGCAGGATATATCGACGCGGATCCGAGGAATTCCGTGTCATTCAAGACGATCCGGTGTACGAGGAAATCGAACGTAACGAAACAATGATGTCGGATATGTCTGACGATAACTCCGTGCCCGACTGCAGACAGAACCCCGGGCACCACGGTTCGTCTGGATCCAAATTCTTCGGCGACCATCGTCCTCTCATCTCCTACAGCCCTGGTGAGAGACACCACCATGAACAGGAACATTACGCGAAGTATGGCAAATGGGATACCTTGGAAAGGTCTTACGACCCGAGGCACGCGTACGAGAGTGGAAAACTGATGCAATACCACCAGCCTCAGGAGAACATGAGGGCGTTGGCTGCTGTTCTGAATGGCGAGAACAACGTGGTCTGCCACTTGGAGCCGCACAGCTCCTACGACGTGTACCCTCAAGGCGGAAACCCGAGGACTGTATCGCAGCCCAGTTTTTAAATATTCCCCTATGAATTCTTAAAACCTCGTTTCTATTTTTGAGTGTTATTGACTCGGAGTGAAGTGTACAGATATAGCGAATGATTTTTCTATGAAACGTAGACATAGATTAGACACTGATTTAAGTGATAGTACTCGTAGATACTTGCCATACCGCGGACTTTATATTTATAGAGATAGATGTAAAGTTAAATTTAAATCACTTTTTCCACTGTGATCCTATTTGAATATAATGGCTCAACTATGTTGCGAACCACTTTTAATTTTATATCTTGAGGTTTATTAGGGACTTGTATATACCTAGACTAGACGTGACTCCGGTGTGACCTTACTACTTCTACTATCGTATTTCGGTTCGACTCATGGTATTTTATATGTATCTGCATTTCCTTATAGTAGGTATAAAAATCTGTGATGTTCATTTATATGCTTTAGATTAGGTTTTTTAACGGACATTCGATGTATCACTGCCATACGTGTTAATATTTTTTTTGTATGTTTGTTTGATATTTCGGCAGCTTTTATAATTTCTCAAAAGATAATCCATCCAACCTATGTATAGACTGACACCACTTGTTGTGCACCTTCGGTAATGTTAGAGATTAGTTTTAATATTAAACATCTACGTGAGTAGAATTCTTTTAACGCCATGAATAAACTGTTAATTTTAAATATTAAGGAATTGTTTTTAGTTTAGGAACGGATACAATAACCTGTGTATGAATTAATTTCTTGTATATTTTGGATCGTGTAAGCAATAAATTTAGACTGAAGTATTCGATAAATGTATGGCTAATTAAATTTAAAACAATAATTTATATAATTTTTAGTGTAGCCAGCATTTATGAAATACTTTCTAAAAGGGGGAAATATATAAGAAAAATATCAAGGGAGAGGTTTATATTTTGTATTTGGGTAAACTAGTCTATTTCTCCCAAGCGTAATGTAATTGTACATTGTCATGTGTATTTCTGTTATATATTATTTTTTGTTTTGATTGTATTTTAATAACGTTATATTAATGTAAAGTAGGGCGAACAGAATGTGTAAATAATTTAAAGTTTATATAATAAAGAGTGGATGTTCTGTGAGGACGACCGCGAAATTGAAAAAATGGTTTTGTTTTTTTTTAAATACACTTTGCTTACCTTTACCATATAATATAGTACATAGAAGAACTGGCCCATACAAACTTTTGGCACAGAAAAAGTAGTTCTATTTTTGACCTGTAGAGCGCGCGACAATGTATCGGTGTGTCACACACATCTAAGCAGTCCGCTGACTCCTCCCCTCGCGTTGTCTCGCTTGCTCTTACGAGCGAACGGCAATAATACTTTTTTAGCGGTTGGTTGCGAGAGAGTGCGCGCTATGACTCCAGTGTCAGTGTGCGTTTACACGGATACTAGCAGCGCCGCGGTGGCGCAGAAAATGCCAGGCCTACAAGACCTGTTCTTCTATGTACATTGTACATCTATATTATATGCCTTTACATATGTACCATACATACATACTTAAGTAATACAGAAAAACAACAGATAATATGAATTGAAAATTTATTTAAAAAACTTATAACACGATATGGTTAGTTAAAAATTTCGAATATTACGTTTCCGATAAGTTGGACAAAACTACTCAAATAGTTCCCTACACCCTAATTTTTATAAAAAGCTTCATTCATGATCCAAAAAACGATACAGAGATCTTTGCTAGGACACTATATTTCAAGTTTCCCCAAAATGAGATCTAATTTTGAAATTTCTTCGCCCAAAAAATATTTTCTAAATCTTACAATACAAAAACAAAATAAAAAAATCAATTCATCACGTCAGTATAATACGTTTTTAACACAGGGTAGGTACGTTTTGACGATTTTTATTTAAAAAAATACTACATTTAAGCACCACCCGCTAAGCCTAAAAGAAAAAAATTTTGAACGAGATCCGAATGACATCAAAAAGTACGAGTCAAGAAATACATTGAAATTACAAAAACTACCTAGCTACTTAAAAATAAATTTTGATATTAATGTTAGGTACTTATCGGCAAAAAAATGCCAAAATTGAAGGCACAAAGATGGTGTTCACAGGCACAAATAACCAAAATACATGATAATTTAAGTTATAAAAGAATTTATGCAAAATTTAACCCATATTAATACATCCATTGTACAAATGCCTTCTATTTAAAACAAAGAGTTACACGCATAATTTTTTTGATTGTCACATTCTTGGCAATCTGCCAGTATTCCTATAAGTTAAAGTACAAAGGTAAAAACAATTTCATTTAAATATTAACCATCATGCCTGCGATTGAAATAATTTTCTACTTATATTTGAAAAACTTAAGAATCTAATTTTAAGGCCTAAAAATTGTAAATGCAGATTTGAGATTAGAACTTAGTCATGAAATAACACTAAACGCTGAATTCACAATCACCGATTTTGTAGAGACGTCTATGATTTTTTTTATTCATAGTGGCCATTAGTATAAGAGCTACAGCCATAAGAAATCCAAGTTGAATAATGAGTTACATTTAAAACAGCAATTGTATAGCTAATGATAAGACAGTTATGAAAAAAAGAGTAGATATTTACAATTTAAAACACTAGTTATTTGGTGCGAACCAAGAATAAGTATTGAAAATTTTATACTAGTTTTCGGGTATTTTTTTAATGCTCTTCAAAAAACTTTACCAAAAAGAAGGTAAGTAAGGAATAAATTGTCGGATTAAAAGTAAAACTCACTAAGTGTCATTTTGAATAAAAATATTTTTCTTTTTATAATTTTTAAAATTATTTTATTTGCATAAACCTTCTGAAAGAACTATGAAGCGCAATACGCACTTAGCAATTGGTTCTTATCGTAGATATACTATTAAAATAAGCAATAACAGACAAAAAAAAAGTTATTCTAAATTTCACTTAGTGAGTCTGAACCAACGAAATTTAGACAGCTGTTTTACTCTGTCATTAATAATATCGCTAATTGATCGAGCATTAAAAAATACCGACGTAAAAGTAAAACATACACACAACACACATAACAAAGAGTCCGCAGTCTCATCAGCTTCTATCACATCAGCGACACAACACGTACCAAAAACGACAATAAATAAAGCCCAAAGAACCCGGGCCAATTGGACAGTTGCTATGAGCAACCACAGCTCTCAACAACCATTCCAGGTATCGTCCCGTAAATTATATTTAAATCTTCATCGAAATAGAGCATGGAAATGCTGCTCATTCGTCGCGGGGCACAGCAGGGGCCGCCGCTGCCTGGAGGTGCTGCTAAATGCACTAGGTGAGTGTGAGGGTACTTCTGTAAGAAGCTATACGGACATTCGCCGCTGCAGTAGTTGGCGTCGTACTGTTTTGGGGCGATTATCCAGTCCCAGCCGAACTCTTCAAAGTTGACAGACAGGGGGTATCTGCAGCAGCGGACTTCTTTGGAGTTCTCCGTGCAATCCATACCGATCATTCGTCTTGTTCGTTTGTGCGAATTATCTTTTAGACTTAGTTCTATGTAGGGCATCTAGAAAAGAAAATGTTTCATTAGCTACTTCAAACTGAAAACTATATTCAAAGTTCAAACAAGCATTTGTAAAGCACTTTTAAATCATACAACCATATAATGTACACATTTATCCTACTAATATTAATATTATGATAAATATGAAAGTTTGTGAGGGTGTTTGTTATTCTTTCACGCAAAAATTACTGAACGGATTTTGATGAAACTTTACAGTAGTATTGTTTATACATCAAAATAACATATAGGCTATAATTTATAACTAAATTGAGTTAACTGGCCAAATTATAATGATTAGTCTCAAGTAAGTCGGAAAAAATGCTGTTATCTGAGAGCTATTTCGCACGGGTCAGCTAGTAAGTATACTTAAAGCAATGCAGAAATTACAAAACAAGTGCTTTGAGATACAGTGGCCTCCAAAAGCTATTTGAAGTTATCATTAATGTAAGAAATCTAAGGAAATTATAATAAAACTAGCGATCCGCCCCGGCTTCGCACGGGTGCAATGTAGATGGTCAAAAATTCTAAGCTATCTTATCTCTTAAGTTGGACCAGACTACTCACGGTGTGCCAATTTAATTTAAAATCGGTTAAGTAGTTTAGGAGTCCATCGCGGACAAACATCGTGACAGGAGATTTATATATATTATATTAAGATTAAGATTTTGGCTTCACTTAATCAAGTTATATAAAATAGGAATAAAATTAATCATGTTTTGATTAAGATACGCACACCGATGTGTTGATGATGTCTTTGATTGCTTACAAAAGTGAAGGAAAAAATAATCCCTGTCTAAATATAAAAAAAACGATTTTAATTAAAACCTAGAACACATTGCAGCCAGATGTTATACCCCAATGATAAAATCATCTTACAACTAAATTAAATGCGAGATTTTTTTGGCTAATCCAATTACTGAATGAGGTTAAATATTTCGATAATGTTATCGTTGAATTTTTGTTAAAAGTTTTATCATTTCTGTTACGCAAGTGCTGTGCAATGCTTCCTTAAAAGATAATGCGCAGTTTCTTCCTACCAGCATCTGATTCACGATCCCACCAAATAATAATCAGACATGAGAAAGTTATGAATTAATTAGGGATACCTACTAAATTTTGAATAATGTTACCCACCAAGGTGTAAAAAAAGGTAGGTCTCAAGATCTCTTTCACCAATAGAAAGCTACATAATCAGCGAGTAATGTAGGTTATATTTTTTTGTGTACTGTAGGGTTATTCACGATGATTCGAAAACATTCCGTTCCGATATTACAAGATTTCGTACCGATATATCAAGCTTTCTATCATTTTATACTAAGATTCTAATCGGAAACTCCCGAAGAATGCCGATGCTCAATCCTATGGGAATTGTGAATACCATTTTCATATCCGGTAAATACGAAACAACTTTCAGTGGGAGAGCGTAGCTTTCCGGGCGGATCGATTTCGAATGATCGTGAATAGCTCTACATTGCATTCATGCGAAGCCAGGGCGTGATACTAGTAGTATATATAATAGGATTTCTATTGATTATTCATAACTACACAGTTTCCTTAATTTATATTATAGAAAGAATAATGCAAGGAACGTTGTGTATCGGCTCGGCTGGGCAAAACAAGATGTCTCTTTTAAGAGTCCGCCTCTATCCGAAATTATTCGAAACTTTCGGATTCGGTTACGGTTACGGATAGATTTTTATATCGGATATCCGATAGTTTTGATAAAGGTTACGGAGCTCCATAACACCCCTGATTGGTAATATCTCGAAGGCGCTACAACCTACCAGTTCCTGGTATACAATGATGTTTGCGATTTATTTTATACCTGACAACACGCCCCGGCTTCGATCGGGTGCAATGTAGATGAACTATACACAAACAATATGAGATTATAGGGGATAATCTTTGAATCCACTGAACCGATTTTAAAAATTACTTCTCCATTCTATTTGACATTGGATATTACATTATCAGCGAGTAGCATAGAGGTATTTTTGTGTATAGTACATCTACATTGCATGCCGGAACATGTTGCTAGTAGTTAATAAATTAAAAACACCCGTTTGACGCCACGAGCTATCTCGACTCGAAGCTGTTCAAAATCAAAATCTCTTCGAAAATCTTAGTTTATACGTAAATGCTTCATAAATTTCAACCATATGCAGAAAGTAATAAAATTAATTATTGATTGCAAATATAGAGATTGCTAAGTACATACTTTTAAATGTGTCTCGTATCTCTATATTTTCGCTAAGGATTGACAGACCTTACTAGCTTTTCATATCAAATGCTAACTCTACTTTTTACAACCTTAAAAAAAAATATTTTTTGCTCTACATCGTTTATGTGATGTAGAGCAAAATCCGCAGGGTTGCGGATTGAAAAATCAGATAATAGCCATTAGATCGGAAAAGCCATTAGATCGGAAAAGCAACCGTCAATGACATCACTAATCGTTTTTACTTCAAGAAATCACCAAGCACATAGGGTAGCAGATACTCCATATGAAGAAAACTTAATCAGAAGCGTGTAAGTCTGATGTAAGAAAGGTGTGCTCTTCCTCCAACCTAAAGGGAGGATCCTCGACCAGGCCAACCGACAAGGCTCAAACACCGATCAGCCTGTTGTATACATTAGGTATACTCAGCGCTCAGAAAGACTTGGATAGCGCGATTCGGTATTATTAACGTCTTCGTACTGATTGGAGCCGTAGATTGTAGATGTCACTATCCCATGCGAACGAAGTCGCGGGACACAATATACACACAAATATCGCAACATTATACTTTAACTTGAATAATTAATTAATTGTTGAGTAATAGATACGATACATTTCGCTAGAGAAGTTTATTCCTTTGTTTCTATATTTGATTTATTTTGTAATAAATTACCCCAAGGGTTGACATAAACAGTTAAACAATCTTAAGAGCTGCATTGAATTCAGGCATCGTAATACATTATAATGCGATTATTGGTTAATTGTGCGAACATTATTGATACTTGACACAAATTGACCCCATATCTATTTATTGATGACGTGGCCATCGAAACAGCGTTACCACCACAAATATAACCAACAGGAATTGTTGCGATAACTATTAATAGCGGTTTATTTATAGACGATAAAAACTGTACATTGATATCGTTTATCTTATAGCAATCATGACTCACCAGTGCGTTATTCGATTCCGAACTGGGATGCGGTACGACCAAGTTTATTCTATTTTTCGAGTCTTGTATTCTCACGACTATCGCTAAGGTTTCTCGTGGGAGTCTGAAGAACTCTGCCACCATATTTGATACGTTTGCCTTCACCCATTTGCCAGTCTGTAACTCTTTGCCTGACAGCTTAATCGACCCATCGGAGTAGGGTACTGAAGCTTTGTTCCCTTGACTGTTTCTTGTGATTCTGTTAACCTGGTAGTTGATGTGGAAATGGTCGTCTGTCAGTGTGATGTTCTGGCGTTCTAATTCATGAATGTGGATGTAAAGGAAGGCTTCGTTAACTTCATTCTGGAGGACTTTGTCGGTGAATCTGAAGTTGATCACCTTCAGACCTTTGAAGTGATTGTGGCGCCGCAAATCTGTGAAAGAATAGGGATTTATTTTTTGTCCAGCTCTTCGTAGTGTATGACGAATTGTTCTAATTAGTACATACATATATTATAAAGCATATTAATACTTAATTTCTATATAAATAATTACCGTAGAGCCGAGTCTAAAAGTAATATAGTGTAGTATTTTACCACGTATAATTAATATGTAATAAGAGAGTCAATTGAGCTGTGATAACGATTGCTATGAGAATATTTATTTAAGTTATTTATTTACTTGTTATTAATAAACCTTTTATCTTATTTGGCTTGGATAAATATCAAAGATGTTATTTAAAATTTTGCGTCGATTTATATTAATTCCATATGACTTTTCGATTTCGTTTATAAAGATATTATTTGGTGAATTCTGACTGAGTTGGCTATTTTCTAGGTTTAACTTTGTAGTTACCTTAACTCGTAATATCACAAAATCCTAACACACTTCCATACTAAGGCATGTAGAGCAAAGAGCCGCCACCCTTTAAACTACAGCCAAACAAACATTCATCTTTCGTAACTATTTTGCAAATATTACAAATTAAGGAAACTTACTGAGCATTACCTATAAGATACATAATAATTATTTATAATCAACTTAAAAATTATGTAACTAAGACATTTTTTTTAAATCGTAAACGAACTTTCATTTTTTTCTAAATAGATATCTGTAAGTAAATTGTTAGGTAAACAACGTGTGATGTAAAAAAAAGAAAACAGGAATTGTGTGCTGGCTTTTACGCGTCGAGTAGAATCTGAAACAAAAAAAAATGATGCATTATATAAAACAAAAGATAGTAAAATCTCTTCAATATAAAAAATATCTTAAAGGTAGTAAAATGACTTCTCACTAAAAGTGATAAAAGTTTTATTTAACAACTAGCAACGCGCCCCGGCTTCACACGGGTGCAATGTAGATGTACTATACACTAAACGTAGCCTATGTTACTCGCTGATCTGAGCTTTCTATTGGTGAAAGAATTTTCAAAATCGGTCCAGTAGTTTTTGAGTTTATTCATAACATACAAGAATACAAATCTTTCCACTTAAAATAAACAAAAACAAAAAAATAAATAAACAATTTATTAGTAAACGAATTTTCGTATAAGTGAGCTTATTTTTTAATCTGTGATTTGTGAAAAGGTTTGATTCGATACTTCGCAGCAATAATGATATAATACATATCCATAGATGGAAAATTTTCTGACGTCTTCGAAAATATTTTCTTTAAAAGATAAAATACGAAGTTGTCGATCTTTCGTTTTGCTACGAAATATCGGCGTTCGATTTTGGTAATAGAACGGGCTTCTTGGCGCGTTCACTAGAACACCTGCCTGGTGTCGATGGGCCGTGGGTTCGACTCCCAGCGGGACTAAATTTGTATATTTTTTTGTAAATATGTCTTCCCCACGTCTGGTAACCTCGGGCATTGAACGGGTGGAAGGAATATCGAACCGACCGGGTAACTTGAAAAAAAGGTAGGTAATGTCTCGTCTTTGCGGGGTCACTGTCGTGCCCTCAGATCAGGTTAGCCTTTTATTAATGCGTGTATCACACATTTAACTTAAACGGTATTATTTAAAGATTTTGCTTATTTAGGGTGCTGTATAATATTGGACCTCTATCGCGTACTCTTCAACCCTAAAACGCCTCACTACCTAAAAGAGAGATTTGAGTTCAGAGATTATCATGACAGACCTGTAAGATCTACGGAGCTCTTACGTCTTGAATTGCCAAAGCACCAGACTACATACTACGAGCAGTCATTTACGGTCCAGGCAATAAAGCTTTGGAATGCTCTAGCACTTGCCCTGAAGAAAGCTAAAACTTTAGCGATAAGGCCGCCAGTTGTACTTTTCCTGTGTGTTTCTATGTTTGTATATTTCTGTATTTCTAGTGTAATAAAGTTTTAAATAAATAAATAAAATAAATAGACATTCAGAAGGATTTCTTTACCAAAAACGTAGACTTAAGTAGTAGGTATGCGTCAGAGGAATACAAGAATTGGCATGGTACCGAGAGAAATGTCGCAAATTGCAGAAGCCCGAGAGAGGTATATGATATTCGAATGCTCCAAGTAAAAAGTAGGTCGACAGCGCATCATTGTCTGATGTTCTGTGGCTGAGGTATCACCTACCATCAAGTGAACTTCATACTCGTCTGTCGATATAATAATTAAGAATTGCATGATATCTATACTTATTAAAGTAATAAAGATTTGTTTGTTTGTTACTATATAATTCAAAAACTACTGGATCGATTTTAAAAATTCTTTCTTTAATAGAAAGCTACATCTTCACCGAGTAACATAGGTTATAATTAGGGATCCCTACTAAAACTTGAATAATGTAACCCAAGGTGTAAAAAAAGGTTGTAGGGAGTAATCTCTGGATCAACTGAACCGATTTTTAAAATTATTTCACCATTAGAATGCTACAGTATCCCTGTGTAAAATTGATTACTAGAAAAAATAAAAGAATTCTAAAACTTCAATAATGTAACATGTACATAAATGTTTGTTTGTAACGAATAAACTCAAAAACAACTGGAGCGATTTTAAAAATTCTTTCACCAATAGAAAGCTACATTATCATCGAGTAACGTAGGCTATTTTTTGTAAATAAATAAAACTGTGTCAGAGCGTGTATGGTCCGTAATAAATATGGTATTTAGTTATAATAACTCATTAGTTAGTGTTCTTAAATTCGCAAACCAGGTGTTAAAGTTAAAAATATACAGTTCGTTCATCCAGAGAAGGCCGAACACCCACCCATACAATTTTATTCGGAATATACAACTTTGATTGGCGGTTTGTATACAAATCCATCGTCGATTGTTTAGAATTAAGCTTAGCTTTGTTTGTTGGTACAATACCGTTTTAACAGAACCTGTTTCGTGTTAGTGCAAATTATTGGGAGTCTCGGCTGATTAAGATTTAAATCTACATTGGACAGATCTAGTACTGGTAACACTCAAAAAAATACACTAATATTATAAACTAGCAGCGCGCCCGGCTTCACACGAGTGCAATGTAGATGTAAGAAAATAGTCTATGTTACTCTCTGATAATGAAGCTTTCTATTGGTGAAAGAATTTTTAAAATCGATCTAGTAGTTTTTGAGTTTATTCTTAACATACAAAAATACAAAACTTAATAATATTATTACTCGTAGTATATATAAGATTTGTATTGTTTTATGTTTTTATCGAATAAACTCAAAAACTACTATCCGATTTTAAAAAATATTTTACCAATAGAAACATTATCAGCGAGTAACATAGTGACTAGTACATCTACATTGCACCCGCGTGAAGCCGGAGCGCGTTGCTAGTGTAAAGTTTCGTCTATTGCATTCTGTTATTATAGTTTTAGTGGTCTTTGGGAACTTGTTCTGTTAGTAATTATTGTTCTGCTACTTTTTACAATGAACTATTCGGATCTATTTATTTATTTAATTATTACAGTATAATAATTACATTACAGATCATACAATACAATTCGATCTAAGGATTAGCTAGTTAAATAGTACTGACTGACTCCACAATCATCCCTTTTTTCCTCTATTACAAATTAAGACTCATCCCTATAGGCTAAATAACCTTCTTTCCTCTGTTAGAATAGGGAACTTATCAACCAAACCTTGAGGTTTTACGAATTATGAAAATAAGATGAGAATTAATACTAATATTATAAATGTGAAAGTTTGTGAGGCTGTTTGTTACTGTTTCGCGCAAAAACTACTGAACGGATTTTGATGAAATTTTACAGTATTATTGGTTTTACATCAAAATAACATATAGGCTATATTTATAAAGATATTCAGTTAATTGGCCAAATAAGAACGATGTATGTCAAGAAGAATGGAAAAATCCTATTAAGAGCTATTTCACCCAGTGCATTGGGGCTAGCAGCTATTTATAAAGCCAATTTCCGAAGCCCCACGTGGGGCCTCTGCCCCAAGTCAGATACATTTCTATGTCCGTTTCACTAATCATTTTTTACAGGTAAATAAGTGATCAGTTTTTGTATCCTGCCCGACCAAACCATTTTTTTATTTGTTTACCCGGGTTTAGAATCCGGGACCTTCCGTGATAAACGCAAGGCGCTTACCACTGAACCATGGATCATCTTTTTATTTGCAGAGAATGCAAGACGTAATAGAAATGTCTTGATTGCACTGTTGACGTTTTAAGAATATAGTCTAGCTTTTGCCTTGAATTGAAAAGAAGGCGTAATATTTCCTATGACTATTAATATTGTCGGATGTAAAAATGGATTACAATTGAAAACGAAAAACATAAGAGTAATTTATTACATGTAATTAATTCATATATAGGTATATACTATATTTAAAAATTTGTTGCATTATAAAAAAAAACCTTTAAAATGGTCCAAAATGCACGTCCGACAATTTTAACAGGGACAGGCGAAATAATATTATATTTACACTTTATTTATAAATATTTAAACAAGCCTGTTAGATTTTACGCCAGAGGTAACGCCGTAAAACGTCTTACTTTGTAAAATAACAACAGGACATTGCGTGAAAACCTCATTAATTTATTTTTTATATACTAGGTATAATATATCTTACATCTCCAAATATCTTCCATGTTTGGCAAAAAAACTGACAATCAAACCAATAAACACAAGATCAGCTGTCCAATATAGTTTCTTATATCAATTACTTCTAATATAAATACTTGCGAAGAATGCGAGTATTAAAAATAGCGTAAGATCAGAAAATACATAGTTGATCCATTTCGTACATTATCGCACTTCACCAAAATATATTTCCGGGATTCCGCGAATGTAATTGATTTTATTATTATATTTTTATCCATCGGAATTCCACTTGGCACGTTGCTTTATAAGTATTTTAGTACTGATCTAATTATTTTTTAATCTATATCTATACTAATTTTATAAAGAGGAAAGATTTGTATTATTGTATGTTATGAATAAACTCAAAAACTACTGGAACGATTTTAAAAATTCTTTCACCAATAGAAAGCTACATTATCAGCGAGTAACATAGGCTTCTTGTGTATAGTACATCTACTTTGCACCCGTGTGAAACCGGGGCGCGTTGCTAGTACTAAATATTGCCCTCGGCTTTCCTTGCAACAAAAAGTAAATAACCCTTAAATACCCTTAAAATAGTCTGTTTTTCCATTTATGAGTGAAATTCCACAAATATTATTACTTATTTGAGATTAATGCTTGCTTTTCGGTTATATTTCAACTATCTAAGTTCTGAAGTAACTAGGTAACTATAAATCATTTTATCCTGCCAAAATCTTAACATAATAGGGAATAATAAAGTAGTGAGTTCGATTCCAATTATTTTGATATTATGCTTGCAAAGGTAGAGTTAAGCTCAGCAAAGGTAGAGTTAAGCATAATTTATAATATTAAGCGCCCTTGATGTCATATTGGCTTGCTATAAAATTATTATGATTTGTCTATAAATTTGTGTTTTTTTAATATAGTTAACTACAAAATACATTTGCAAAAGAGTCACAGGTTTAGAATAAATAAGCCATATAAAAAAAAGGAAACCCAACATTTTACCCACCCTCGTATCAAACCATAGACAATCACAGAAATACACAACACTAATATTCCGATCAAAATTTCGAAACAGATTCCCGGCTTCCATTTTTGAATTTTGAATAACGAACGCGCGCGCCCCAAAGCGGCCTGTGTCAAACTGATGCGTTCTGGAGATGGCCCGAGTCAGTAGTGAACTAAATCGCGTGGGCTAACAAGGAGATTCAATCATTGTACTCACTAATCAAATCACAATTAAATATCAACTTTAAATCCATTGCGTAAGTTATATTTTTCATTTTCTGTAATCTCAGTGCATGTACCTACTCATTTTGTTTGATAAGAGCGTTTAATTATTTTTATTAAACTTGGCAAGGGTCGTTTGTAATTTTTTCATATGCGGTTTTATCTTGGCGCACCTTATCATGTTTGTATATAAATAACGGGTTATTTTAATCTCGAAAGCTTGAAAAAATGTTACCAATGTAATTGAAAAGATATACTTACGGAATTCATTAAAATTATCACGGATAATAAACTTTTAAGAAGCTGTAGAAAATGGATTTCACAGATTCATACATTAGAATTGTAAGCATGTAACTTGAATATATAATGTTTTAGAGAGATACATAAGTTGTATGATAAGATACAATAGCTTTTTTCTGTTAACAATTTTTGTAGTTCAATCATCAGTTTTGAGCCACCAAAAATAGCGTAGTGTTGTGACGCTAACCCCTGCAGTAGATTGTATGTGAAAAAGTTAAAATTCGTGTACAAATATCGCCTTCAATTTTCTATGTGCGAAAGATTTAAATTTAAATGTAATTTGGCTAATCTCTAAGGCTTATTGTAATTTACAGCGACGAATCATTTGCAATATTGTGTCAATTTTCTACTACATGTTGCGAAGTTAATCGAAAAATACAGTTCTACTGTCAATGGTTAAAAGAAGTGATGATTTAGTGGTGCTCCATAAATCTGCACTTGTCATTTTTTTTTGATTTTGATAATAAAAAGGCAAATGTCACGGCAATTAATTAGGCTTGTTTTTTGTATCAAAGATAATATTTATCATCAGATCTTACGCAACTTTTTAATTTTACTTGCTACCTATTTATCTTAGCATTTATTAACGTTAATAACTTAATAAATAATGTTTTAACGGTAATAAATTCTCTATTCTCCGACATGAAGAAAATTTTCTTGATAATTTTAGGAATAACATTATTATGCACAATTGTATGGTAATTAATCTATCAACGCATTTTTAACTTATCCAGAGTTCCTACGCACACGGAATATGTACATACATATACGTAAAAATATTTTGATGGTATATTCTAGAATTCATTTTTTAAATTTCCTTAATTAATAGTCAAGTGAACTACCGAGGATCAACTGTCAAAGATGCGCTGCGACTTTTTACTCCAAAACATTACCTATACTTGTTGAAGGCGAAATATAAAATCTGCACTTGTAATAGCGATTAATTTTATCAAAATGGAATTTTCTTTATTTATTTCACCAATCTAGTTAAATGGCCGTCTGTTAAAACAAAATATCATAGAAAAGCAGGCATAAATATATTACTCGCTGATAACGTAGTTTTCTATTGGTGAAAGAATGTTTAAATCGGTCGAGTAGTTTTTGAGTTACATCGTAACAAACGAACAAACAAATCTTTCATCTTTAAAATATTAGTAGGATTCATTAACTTGGTGTGATTAAATTGGAATTTACTATGTACTATGCTATGTACTAATATGCTTAATTCGGATTAACTGAGGTTTCAGTTGACCGTGGACCTCTCGACTCCCCCCCTCCTTTAATAGGGGTTAAACTGTTTGCTATTATTTTATAGGGCAAAAGAGCCTGCGGCTGAACTGTTGCAAAGTGAAAATGATCACCACAGGATACGTTGCCGGCCTTTAAATCGCGTCTTAAGGTATTTATAACCATATTTTATTATATAAATTAATGATTTTAATTGTTTTCATATAGATATTAATTTATGAAAATGTTTACAAAACATAACGATTAAAATTAATTGCATTTTTGTTATTAAACAAAATTGTTGTCAAGGAGACTTCATACGATATATATTTAGGTATGAGAGAAAGTTAAAATACAGTATAGTCAAAATTTCTGTACAGTGAAAAAAATACCAGAATTGGAGAGGGACAATTAAAGACCCCTGTTTTCTTCATCTCAGCCAAAATGACAAATGTGCTTACAAATTAAATATCACTATTAGAGAAAAATAAAAAACGAACCTTTAAATATTTAAAAGGCCGACAACGCATCTGTGACATTTAAGTCGCGGATGTCTATGGGCGGTGGTGATCACTTATGCACCTGCTCAGTTGGGAGACTGCTCCCGCGACCACGGTTGCTGAAAAGCATCCGAAACGTCGGGATAAATAATTTAAACAATAAATCGCGTTTTAATCCGGTATACAGTATTTTATTTAAATGTGTGATACTCGCGTTAATAAAAGACAATATTAGCTGAAAATACACAAATACACTGAGTATAGCGGCTGTTTCTCTCAAATGTTACCCCAAAAAAAAAATGATTGAATCGCATTTTATTCCAAAAATTACAAAAAAATCATATAAATATACAATGCGTATACAAGACAAAAGCACCATTAACTATAATGTTGGAGCAAGCAAATGCCTTAACAATATCAAAAGCAACAGTAACTAAAATATTGAAGCAAAATGCTGAAGGATATAAGCATAAAGGATCCCAGGATGTTCAACTGTCAATGCTTTATAAACGAGGTAGGTACATAGATTTCGGTAAGGTCACGGACCTCATATGACACAACAGGGACAATGTCCCCTAACACGTATCGGGACAATTGAACTGAAATGATTTGTTTACCAGGTACAAGGTAGGTCCTGTATGATAGATTAATGGAGAACAAAACATTGCTGGTCAACTTGGTTGAATAAAATACTGTATACCGGATTAAAACGCGATTTATTATTTATATTATATTATATCCGGTATACAGTATTTTATTTAAATGTGTGATACTCGCGTTAATAAAAGACAATATTAACTTGGTTGAAGTTGGGCCTTTGGCGGAATACTGAAACGATAATCAAAGTTAAGCGCTACTTAAAATGTTTCTGTCTCTTTCGTTATACCTATATTTGTAGAACAACAAATTGCTGGTCAACTTGGTTGAAGTTGAGGCTTTGGTGGCCCTACGGCGGAATACTGAAAGGGTAATCAAAGTTAAGCGCTACTTAAAATGTTTCTGTCTCTTTTGTTATATATGTTGTGAAAGTGACAGCAATACTTTCAGTTTTGATTTGTGTTTGAGTATTCTGATATTATAGCACGAATAACGTTGAAATCATCAATGATTTTCAATATATATACTTGTGATACGCTCCGGCTTCGCACGGGTGCAATGTAGATATCGGTACCTATACCTACACAAAAAAATACGCAATATAGCATTTGTTACTAGCTATTATATTATAATGTAGTTTTCTATTGATGAAAGATTTTTTTAAAATCAGTCCAGTAGTTTTTGAGTTAAGTCGTAACATAGAGATATTTCCTATTTATATATTAGTATAGATATAGATATTACAGAAGGGCATAGAAGTTTTCTACTCCGTTGATATTGAGCCCCGAATCACACTCAGGCTACGATACTTTTCGATACTCGTACTTTATGATAGAGAGGGGTTACAAGTGAAATAAACATACAAACTGCATCGAAGATGGGCCTAGGATACTCTCATCCAATGTACGAAGTAGAGTGAGGAGGATTTCATGAAGAAGACCAGTGCCTTTTTAGTAAAAGTAAAATAGTTTCATAATTGCACATTCCCCTCTGAAAGAAAGGCCAAATGGCTTCCTTGTAGTCTTGATAGAGATTCTCGTCTTCTATAATCTTGGTTAAAATATATCAAGAAACTCAACAAAAGAATTATATTCACAAATTCTTGTCCTTAATTTGTATTTGACTGCCTTTATGTAACATTATCCATTATTTTTTAAGAGTTACGTAATAACCCGAGTTCAAGAAATTTCCTTACAACCGCACCTTATAGTACGCGTATTTTGACCTGTCACTGTCACCAAAATCGGATGCATTAAACAATTACGGTCAATTCCTTCATCACATGGATGTATCACTTCAATTTGTTTAGCAAACATAGACCTTAAAGTCTGTGAATAGAGTCTAAATTTAGAAAGATTATAGTAAATACAAGATTGGAACAGTTCATGTGCCTAAAGTTCAAAGTCACCGCTAAATATTGCGCGTTTGCGATATGATTTGGGAAGTACTTTTGATCGAACCTCCTCTCGTCAAGTAGGAAGCTCAGCTTTTCATAAAAGGCGACTTAAAGGGTACTAAGGGGTAGGTTGGACCACGGGTCATAATTGCGTGGTCTTGTGGTCGAAAATTCGCTCGCTAACGTGCGTCTCGGGTTCGATTCCCAGGTTGATGTTTAAGTGTTTTTCAATTTCTGGAGCACTTATCGATCAGAGTTTGAGAAATTGGTGGATGTTTGAAGCCTGTGCAGGTGGCACGTAAGTTTGATAACAAAATTGGTGGATGATTCAAACCTGTGAAGGTGGATAGCATAGTGTTGGGGCCACGGTTAAGCGATCTCGTGGGCCCCAATAGGCAGAGCAGATGGAAAAATATAGAAAAAAAATGTTTTACCACGGGTATATTCCTATCTAAATTCCTAATTTAAATAAAATACCTACTGTATACCGGATTAAAACGCGATTTATTATTTATATTGTTTAAATTATTTATCCCGACGTTTCTAAATTAATAGATTATTTTTTAATTTAATTGAATTAAATAACTTTGTGACATTTCAAATATCAGACAACTGTCATCTTTCTGTCTCCCCGCAACCACGGTTGCTGAAAAGCATCCGAAACGTCGGGATAAATAATTTAAACAATATAAATAATAAATCGCGTTTTAATCCGGTATACAGTATTTTATTTAAATGTGTGATACTCGCGTTAATAAAAGACAATATTATAGCCTGTATATTATAAGCGGATTATTCAAATAAATCGTTGGAAATTTAATATAGATACGTAAATTGCTACCAGACATATATTTTGTAAATTCCTTAAGGGGCCGTCCATTAATCACGTGAGGTCGTTTTTCTCATTTTTTGACCCCCCCCCTCCCCCCCCCTCCCCCCTGATGATATTTGGTGAGGTTTGGGACCACTCCCCCCCCCCCCTTCCCCTGGATCACGTGTATTTTTTTTTGAAGTCTATGTAAAGGCTATTTTTGACTGGAAAAAAATATTTAACAAATGGCGTTTTGATTCGAAAAACATTTATATGTATTTGCAATAAAATTAATGAATAATTAATTAATTAATTAATAAATTTTCGCGCCGTTCAAAATTTCGGTTCATAAATAGCGCTTTTTGACAAAAAATAAATAAAATTAATATACGTGATGTCTAACGAGCCCCCCCCCCCCCCTCCCCCCTCGTGATGTTTCGTGATGTTTTCCGTACCCCCTCCCCCCCCTTTTGAGCCTCACGTGATTAATGGACGGCCCCTAAATGTATGCAAATTCAAATCAGAAAGACATGCACTGAGTCACAATTTATTTATTTATGTCATACTAAACAGACCTTCGTGGATCCTTAAATTAAGGAAATCATTCTGAATTCCTCACAGGAAGTGCAAATATTGACCAAACAAGTTTTTGCTTTTTGTACCAATGTAATAACTGGACGCTGTTGAGCAATACAGTACCAACCCACAAAATATTAAAAAAAAAAATTTTTGATACCAATCGCTTCCTTATGAGCTGGAGTACATATTTTAAATAAGATATATACCATTTAAGTCGTTTTAATAGCAAAAGTATTGAAAAGTAGTGGGCACGAAACCCTAACATATTTAGAATATTTAACAATAATGCACTAAATTCTATTACTTTGATTGCTACCAACGAACGATATACATTTAGTGTAATAATAATAATTACAAAAATATCTATTATTTCTGTTATTTTTTAAAAGAAATTTAATAAAACCTAATTAACACTTCAAACTCAATTTTCTCAAAATGGCAACCATGTAGGTTGACAGTGTCCAACTATATTTTTAAGGTTTTTATGAGTTTTCTTTGCTTACTGTTATTTTTATTGACCAAACAAGGTTTTTTTTTCTCTTTCCTTTGCTTTTATTATAATATGAAACGCAGTAAATGTGTGTTGTGTAAATACCCTAACTTCAATAGAGAAGATGGTTTAAAACTTTCCAACACCTGGGATCCAGTAATTAAAAATCTGAAACCCCAAATCAAACATACTAAAAAACAAGAGGACACCGCTAGTCAATATTGTCATAGTAATATAGAAAATTACAGTAAATATTAACTCCGTAGGAATAGATGGCGTTAATATGGCAACTTTATGATATTTCAAATCAGACAGCTGCCACCTTTTAGTCTGACCGTGACCATGGATGCTGACCGTCAGCATAAATAATAAATCGCGTTTTAATCCGGTATAAAGTATTTTGTTTAAATGTTAAAACTCTACATCATACAATCGTCTAGTCATCTCAACCAATATCACCTATATCGGATAAATCTACAGTACTTATTTGACTTGTTGACGCAAACACTACCGATTACATATTACAATCCTGAGTCCTTGAGTGTAAAATGATCTTGACCGTGACACTCATAGCTCCAAGCACTAGTTCCCTAGATTTATAATTCGTTGAAGGGAAGCGAGTTTATTCCCACGAGTGCCCGGATGAGCGCACTCACTGAAGAGATGTTGGGTACTTGTGGTATCAAGTATCGATATTATTTATATCCCTTCTTTTCTTCTTCTAAAATAATACATCCGGTCATTTGTTTTCTGTGAAACTAGTAGTCACGCTTCGATGAATGAAGAAAATGAATACTGTTATCTTCTACTAAACTTGGGAGAGCTGTCCCATTAGACGGGCTCATTGGCGCGTTCGGTAGAACGCCTGCCGTGCGCATCGATGGGTCGTGGGTTCGAATCCCACCGGGAGCACATGCTTATAATTTTCTGTAAGCATGTTTTCCCTACGTCTGGTAACTTCGGGCATTGATCGGGTGGGAGGAATATCTAAATTCCGACCGGGTAACGAACCACCGTTCACAGATGGAAAAACCGTGTAGTGCATATTGCGCGTTTCGGTTTCAGTCTATGGATTTCCGAATGCTCGAAGTAAAAATTAGGTCGACAGCGCACCATTGACTGATGTTCTGTGGCTGAGGTTTCACCTACCATCAAATGAACCTCATGCTCGTCTGTCGATATCTAACATAAAAAAAACGGTAATTTTTTAATCTAATCCAATTACTGTCGAAATATAATACGTCTATAGAACAAAAGAGTGTAACTTTATTGCACCCAATAAAATACAAAAAACTTAAAATAATAAAAATAGACCAAAATAAGTAAACATAGAATGATCAGGAGCATTTCCAGTCATGCTAATAGGTTTTAAAGTATATAGATGTACATAGAAGAACAGGCCCATACAAACTGTTAGTACAGAAAAAGTAGTTCTATTTTTGACCTGTAGAGTGCGCGGCAATGTATCGGTGTGACACACACATCCAAAAAGTCCGCTGACTCCTCCCCTCGCGTTGTCTCGCTTGCTCTTTCGAGCGAACGGCTAAAAAGCTCTCAAAGCGCTTAGGTGCGAGAGAATGCGAGCTACGACTCCAGCGTCAGAGTGTGCGTTCACACGGATACTAGCAGCGCCGCGGTGGCTGGGGTAAGAACTACACTTGCCAAGCGCGCCTATAAGGCCTGTATTATTTCCCTAAAAGTGTGTATTATTCGTGACTTGCCAGACTTCGTGGCGGCAATCTCTAATAAACTAAATGTTACAGTTTTAATGCATAATCTGGCAATTTCAAAACATTCTAGCAAAGGAGAAATTTTTGTTTCGTTACCATGGCGTTGGCTAAGTTGATCACAAAACCAGATGTAATATTAACCTATTTAATACCATTTTTTTATGGAAGTGGTCTCTGAAGTTGAATTTAAAAAACTCTTTCTTAGTGGACGTTTCTGATATAGTCGGTTTCTCCTGCCGAAAATGTTCCTTGGCATTGATTAATCAAGTTATTGACAGAATAAGTCATTGCGATGTCCCAATGTATTTGGGATATCTCTTACATACAGTTTCTTTTGTATTTATTTCAAATATATCTTAAACGAAAAAAGGCTTTTACTAAAGAAAATATAAATTATTATAGATTTGACCGAAAGTAGCGTTATTGACGCTTAAGACAACTTAACTTTTTTTAACTTTCATAAAAAAACTAGGTCTTAGAAAAAATGTGATATTAAAAAAAACGTGTTTTGCTATTTTTAACTAGCTATTTACAAAATTAACGTTACTCGTATCAACTATAACATGGCGATAACCTTTCTTAATATTATCTGAATAGTTTTTAAAATACTGATAATATCTTTTTATATTCATTATGATATAAACAAACGACATAAATCCGGTTACATATAAATATAACTTATAATATATCCGTACCAGGCGTAAATATAAAAAAAGAAAATAGGGTAAATAATCATTGAATGACTAATAGCTAAGTAATTGCCTAAATGCATAATATTATGATGTAAAAAAAAATATGCAAGTCGACTTATCAACCTATTCACGCCTGATATAATATAACGTAGTGTTCTTAGTAAAGAATTTACGCTAGTAGTCGTTCAATGTCAAGGATAGACTTTTAAAATATAGGGGAAGTTGGGGCTGAATATTTTCTTATTGGCACTGAAAATAAATATAACAATATTTTATTTTAGTAAGTAGTTACTTTAGAAGTTCACTTTCCTATAGAAATTTCCATATAGCCGAAATTATGATTTCAAGGAGGAGTTTACAATTCTCCTTATAACTGCATTGGACAGAGTGAACGAAGTTCCCTTGACTTTGTGTTTGAGAGCGCATCTCAGCAACCGCTTGGCCAATTTAATTAGTTTTTGTGCCTAAATAATCTTTAGCAAATTACTGGGGTTTTGTCGAAGCCCGAATTTTCATTTTTGGGCCACAGATGTTAACTCAGCTCCATGCTGCGAAACGTTATCACTACGGTCACCTAGTTATTGATGTTTATTTTTACAAGGCCTTGAGACCGAAATACAAAAGATAAATTTATTGTTGACACAACTTATTATAATATACCCCTTATATGTTATTACCATTTAGGCATTTTGTTTATGAATTCTTGTACAAAAAATATATATTAGGTATATTACTTTAAGATAAATGGAGAAATCTTTTATCTAAGATAGAGGAAAATAAGAAGATTATGAACTCTAGAATTTATATAATATTTTACATTATATTTAATTCTAGTTGTGAAATAAATAAAATGCTTTGTCTTATAGTTCTTAATATGATTGCAATGTTTAAAGGCTTTGTCAAAAAATCAATCTGATATTAATTATTTCATTTAAAAAAAAATTAAATATCGATAATGTCCCACATCCCTATTCAGAAATAGGGTCATTCGCCCTCATGCTACAAATCATTTTTAATTGTGTGTATTCTTCAATCTTTCCATTATACGGACCTCTTAAACAATCGCAAACGGTCGCAAACGGTGGATGATCTGGTCACTGACCCCATTTTTCTTTTTCTTCATTGTAACGAGATGCAGGATGTGGTCCTTTAGAAATGGGTCGAAAGAAATTTTCGATCGTGAAAGATTTGGGTCAAGTGGAATTTGGGGTTGATTTATATCGTGTTCTGTCGTTGATGAAGTCATTTTTATTTTGTTAACTAGATGCATGTTGTTATTTATTAAATCGAGTATCACACATTTAAATTTAATAACTATTACCGGATTGAATGTGATCTATTAATTACCTTATTTATCCTGACTAATGCTTTTCAGGGAGCGTAGGTAATTAATAGACCGTGTTTTTATTTGGTAACTTTTACCGTAGAATTAATTTAATTTAACAGTATAATTTGGGAACTAAAATATGTTTTTTTTATTAAAAGAAGTATATATATATAAAATTAAACACAGTAGTATTGTTAAATATAAATAGTTAATGTACCTATAGTGCTCCAGGAAAGGTGCTGACTTAGGTTATGTAAGCCATTGCTTATAATAGCCTCCATAACAAGGATAGATTATGCATCCTAATCTAATTTTAAAAAAAGTATTGATTCATGTTTGTCAACAATCTGTGTTGACTTGTTGACAAACATCACTTCAGGCTTGCGACATTTCCTTCAAGTGGTATTTAAAGGTATACGTCGTAACTACGCGCAGGGGAACTCTTTAGTTGTAGGGCTCTATTTTATAGAAAATCTTTGAAATTAACTCAAGACTCACTAGTCTAGGTAAAGGTTCAGTTCATTCTACTAATTATTACTTATTAAACGATTGTTAATGATTTACCGACTAGGTAACAGAAATGTAAGATGATTTTAAGCAATTTTTTGATTGTAATAATCAAATGAACGGACGATATAACTAATAATAACTGATTTTATTAAGTACAAAAATATATAAATGCGGTAATAATTAAGATTTTTAATATATATTTGACGTATGAATAAAGAATGCGCCCGCATGACATCCCTGATCGATCGCAACTTCGTGATAAAAGGAGCCAAGGCTAGCGAAGGACAATGTTCTCATCCGGTGCGCATGCGCAGTATCCATGCGTTCATCTGTTTTAAGATAATGACAACTTTGTGTTCAGTGACATTTAATTAAAATAAGTTCACATAGTACCCTAATTTTTTTTTGAGCATGAGCGTCCAGATCATCTACACCCTGTTTGTAACTTTCCAGGCGAATGTTTCTAGAAGAGCATGTTTCTAAGCCAGTGGTAGCTTTAAAAAAATAACGTCATTTTTTTACTTGATTAAATTTTTTTGAACAATTGATTGTAGCAATTATTATTTAAGTGGACTGTATTTTATTAGGTGGTTTTTGAAAGTTTTAAATATATCTTAACTTAACCCAAATATAGGCAGAGACGACGGACATTATTAGTAGCGTAAGAAACCTACGGACTTACCGGGAAGCTTATTAAATCTCGCTCGTAGACCGGCGCGGACGCCGGGCTTCAGAATATTGTTGTTCAGCATCAACCACAACACTCATTTAATTATTGATATAACTATATGACACAGCCTGGTGTCTGACTCCAGCTAGGGAGCCTAAGTTCACATAAAATGTAAATAGAAATAGAATCCACAAGCGGGTGTGGTGCGATCACTCGATACGTTCTTGATCTTCTTGCGCGAAACAATGACAACCGGCGCAAGCGCTCCCGGTGGTAGGCACGCGAACTAATTGTCCATCGAGCCGCCTAGATAATATATTTATGAACATATTAAACATTTCTACTTTATTCGACTTTCGTTCCTTAACCTTTTTCTTGAGAACTGGAAATAATCCACGACTCCCTTGATCATTCTCCACTCAAATAAATAAGGCATTTTCAGGAATAGCCTCTTTTCTTAACATACTGAATCGATAACACCTCTGGATACAACACACTATGTGTAGTGGTTACAGTGGCGGTGTAAGACCTAAATATTATGTGGGCAAGATTCATTTTGCGAGGCCCTCTGCCAGCGAAAAAAAAGGCTTTTTAGCAAAATTGTTTGGGGCGTTCGCGGCTTTTAAGTACGTAATGCAATTTTCGGGGCGCGAGGCCCCCTGGGCCGCGAGGCCGTAGGCGGTGACTCACGTCGCCCACGCCTTACGCCGCCACTGAGTGGTTACAACAAGCAATTGATAAAATAAAATTGAACTTCAAAATCATGGTAACCATATAATAACGATGTAGTTAATGCCTTTGCAATGCCAATGCCTCGGGCAAGAGAAAGGGGAATAAACGTGGATTTATGGAATTTGATACTGAATACTACTAATTGTGATAACTACTCAGTATGACGTGTATCTCAGTGTAAACTTAATAATATTTTTATCAGTCTGAGTCATTTTTATAGGCATTTCTTTTTTGCTATGTTTGGACAGAATACCAGCATTTTGGCTGGCCAGTAGAAAGGCGTTAAGGTTGAATTGAGGTATTCCAAGACATGCATGCGTTTAGCATTTTTAGCGGGGCAAAACTTATAGATTCGCGTAGACATGCTAACAGTATATCTATAGCTATGACTACTCATAATAGACCAGTGCACATAATATACTACTGGAAACAATTAAAGGAACAAGAAATGTTCACCAAACTTTGGAAGGCTGTATCGCGGTAAAAAATAGTCATATCGAGATAAAATAAATAGCATTTTGAAGCATATTACTCTTAGTAAGCATAAACATTATGAGTAATTCTTTTCTTTGTTTTGATAGCCCTAAATTGGTCCGTTCCAGAAACTTTCATCAGTTCTTCCCATGTGCTCTAATACAGATCCTTAGGTATATTAAAAAAACACCATCGCACCATATTTACTCCTCATTGCCTCAAATATAATTAGTTCCCCTTTTTTTTGAATTTGAATATATGTATATTCAAGTTGGAGTATCATTCAAAACCTTTAATTATATCATAACCTTTGAGACCATCATCACCCTTTACGTTCAACTGCTTACGCGCAATAATCCCACGTTGCGTCGGATACGGGAATTGTATGCCTTCTCATATCTGACTCATTCCTTTTTTGCAGCAAGCAAGCTAATATAAATAATGCATAATATTGACATTATTGAAAATGTGTCTCTGTGTTTACTAATTAATGTTTAGGAGCTGCAAACATGAAATCTTGAAGTAATTAGCTATAAAAAATAAACGAAAACAAATATTTGTCCTCTATCAGCCACATGCATGGTGAAATAGGAGCATAGGATGAGCATAGGAGAGGAATATAGGAATAGCAGGGAACTTATCTGAATAGGCATATCTGAAAAGTCTCTAGACGCAGGTGAGAGATAAGGAACGTCCGTTTGCTGTTGAGATGATGGCGCGCTTCCATCGCTATGTCACGTATTTATTATTGTAACTTTGGTTATTTTCATCATAGCTACATCATATTATTTGTATATTCGTAAAAATGAGTGAATCTGAATTTATATACATCGACCTACTAATTGATGAATTACAATTGACGGGCTCATTGACGCGTTCGGTAGATCACCTGGCGTTCGCATCGATGGGTCGTGGGTTCGAATCCCACCGGGACGACTGATAATTTTCTGTAAGCATGTTTTCCCCAGGTCTGGTAACTTTGAGCATTGATCGGGTGAGAGGAATATTGAAATTCCGGCCGGGTAACGAACCAACGTTCAGAAATGGAAAAATCGTGAAGTGCATATTGCGCGTTTCGTTTTCAGTCTATGGATTTCCGAATGCTTGAAGTAAAATTAGGTCGATAGCGCATCATTGACTGATGTTCTGTGGCTGACCTCATACTCGTCTGTCGATATCTAACATTAAAAAAGGCCAGTGATTTGGAATATTGCTTCGAAATCCTATAAAAAAATTAAAGAATTCAGATGAATCTCGAATATAATGTCGCAAACGCTTGTCATCTGAACTCTTTTTAAATTTCAACGTGCGTTTAACACGCGTTGCATGTGAACTAGCGCTTAATAGAGAAAATAAAGTATTGTATTCAAATGGCTATTCAGTTCATGGGAGCAAAATTGAGTCAATTAGATAAGTAGTGAACAATTAAATCCATTGTCATATATTGGTTAACCCTCTCAAGAATAACTGCGTGGGGTCGTTGGGACCCTCACAATCCAGATATCTTCGCTGACGATGCGGGCGACCACCCAGATTCACTTCCTCTTTTATCAGGGTTGAAAGACTCGACATTTTTAACCTACTTTTTTTACAAGTGTGAATCCATATGTAGGTACGTGTATTTTTTGTTAAACACGTCCTTTGTAAAGTTTGGCATAAAATATGCAACAGCAAGACATAAGGCAGATATATTTCCGTATCTGTTGCTTTACAACTAAATAGGTGATCACGTTTTGTAAACTTTATACCGGAATACAACGCGATTTATTATTTATATTGTTTAAATTATTTATCCCGACGTTTCGGATGCTTTTCAGCAACCGTGGTCACGGGCTAGACATGGGTAACACTGCGCTGCGCCGCGCAATTGCGCCGGCACGCTTCACTGCGCAAGGTGAGTCAGCTCACACATTCATAATGTGTTGGCGCACGGCGCAGTACCCACTCACTGAGAACTATGAGCGTGGAGTTGAGTGCGTTTCGGAGGTTTCACTGCTCGCTTTGCGCGTCCCATTTTGTTGCGTCGTGGCGCAATTTTGAGTTGACTCAAGGAGCCGACGCACTACAATGCGCCTGAGTTTCTGAGTTGGCGCAGGGAATTTCGCTGAGTTACCCATGTCTATCACGGGCAGACAGAAAGGACACAGCTGATTTGAAATGTCACACAGTTGCCATATTAGTGCCATCTGTGGCGTCCTCTCACGTCAACGTGACATTTGACGTTTCAAACGCGACGTTAATTTAGCCGTTAGAATTACACGTAAAATTTTCCTCACATTCAAATCTGAGACTTGACCATCAGCGGTACACATTTTCTAATCATTGTAATTTTCACAAATTAAATCAATCTAAACGCTAAAAGGCCGTTTTCTTCTGCACCAACCAAGCAACAAGGAATCCTACTCTCCATCAACTACATAATTTGGACCTTCGAGTCGGATGCAGAAAACGTGCGAGCCAACGACCGTTACGCGAGAACAAAGGATTTCATTGTAAGCATCTTTGGACGAGACTGCAGAAGGAAGCCTTTCCTTGTGTTTTGAAATTACACAAACAAATTACAATTAGACTAAGAATCTTATAAATAGAAAGTGCAATGGCTTATCGCTCTCAGCGATCTCTTCCAGGCAACCCTGGAATAAAAAGAAATGGAGAGTGTTGCGAGTGTTTTATTTATCACATTTATGCATTTAATGAACAGAATAGGATAGTTAATAAATAGGATAGTAAATAGAAAAGTAATGTTATGTAAGAGAGTCTTGAAGGAAGTTAAAGAAGGAGCTAGTCTGATAGTAACAGGTAAGGAATTCCATAGCTTTATGACGGTACGGCATATAGAATAGAATAGAATACGTTTATTCATCAGAAAGTACATAGTAAAGTATAAAATAAAAACATTAAATATAAAGACACTTCTGATGAAAAGGCCACTGGACTCAGCATGGTGTGGTGAGGTTTTGGCAAACTCACCACGCTGTTTTTCAGCCGTTATATATATTAGGTTCATTTAAATAAAATACTGTATACCGGATTAAAACGCGATTTATTATTTATATTATTTATCCCGACGCGGTTTCGGATGCTTTTCAGCAACCGTGGTCACGGGCAGACAGAAAGATGACAGTTGTCTGATTTTTTAAATGTCACAGTTGCCATATTAACGCCATATATTCCTACGGAGTTGATATTTACTGTAATTTTCTATATTATGACAATATTGACTAACGGTGTCCTCTTGTTTTTTTAGTATGTTATATTAGGTTCAATTTATATTTGACTAGCAAAACGCCCCGGCTTCGCACGGGTGCAAATTGATGAAAAAAAAGCAAAGCCTATGTTACTCGCTGATAATTTAGCTTTCTATGGGTGAAATAATTTTTAAAATCGGTTGAGTAGTTTTTGAGTTAAATTGTAACAAAACCGCAAAAATTGAACATAATGACATAGTACTACCCCTCGCCGTATATTGCTCGATGCCCTGCGTGGAGACAGCGCGCGGTGCGAAGCGGACGGCGTGTATTTTTTGCTTATATATATTTTTAATTTCGTAATATCTTTTGAATGGAATGTCCGATTTCAATATTTCAAAAAGTATTTAACAGGTATTGAAACAGTCTTAAATATGAAATAATTTATTTGGATAAGAATTAATACAAAGGTATGGATAGCAAGGTCTGAACGCCTCGGGTTGGTTTTAGTAGGAAATTCTAAGGATCTCTATTTTTTTCTAGTAATAAATATAGCCTATGTTACTCAGGGATAATGTAGCTTTCTATTAGTGAAAGAATTTTTGAAATCGGTCCAGTAGTTTTTAAGTTTATTCAATACATACAAAAATATAAAAATACAAATCTTTCCTCTTTATAATATTATTATAGTATAGATATAGATAGTATAGATAATCATAAATAACAATGAACAGTATTCACTCAGTGGAAAAATCAAATGGAAAAATATTTAATTGCATCAATACCTATAAATAACTGTTATCAACATGTTATTAATAATTGCAACAAAGATTCTATTATTACGACCCAATAAGTTATATTCGTTGTGATATAAAATGAAAGGTTGACAGACAGACACATGTTGATAATTATTTACATTATTAATTTGTGGATATTTGATGTAAGTATACTTAATAATAAATAATTGGACTTTTAACAAAGTATATAGCGATGGGTCGCGAGTTCGAATACCGCGGTACACAATGTTTTCACTTCGGACATTAAGCGGGTGGGATCAATATTAAATTCCAACCGGATAACAAACCACCGTTCATAGGTGAAAATTGAATAATACCCATTACGGTCTCAGTCTATGGATTTCAGAATGCTCGAAGCACTGACTGATGTTTTGTGCCGCCATTTTTTTTTTTTTTTACATGGAGAATCATCTAATGATCCCTGGGTCTCCGGGGGGAGACGTCAGGCGATGCCGGACTCACAGTGCCCTGGACTCCGAAGAGTCAAAGCGGGCCATGGTGTTCCTCTCGTCGCCTCCTGGGTCGGGGCTCCGGGAAATGCTTTTGCAGGCTCCGCAGCTCCGACAGCGACCTTACCCTCTGAATGGGCGTTTGCCCCCCACAGTGTGGTGTTGTGCCGCCCTGAGGTATCTCCCATCGAGTGAATCTCACGCTCGGCTGTCAATATATATATTTTTTTTAAGCACTAAAAGCACATGCAATCTAGCATATCACTTAAGGCTAATAAACAGTTTATTTCTATCCTAAATTAACTAGAAAATATCTTTTTACTAATATGTTCTTTAACACTTTTCTTATTGTCTCTATCATTGTCTGCATATAAGTAATTAGTGCTCAGAGATGATGAACTTGTTCTCCTCTACACTGATACTTCAGAAACTGCTCTGGTTCAAAAAAATAACTGTTTCTCTTTCTTACATAATAATTAACTTATGGTTAGTTTGACAGTTTAAAATGAAAAAGAGATTTTAAACACTGTTTATGCTATAATTAAACATTTATAGGTTTGTTAACCTCTCCTCAAAAGTAATGCAAAGATGCGCAAAGCTATAAATGTCATTTTAATACATTTCATAGAAACAACATGACAGGGTGTGCTACAATATAAGAACTTTTGCGTTTTGATTCTATTAAGAGGAAGTACGCTCTTGACGTAATAATTAGTATAATAATTCAGTATTTTAGGTCTGTAACTGTCAAAGTGACATTACGTTAATATTTTATTTATTAGAGAGGGCCTAGCACGAACAACTTGCGAAAAAGTATTCGTATCGTTGAACTGTCATTTGTATGAAATTTCAATAAATAACTCATACAACTGACAGATGGACGATGCGAATACTTTCTCGTAGTCGTTCGCGCTAGTCCCTCTGAGCAGATGGATTCATGGACATCCGCGAATTAAGAGTCTCAGATGTGTTGTCGTCTTTTTAAAAATTAATATAATGAGAAACAAAATGTTTAGGTTTGACATAAGCCTAAAAACGTCGAGTGATCTAGTGAAATGAAGATTAAATCTAATATATAAAATTTCCATGTCACAATGTTAGTTACCGTACTCCTCCGAAGTCCGAAACGGCTTTACCGATTTTTACCAAATTTTATACGCGTATTCAGTAGGTCTAAGAATCGGCTACTATCTATTTTTCATACCCCTAAGTGATAAGGGTTGTTCACCCTTTTTTTTTTTTAATTTTTGGACGAAATCTTTTGTTTTTATTTTTTTATAATGTGGCATTAAAAAATACATACAGCCCTAAATTTTTACTTTTTTATCACCAACCCCTGCTTTTTTGTGAAAAAATCTAGACCTGTGCGAAGCCGGGGCGGGTCGCTAGTATTAATATAATCCCTGGTTTTTGCCAAATTAAAATAGACAACTGTCATGGACGTTATACGACTAATATATTAGAATTACATCATGCAAACGGTCATATTTTCCAACATAACTACTGCATATTAGTAAAATGTGTCACTTTAATATATCGCTGTAAACTTATAACTTAAACCGCAAAGAGGTAGAAGAGTTATTAAATATTTTATGATTTAGAGGCGTTTATTACTATAAACAGAATAAGACTGACTGGTGGAAATTATAAGATAATGCGAAGCTGAACTATTGAAAATATCTGAAAGAAATGTCGATGTCTAGAGTTATATATGTATTTATATATATATATACAGCTTGGTTGAGATTTGACCCTTGCTGCGTAAGTTAAGATGTTTACAAACCAAAAAGACCCCAACGTACCATTCCCAACAGTTTAAGTCGGCGATATGACTAATTAAAGAAAAAGAAAAAAATAGTCGGTTTTTTTGGGCCACCCTAATATATATATATAGTTATTATAGCCAATGTAGATTCAGATAAGAAAGGTATTTTGCCAATAGATTTTTTTATGTTAGATATCGACAGACAAGCATGAGGTTCACTTGATGGTAGGTTACCTCAGCCACAGAACATCAGTCAATGATGCGCCGTCGACCTACTTTTTACTTCGAGCATTTGAAAATCCATAGACTGAAACCGAAACGCGCTATATGCAATTCACGGTTTTTCCATCTATGAACGGTGGTTCGTTACCAGGAGGGCTAAAAGAAGTTGTTTCTTCGACAATGTTGTATTCAATGTAACTATTACTATGTATCTAACCGCCAAAAATCTAATCACGAAATAAAATTGCATCCGTCATTGCACGACCGGGCATTGAATCTTAGTCCAGTCACGTACAGTCTAGACGATGATGTTGTATGCTAATGTAAACAATTGTGTCGCGATTTTCGGCAATCCATTTTGTATTCGATAACAGAGGTTAGGATTAAGGGGAAGTTTAGTTGTTTTTATTTCGCCCTGGATTCGCACGGTAGTAATGTAGACGTACTATACACAAAAAAATTATATCACCAATAGATAGTTACATTATCAGCGAGTAACATAGGCTTTTTTGTGTATAGTACATCTACATTGCACCTGTGCGAAGCAGGGCGTGTAACTAGTCAATTAATATTACTATTACAGTCAAGCTTGCAGCAGTGGATTGATAATTATTAACTTTATAGATGACTAGCAATTGCCCCCCCCCAACCCCCCTTGTGGGTGGAATTTCGTAAAATCCGTTCTTAGCCGACCTCTACTCGGTGAAAGGAATATTCCTACCATATTCAAGTCGCTACGCCTTATGGTTCCAGAGATATCGTGATGAGTCAATATATAGGTGGGAATCTCTTTTATATATATAGATTAGTCTTAAAAATACATACATTACATTAACATAATGACTTTCTTTATATGCTTCTCATGAGGAACGAACTAAGACTCCTTTGATTAAATTTTAAAAAATATGAATTATTATTATTAGAATAACAATAATAATTATCTATTTGTTTAAAATATGGTACAATAGTTGTTAATTTGAAATATTATCTGGCGATCACATGTTTTGCTAGTAATAGGCATACAAATGTTGTTGATTTTACACAAAATACAATAATTACATCACACCAGTATCGTAGTGTGTCTAAAAAACTCTTTCAAGTCATAAATAATAGGTTATTCACATACAATAATACCGTTGATGTCCTCCTCCTTCCTTTTAAGTTTTGTACCCGTGTCAGGGTGTAATTGAAAGCGTAAAAAAAGTGAGTTTGTTTCTATTTGTGTGTGTACGCATGTGTGTACATCCGTGTATATGTGTTTGTGCAATGTCATAGCGGATTTTTAGGTAATTACATCAAATAAAGACTCTGTCTCTTTGTAATTTAATTTAGTAAGCCATTCAGATAGGAAATTTAGTAAAATTATGCTTAGGCACTTAAAAAGATATTACATTTTGATTTTCATACAACTTCCCCTTAACATATATAAGCCAAAGTCTAGACTAAAATAATAGTCAAACATGCCTAAGTTATATATTCGTTTATTCAAATTTAAACGTCTAGGCTACCTGTTTAATAGTCTGTGCTAGGAAATACTTCATTCGTATGGGCTGAGTGTCTATTCAAATGCATATTTCGGCGACGAGTTGGCTGTTGAGATTTAATTAGAATACTTACTGATTTTTTTAGACAGACGAGGGCTCACTTGATTGTAGATGATACAGTATTAGAATACCAGTCCATGATGCGCTGTCGACCTATTTATTTCATAACGAGCATTTGAAAATTCATAGACTGAAATTGACGGCACTTCACGGTTTTTCCATTTATCAAAATTCCGAGCGGGTAATGAACCGCTGTTCATAGATAGAAAAATCGTGGTGTTCGTTTCGGTTTCAGTCTATGGGTTTCCGAATTCTCAAAGTAAAAAGTAGATCGACAGCGCATCATTAACTGATGTTCTGTTGCTAGAATGTCACCTACCATCATTTGAAACTCATTGAACATCAATAAAACTAAATTCTTATGAAAACAGTTTATTATTAACAATAAAATATAATTACACCAAATATAAAGCATACGTATACATAGATTGGAAAAACAAATCTCCAAATACAGAGTTGAAATAATTGAATTCAACGAAGATTTTTAGTAGGCGTTATCCGCGTCTTCGTTAAGCAACGTTAGGCAAGGTCAGTATATAGATGGGTGACCGTGATAAAAATGAGTAAGTAATAGCCTAGGTTAAAATGATCCACCTTAAGTAAAAAAGGGGATTGGCAGTTAAAACTTGATTTATTATTCTGTTTTAATTCTAATATTATTTTGATGACACCGCCATCTAGGGACCTTCCATGTAAATAAAATTATTTTTTAAACCTTTAGCATCAACGTTATAAACAAATTATTATTCATATTGCATATACAGAATTATATACTAAAATAATTATATTTTAATTATATATTGTATATTAACGTATCGAAATAAAATTAATCTAAAAATAACTAAATTACATTTTCAATATTACAAAAATGTCGACCAATATACAACATTTAGTATGAAGAACGAGAAAGGGAAGAAGAATCGTGAGAAACGATCGATATATATAGCTGTCTCCCTTCCGTTGCAGAAGGTGTCGTATTGCGGGAGTGAAGCAGATGTACTGGCACGAGGGTCGTCCGTGTTTGGGAATATATGCTGAAAAATCAATAAGACAGGTCAGTGACTTAATAAGCAATTACCAAAGAAGTCAGATTTATATGGAAGCACAGGGCCCATGTGAACTTTTGGCACAGAAAAATGAGTTCTGCTTTTGGACTGTAGAACGCGCGGCATTGTATAAATGTGCCACACACATTTAAGCAGTCAGCTGACCTCTCCACTAGCACTCGCGTCTCACTTGCTCTTACGAGCGAAAGCAAAAACGATCTTTCACAGTCTTAGGCATTGGACCCAAAGCACCCCAAACATTACCTAACGTGTGAGAGTGAGCAAGAACGCGCCATTCTAATTTTCTATTGTTAATGCCTCTCTTTTCCCCTGGCTTTAGCGAACTATGTTAGCGTTAGATAGCACACTATTCTGAAGAATCATTATTGAATGTTTCTCTTTACTCAGGTTTTAAACTGTTAATCTTAAGAAAAAAACACTCCAAAAATGCTTAACCTACCTTAAAAGCATCCAAATCTCTAGAAAGGTCTTCGTCAGAGTAACCTTTCATAGCTTTAGTAGCCACTGGTCCCATGTAATTGTTGACGACTGCAAACTCGAAGAGAGACAGGAAAACGAATACAGAACAAGATGACATCCACACGTCAATAGCTTTCACGTAGGAGACTGGTGGTAGGCTTTGTTGAGACTGCGTATTTTGTGTTGCTGAAAAGATGGAATCTTTTTTAACAGACTCCTATATGCTGCTCCCGGTGACTTCGCCTTTGCAGCGTATTTCATGGAAACATTACTAGGAGTCCCTTTCGTCAAAGTTTAAGGAGTACTCTTCGTAGATCATTATACATAACTAGCTGCTCGACTTGACTTCGGACGACTAAACTATTAGAGAAAAAATGAGACCAAATAAATTTTTAATCAAAAAAAATACAAAAATAAAAATCTGGATAGGTACACCTAATCAGCTAGTGGTATGAGATATACTTTACGACCTATTCTCATACCTACGAAATATACATAAAAATTCATGAAATTCGGTCGAGCCGTTTCGGAAGAGTGCGATCACAAACACCGTGGCAAAATATTTTTAAATAGATATAAATGTAATTGGTTGTTTGATTTGGCAAGATTATTCTCATAATTTAAGTTATGTAGTAGGAAACTTGCAGTAACGGTCTGCATTGCTCTTTATTTCTCCAAAAAGTTAGTCTATATCTAAGTCGGAATATTTAAAAAAAAATTAGTATTTCAGGATTGCTATAAGCTCGCCCTTTATAGTTTCAATAGATATATTTTTAGAGAATATATAAATGTATAATCCTAAAATTTCTTTTCGCTTTTTTTTATAATGTCTCTATAATTTATAACCTATCAAAGTTTTTGTAAAATGTTATAAGTAAAAGGGCTGGTTGAAAAATCATAAAGAAACACTGTTTTGATATATCGATTTTACTTTGGGCTATATAAATTATTCTATGTGAAATTTATGTATTATCATGAAAAAGACATCCGCTAAGTTTTGGACAGCATAATATGTATAACCTATTGTCGAGGAAACTAACAATATTGTTGGTACAAAACTACCTCACCTACATATATTACTTTTAGGAGTTCAAACTACCCCTGTGTAAAATATTGATATGTTGCTCCTCACCTTGACGTATAAAAAACATATATTAAACATAAAAATAAAAAAGTTAAATTACCCAAAGTTAAAAGAGAAGTGACTCCTAAAGTGACCCTCGCAGGGATAGCTTCTGGCTTGATCCAAAAAGATATCCAGGACATCACGACAATCAGCGCTGATGGTATGTAGGTGTGGAAGAGATGGTAACCCAGTCGACGGCGTAGGTTAAATACCACCGCTAGACAAGTGAAGTTGCCTGAAAATGACATCTTTGTTCGCTGACGTTTAACCCCAAAAGTGACTGACGTAAAAAGTATTTTTGTGAAAAGACCGGCTGTAAGGTTCACCCACAGTATTTTCCCGTTTTGGCATTAGAAGGGCGCTAACGGTCAGGCGGTTCACCTGATGATAAGCACCCGGTGCATTTGGACATCCGAAACCCCGATCTTGAGGATGCACTATCGACCTTTACTATGCTCGTTTCTTGAAGGTTTCCTAGTCATAACGGGTCCGCCAGACATCGATTTTGTGCTCCTTAATAGATTCAAGCAATACTGTTATGCAATGGATGCACCTTTTAACAACGGGTCGTAATTTAGCATCCAGCCGGTCTAGCATGACCGCCACGAGATATGTCGCGGACGAGAGAAGACAAACTAAGATGTAAGATATCTCGATATATTATATCTCAACATCAACAATTTTGATAGAAAAAATAGCTCGATCAACAAATATATCTATTTTTGATATTAAAAGTCGAGTTTTAAGTGTAATTTTCATGTTAGACCCGGAAGAAATAAAGAGATAATCGATTAAAACACGAGAAAACGGTCGACAAAATTTTGTCGCGGTTGTCATGCTAGGCCGGCTGCTGAATCCAACATTTTTATTAATTTCTCTAAATATATTTCCTATGACAGGCGCTTTTAAGCATTTATCGGCTGGGAGAATCAGGTAGGTTCAGATCCAACAATCACACATCTATAAATGGAAAATCGTGAAGGAGTTTAGGTCTCCCAATCCAAGCCATCCTTTATATTTTGATTCCATATACTGCAACAATTAATTTGAACGACAGTGACAAGAGATTTGAACACCGCAAAAGGCGACCCAATAGAAAAGGATATTTTTAAAAAAATGCTAAAATATTTTAAAAAAGAAACATACTAAAACAATGAAACTGCTGTAGCTAGTAAGAGAGAAATAAAGCTTTATTATTATTTTTTATGTTTATTAATGATAGGCAGTCGTTAGACCACAATCCCACCTGATGGTAAGTGGTGATGTGATCTAAGGTAGAGCAAGCAGACCTAGAAAAAGCCTATTCACCCGCGCCTTTAAAAGATCCAAATCATAGTGATCCGGGAAAACAGTCGCTGGAAGAGAGTTCCACTCCTTTGCTGTTTTGATTAAAAAGGACGAAGCGAAACGAGAGGTGCGAACTGGTGGAATATCCACGATGTAAGGGTGATAACCCGATGTGCGTCTAGATGTACGGAGGTGGAATTGGGATGGAGGAACAGTCATGGAGCTCTAAAGCACACTCTCCGAAACGTAGACGGTAAAATAAGTGTTATTATACTGCAACAATACGTTTATTTCGTGATATAAAAATAAGCTAAAGTATTATATCATTACACTTCCGCCTATAATACCTGTAGAATACTCGATGGTGCAATCCGAAGTGTAGTTATTAGATATATCCAGTTGTGGTAGTTCTATATCTGGGTTGACGACCAAAGGATCAGTGAGGTTCCATATAAACACTAGATCGTGCACCGTATGGGACACTGAAACAATATTTCAGTGATGCGAATTATAATAAACAATTAAAAGCAGTTAGATCGACAGCGAATCACTGATTTGTTTCTTGTGAACGTCACTAAGTAAGCTTCGCAATATAATATATGTAACTAGCGACCCGCCCAAGCTTCGCACCGGTGCAATGCTGATACTAAATACACTACAGAAAAACTGTTATTATTATACATTCTCTTGAATCACTCTATTAAAAAAACCGCATCAAAATCCGTTGCGTAGTTTCAAAGATTTAAGCATACAAAAGGACAGAGAAAGCGACTTTGTTTTATACTATGTAGTGATATACTAGTAATGGACGTTGTTAAGCAATTTACAGTGTCAACGGGTTGCCATTTTGGGAAAATTGAGTTTGAAGTTTTAATTAGGATTTATTAAATTTCTTTTAAAAAATAACAGAAATAATAGTTTTTTTGTAATTATTGTTACGCTAAATTTATATCGTTTTTCTTCTTCTAAATTCTAAATTTCTAATTCTAAACATATAAGGGTTTCGTGCCCACTAGTTTTTTTCAATATTTATGCTATTAAAACGATTTAAATGATATATATCTCTTTTGAAATATGTACTCCAGCTCATAAGTAAGCGATAGGTTTCAAAATTTACATTTTTATCATTTTTTGGGTTGACATTGTATTGCTTAACAGCGTCCAGTTCTCCCCGCGAACTTCATGCCGTTTGTTGCGTTACTCAGCGCAAGCAACGGAACCTATCAAAAGGAATAAATTTTCCCCGTTTTTGCAACATTTTTTATTGATACTTCTCTCTTACTCATTGTACCAATTCAATTCAACTAGTAGACAGTAGTTCCTGAGATCAACACGTTCAACCAAACAAACTCTTCAGCTTTATAAACACCTTACTTGAATTGTAAGATGAATACCAGCCGAAGAAAATGGTGATGTCATAGTTGTTCAAAACACTTCATACATAAATAATTCATTAAATATACTTACAGCTTTCTATCATCATGGAACAGCTCTGAGTGTCATGAGGATATGATTCAAACTTCATTGCGCACGACAGGACTAGGGTCAATCTGTAAAATATAATTGTATATTTATTATTATTTATATTTTACTAGCGACCCGCACCGGCTTCGCTCGGGTAGTAGACATATTACGCCTACATGTTTTTTCTGTCAAATTATTAAAAAAAACAAAAACCGACTTCAAAAGTATACGGAGTATACCTACATATTATACTATGTACAATTTAAACTAAAAAATAATATTTTAATTACTTCAAAGCAAGTGCCTTAAAAAACAATTGACAAAATTATTGACACTTATATATCTATTTTTTTTGATGTCGAGTAACAAATATACAAAAAAAAACATACAGTCGAATTGAGAACCTCCTACTTTTTTGAAGTTGTTTAAAAAGGAGATTACTTACTTAGCCATATACAGAAGAGTCTTATCGTGATACAACCACAGGTAATGATTAGGTATGCTCATTTCATGGAACGTAACCTTCTTCGCATTCTTGAAGAAGCAGTCTGGCCGCCAGATATTATTCAGCCACTCGACGTCCAGAATCCGGTACTCTTCATGCATGTTCTCTGGCAGTCGGAGACGAGGGTCCCGCCAGGATTGGGCTAAGAATATGTCTGCTACATATGTCTGAAACATTGAGGTCGTTGACTTTCAGTTGTGTTGCGTTACGATAGAAGTCCCATTAGTGCGGCGCTAATCAAATTTGCTTTTTTTCTAGAAAAAACTTATTTCTATGGTTTTCCACTAGTGTTGAGTAGGACATACAAGAGGCGGTACATTTGTCACGTCAAAATGTAAGAGCGGCTCAAAATTATAAAATGTACTACTTCAAATTTTATGTCGCGCTCGATTTTTCTCGATGTATTTGAGTCCTAAATAACCATAAAAAATACCATCAAATGTCATAATATTAATACTCGCTAGTACAAATTATGCTTCGAGCTTCATACGCCTCGCCTCATTTGAAGTGGGACATTGTACTGGCTCAGAGTGAAAAAGAGGCTACTCTTACAAACTCTTTTTGAAGTCCTGTACTACCCAACACTATTTTCCACGGAACTGTTTGATGACGCAAAAAGAGTATATAACTAAGTATATAGCGCTATTGAGCCCTTAAAAAAACACTGACAGTTTCATTAGCCCTTTGAAGCAGGGGCGGATTTGAAACACTGGCCGCCCTAGGCCTATGGAAGATTGTCACCCTCCTACTCAAGTAGAGCACGAAGAATTGAATAATAAATGAGAATATTTAAGTTAAATATGAGGAAAATCTGTACCTATATGATAAAGTTACATCAATCAGTGTTGCGCATACCGTTTTTATTTGTGAGTGTCTAACGTTGAAGTATAAGTTCACAGAGTTTTGCCGCTCCCGAAATTTTGCCGCCCTAGGCGGCCTATAGGCAAATCCGCCCCTGCTTTGAAGCATGGTGGTAACCTACGTTACCACCTCGATTGTTTTGTATTTTTTGCAATTTATTTACATTTCAACGTATTCCATTACTATACCGACAGTAATGCTTATTCCAAGACTTGTCAAACCATTTTTTCTCTATAGAATTTTGACATATTGACAGTTCTCAAGAATAGATTACGACTTAAGCAACGTCTTGGAATACGGGCCTAAAAGTTGGTACAACTTTTTGTACCGCCATATTGGATCCGCCATCTTTCCGAATTTTGAGTGCGGATTCTTATAATAAACGACCCAAAAAACATCTGAGTACAAAGTTCCAAGCCAAACGAACATAAAGAAAAATGTATTCATCTCAGGTTTAATTACAGAACGCTACGCTTGGCTTATAGTCGAACGTGAAACTAACTTGATGAAAGTCGCAATATCAGCCACAGGGAATGAATAATGAACGCAGGTATCCGTGATAAAAAAATAGAATAAAGGGCAAAATGATGGTAAGTGTTCGCTGCCCATACACATCCGCAACACCAGAGGGCTTGCAGGTGTGTTGCCGGCCGTTAAATCAATTACATATATCAATTCAAACATTTTGACAACAACCGAAACGCGCAAATTATGTGAGAACCATGAGTACGGATTCTTTTTAACAATTTATTGAATCAGGTCAATACAACTACTCAGCAGAAACCGGCACAGTTAAGCAGGCAAGGGTATTAATTACCCTTGATATAAATGGATTTATTGTCATTAAAACGATGTTACTAAGAAGCCAAAGCATATCAAAGCCTTAAACTGCCTTAAACTGGTTTTATTAAGTTTAGTTCTACACGAATAGTTACTTGCACCTACTATTGTCTTTTATTAACGCGAGTATCACACATTTAAATAAAATACTGTATACCGGATTAAAGCGCGATTTATTATTTATATTGTTTAAATTATTTACCGTGGTCGCGGGGAGACCACGGTTGCTGAAAAGCATCCGAAACGTCGGGATAAATAATTTAAACAATATAAATAATAAATCGCGTTTTAATCCGGTATACAGTATTTTATTTAAATTTCACCTACTATTCAAAAAGAAAATAATAATATCTACATATAATACAATACAAGACAATATGGAATGGTACTGACTTTTATTAACGCGAGTGATAATTCAATAAGAATCGCACTAAATGGTCCGGGAGCCTGCAACGTTTGGAAAGCAAGCATTTTAGGTCAGCTGATTTTGTGATATGTCGTCCATCTTGCTTTTTCGGTTAGAGTCTGGGCTGTCTGGCAGGCGGTAGCGGTTGCGTTTGTTTGTGCGCATCCAACCTTTCAGGTGAAAATCCTGGATTTTAAAAGCATTTTAAGACGCGTAATTTTTAATTTTTTGTTTTTAAATAAGTCTACCTGACATACTTTTTTTATTGCCAGACATTTCTGACGTTGCTAATTATGTGCCATACGCGATTTATTATTTATTTTTTTTAAAAATTTCAAAGTATTTTAGAATGTCTGTAATTTTAATATTATGTTATTTAAAGATAATAAAAGCTTGAAATTAATTTGCCAGACATTAATTCGGTTGTTAAACCTTGAAATCATGAAAAGTATTGCAGTACGAAGCTAGCAGTTCGAGAGAGACAGTTGGAGAATAAGACAGAGAACCATTGAAATTTTAAGATTAAATTATAGTAGGTATAATATATATCTTATATATAAAATTCTCGTGTCACAATGTTAGTCTGCATACTCCTCCGAAACGGCTTGACCGATTCCTCTGAAATTTGGTAAGCATATTGGGTAGGTATGAGAATCGGACAACATCTATTTTTCATCCCCCTAAATGTCAAGGGTAATCCACCCCTAATTTTTTTTTTTTAATTTTTGGACGAAATTTTTTGTTTTTATTTTTTTATAATGTGGCATTAAAAAATACATACAACCCTAAATTTTTACTTTTTAATCACCAACCCCTGCTTTTTAGAAATTATTTACATGGCAAATCAACGTTTGCCGGGTCAGCTAGTATTATATATATAAAAGATAACATTAAATATATAAATTTGTACTAAGTGATGGTAAGAAACACCTCCGTTACTAAGACTTTTCCTTCTGCTATCATTCTTACACTCTAAAATAGAACAGTACGGCGGCATAGTTACGAAAAAAAAAATTTTATGACTCGACCGACTCAACGGCAACGCAGTGTTATGACTAGACATGAGTTCGATATATCAAAACGTAACTTATAACGGTTATGTGTTACATACCATACCATATCAATATACTTATTTACATAACCGTTATCACGAAAACTTGTCAAAACCATAACTAGCGCGCGAAAACATGATAATAAGTTATATTAAAACTCAATAACCACCATAACGAATAAAACACAAACGATATAAAACTTCCATATTCGTTATATCTCTTTCTAATTACATATTAGTGTACTGGTGTAAAAGAGATGAAGCGAATATGTCATAACTTACAAGGTTATGAATAAGGTTTAGTTTCTTTGACATTTAAGCAAAGTTTGCCAAGTTTAAAATATTATCAGGAAATATTATATTAAATTATTATTTATAATCAAGATACTAAAAAATATGCTTAACAATTTTTTTCTGATATAATTGTTTTTGACTAAATAATTACAAATAATTTCAATTGTATCAAATTGATTTATAGTAACAATTAATATAGTCAACGTCACGAATCAAGCCCGATAGCCGCGGCGCCTATGTCGCGTATAAAAATGTTGCTAACACAAAGTGCAACTTTTCCTTACATCCCATCAACTTGATATTTCTCGACTTGCAAATATTGTTTTGTAAAACAAAGTTTCCCACTATAAAATTATAAATGTGAAAGTTTGTGAGGATATATAGATGGATGTTTGTTTCTCTTTAACGCAAAAACTGCCAAGCAGATTTTGATGAAACTTTACAGAATTATTGTTTATAATATATCTTATGGGTTATAATTTATAATGGTATTGAGTTTACAATATAATCAAAAAAGAATTGCCCTTTTTAGAGATATTTCGGCGTGCGTTGCATAATCTATTAAGAGTTATACAAAAGAAAATGGTAGGATTTATATTCTCTTAAAAAGATATTTAAAAAGAACATATATAATAATATGTTAGCGTAACACGGTAATAAATAATTGCATGATGTAGAATAAAAGTGACTATTTCAAATTAAAACTGTTATTGAAGCAAGTTGTTGTATTACTGCCTTGAAAAATTATATCTTCTTATAAATTCAAACGCAATTTATTTACAGTTGGTAATTCTTTATTGACAATATAAAAAAAGCATTTTTTGGCGTATAATGCATAAATCAATATTATCCAAAATAACTTGTTTTGCTCGTGGACGACTTTTCGTAGGAGTAACAATTTTCTTTGAAGTTCTCGCAGTTTTTTCTACTCCTTTCGTAATTATCGATACCGTTTCAGCAGAAAACCTACAATTATAAAATAAATTGATCTCAATAGAAATACGTATACTATTAAAAAAAAAAATTAAATCAGTCATAACACATAATATGATTATAGGAAAATTAAGTAAAAATGTTTTATTACAAGCTTATAAATATTAACCCATAATAAAAAGGCCAATATATTTTTTTCACACGAAATATATCAATACACATACCAAATAAAAAATGTACCTATTAAGGCAAATATCAAAACCCATGCAACCCTAAAATTTACCTGTCATAGCTGCGACTCGTATGAAATTTTTGTAAAGGGATCAATACTGCTTTATTTTTCTTCCCCAGTTCACAAAACTCTTGCACCTTAAGAATTATTGCTCAGGCCGCGCCACTTACTATGTTTTGTTTCATGATCCATATGATTTTATCAAAAAACAATAACAAACTAATGACAAACAAGATGACGGAACTGTCACGTTTAGTTCTAGACTTCTTCTTAAGTCTCGTTTCGTGGCGCCGACTCTAGTAAGGTAAACGCAGCTATTACCGACCCATCGAAAATCTGCAGGTATCACCGTTCCATTAACCTATTTCACATTTATTTTATCTATAAAAATGTTAAACTATAGATTGTGAAGAAATAATGAGTGTTTCATTTATTGTCTTCAATTTGAAGTTAAGTTTTTGTACGTGATAGCTCGGGAAAAGGAGAAAATAGATTAGTTTCTCTGACGATAGTGAGTGCGCAGATATTGTCATACTTTACCTTACTCCATCTGGCAAGTAAGTTATATTTTTGGCTAAGAAATTTTCTGCTTGTACATAATATCTACAGTTATTCAGTATACCCAATCATGTTAATTATTGTATATATTATGCATTTAGTAACAGATTTTATAGGATTTGAATAATATTACAAGGTAAAACTTAAAATTAAATTAGAGCGGAAATAGCTTCGTGGATTTGATTCTTAGCAGCAATTACCGACCCTTGGGTCGTTATTAGCCAATGCACATTGTTTATCTTTTTGTATTTATCTTTGATTTGTGTCAGTAAAATAATTAATTTTCATACTCCAGACAGATCTCAAGTGATCTACTCGCGTGAATATCTATTAACGACCTATAATTTTTAAACTGGTTTACTTCTTTTTTTATAATTTCTTTATCACAATTTGGTAAACTTTCTAAAGATTTGTACTAGATTATAGCTAACCTATGTATTCATAATAAAATAACTTACGAGTACATTTACAAATCCTATTAGTGCTCTCAATCAGTTATTTTTCATCAGGATTAGGAATTAGAATTGATTATGTAAGTATTATTTATTTTTTATGAGTCGGTAAAACATATCATAGTTGGTTATACCTTATTAATTACCGACCCATATGAGTCGGTAATAGTCACAATGAGAAGCTATCAACGACTCTAAGACTACGTTTGAATCCCGCATACATACGGATTATATTTTTTTGTAAACAATAGTTTTTGTACATTTTGATTTTAACCTTATAAATAATTTTTTTTTTAGGGAAATGGATCAAAGAAATTGCTATCAATACAGCGATTGCGGAAGGCATGAGTATAATATTATATGTAAATCAAGCGTCAACAAAATTTAACATTCCAAAGACCATACTTAAATTATCCAAATCCTTTTAACAACGGTTATCTACTCTATTAAGAAAATATTGTTTATATTTTTGATCTCAGAAGAAAAAATGCGACTGTAAAATATTTTTTATTTCTAAAGTTAATTACTAAGTTTTTGTTATGTTATAATATGTTACATTTTATGACTGAAAGAAGTTAAGCATATATTTATTCAGTAAATAAAAAGTAAAAGTTTATAAATACTTATAAAATTGTTTAATTTCCTAAGAGTCGGTAATACCTGCATAAAAATCGGTAATAGCTTCATAGCCGTTAGAAGGGGTCGGTAATAGAAGCATTTGATTTGCTCACATTAACATTTTTTTCTTCTAAGATTCCTTTGTATTTCATTATTTTTATGATAAAAAATTAAAATTACATATTCAAAATTTACATATAAACACAAACAAGTAAGTGTGTACGCATCCGCTGACCTTAAAAAATCCCATCCATTTCAAATTTGCCTTAGGAGGGTCGGTAATAGCTGCATTTACCTTAACAAAGACAAAATTCTAAATAGTTGGTCAGGCGATCGATAGGTGGAGAGAAAGACAATTTGAGTTCGTCCATATCATGTTAACTTTTGCAAACCTTACTAATTTATATCGATATCTGAAAACGGTTTTCGATATCGATATGAAAACTGTATATCGGTTACATAACCGTTTGTGAATAAAAGCGAAAACGCCCATATCTAGTTATGACGTGACTGTGATGGTTTTAGCCTCAGATTAAATAACAAAGGCAGATGGAACGTACGGAACAAATCTATGACGCCGCTTGTCATTTCATGTTTGCATGAAAACTGTCAGCGGCACTGTAGGGACACGTGCATTTGTGTGCGTGTAATGATACCCTTGATTTATTTAGTGAGTCCTATTAGATTTTATGAGTAACAGAACGTAAAATAGTGCCCACGAGACACTTATGGGTGGTTAAGGGTTAAATATACCATTTATACGGAAACAAATTATTATTGTCTTTTATTAACGCGAGTATCACACATTTAAATAAAATACTGTATACCGGATTAAAACGCGATTTATTGTTTAAATTATTTATCCCGACGTTTCGGATGCTTTTCAGCAACCGTGGTCGCGGGAGACTGAAAGATGACAGTTGTCTTATATTTGAAATGTCACAAAGTTGCCATATTTAATTCAATTAAATTAAAAAATAATCTATTAATTTAGGTAACACAATGTACATCTATGAATGTCAATAAAAAATAATACATATTAAATTACTAATATTACTAATATTAAATGCTTCTAATTTTACATTTACTACCAGTTCACAAATCAAGGGCGTAGAGCGGACGAGAAGAACTGGCAAGAAACTCGCCGCCACTCTTTTTAATCGCCAAGTTTTTGTTTTACAATTATTACATATTAACGCCATCTATTCCTACGGAGTTGATATTTACTGTAATTTTCTATATTATGACAATATTGACTAACGGTGTCCTCTTGTTTTTTAGTATGTTTGATTTGGGGCTTTAGATTTTTAATAACTGGATCCCAGGTGTTGGAAAGTCTCAAACCATCTTCTCTATTGAAGTTAGGATGTTTTTTAATTTCAATAGCCTCACGTACTAGTCTGGGAAAGAATCTACTTTCTTTAGCAAGGATTTTTGGTTGGTCGAAACGTATGTAATGGTTTGGTTTATCCAGAGTGTGTTCACACACTTTTAATTCAGCAGTATGTGAACACACTCTGGATAAACCAAACCATTACATACGTTTCGACCAACCAAAAATCCTTGCTAAAGAAAGTAGATTCTTTCCCAGACTAGTACGTGAGGCTATTGAAATTAAAAAACATCCTAACTTCAATAGAGAAGATGGTTTGAGACTTTCCAACACCTGGGATCCAGTTATTAAAAATCTAAAGCCCCAAATCAAACATACTAAAAAACAAGAGGACACCGTTAGTCAATATTGTCATAATATAGAAAATTACAGTAAATATCAACTCCGTAGGAATAGATGGCGTTAATATGTAATAATTGTAAAACAAAAACTTGGCGATTAAAAAGAGTGGCGGCGAGTTTCTTGCCAGTTCTTCTCGTCCGCTCTACGCCCTTGATTTGTGAACTGGTAGTAAATGTAAAATTAGAAGCATTTAATATTAGTAATATTAGTAATTTAATATGTATTATTTTTTATTGACGTTCATAGATGTACATTGTGTTACCTAAATTAATAGATTATTTTTTAATTTAATTGAATTAAATATGGCAACTTTGTGACATTTCAAATATAAGACAACTGTCATCTTTCAGTCTCCCGCGACCACGGTTGCTGAAAAGCATCCGAAACGTCGGGATAAATAATTTAAACAATAAATCGCGTTTTAATCCGGTATACAGTATTTTATTTAAACAAATTATTATTTATTATGCATACAATATAATAAATAATAATCATGATTTTTTTTATTTAAATCAAATTAATGGTATTATCTTATTGTATTGTATTTGTGACAGTTTTATAAGTTGTAATTTATAAATATAAAACAGTTAACTTATAAATATAAAAACAAACATAAAACATTTAAATTGGAATTGGATTGCAATTTTAGATTCAATAGTGAAAAGACGTGTTTTAAAAATACAAAATTATAAATATAACTTAATAAACTTGCTGAATAGTGACCTCGTTTACACTAGCAAACAAAGTAAAGTGTGTCATACGTTAGGTAAACGTGCTGTGTATATAAAATGTTTAAACAAAGACAATAAGGAACTGTATTACAATGGAGAATAGCCCCTTCAACCGCAGCAGCAGAACCTTGCGCTCTCCACCCCCGGGACCCTTACCGCCTCCACCTGCAACTAAGGAAGAAGCCCCGGAAACCATCCCAACACCCGAGATATCGTCATGGATGTCGAATATTGATCAGTACCTTAATGAAGTATGCTCTATTACTGCAGAGGGAAAATTAAACTCAGAGCAGAAATTACGAATAAATAATTTATGCAGAAAGGTCGCTCACGGGACATCACAGATGGCAGTGCAGTACCAGGTCCTTAAAATGAAAGCTCTGCGTTGTCACACACATATTCAGACATTAGAAGAGCAACGGGATTTATCAGAACGGCTACACGACCTAAAGCTGAGTATCGACAAACCTGCAACAGGACCTTCTTTCGCGGATATGGTGAAAAAAGGCAACAACAACTACTTAACCCCAATAAATATCAGCTCAGTTGCTATCTATCTATCTTTAATAAAAAATAATATTTCAAAAATATTGGGATTTTTAACTATTTGTGGTATCATTACACGCACACAAATGCACGTGTCCCTACAGTACCGCTGACAGTTGTCACGCAAACATGAAATGACAAGCGGCGTCATAGATTTGTTCCGTACGTTCTATCTGCCTTTGTTATTTAATCTGAGGCTAAAACCATCACAGTCGCGTCATAACACTGCGTTGCCGTTGAGTCGGTCGAGTCATAAAATTACTTTTTTTCGTAACTATACCGTACTGTTCTATTTTAGAGTGTAAGAATGATAGCAGAAGGAAAAGTCTTAGTAACGGAGGTGTTTCTTACCATCACTTAGTACAACTTTATATATTTAATGTTATCTTTTATATATATAATATATATATTATACCTACTATAATTTAATCTTAAAATTTCAATGGTTCTCTGTCTTATTCTCCAACTGTCTCTCTCGAACTGCTAGCTTCGTACTGCAATACTTTTCATGATTTCAAGGTTTAACAACCGAATTAATGTCTGGCAAATTAATTTCAAGCTTTTATTATCTTTAAATAACATAATATTAAAATTACAGACATTCTAAAATACTTTGAAATTTTAAAAAAAAATAAATAATAAATCGCGTATGGCACATAATTAGCAACGTCAGAAATGTCTGGCAATAAAAAAAGTATGTCAGGTAGACTTATTTAAAAACAAAAAATTAAAAATTACGCGTCTTAAAATGCTTTTAAAATCCAGGATTTTCACCTGAAAGGTTGGATGCGCACAAACGAACGCAACCGCTACCGCCTGCCAGACAGCCCAGACTCTAACCGAAAAAGCAAGATGGACGACATATCACAAAATCAGCTGACCTAAAATTCTTTCTCGAAAACGTTGGTACCTCCTATACTAAAACAATATAATTTAATATAAATGTATTACTTGGACGCTCTTAAGCAATACAGTGTCAACCCACACGGTTGCCATTTTGAGAAAATTGAGTTTGAAGTTTTAATTAGGTTTTATTAAACATCTCTTAAAAAGTACCAGAAACGATAGATTTTTTTGTAATTATTACTATTAAACGTTCTTCTTGGTAGCAATCAAAGTAATAGACTTTAGTGCATTATTGTTAAATATTCTAAACATGTTAGGGTTTCTTGCCCACTAGTTTTTTCAATATTTTTGCTATTAAAACGATTTAAATCATATATATCTCTTTTGTAATATGTACTCCAGCTCATAAGGAAGCAATTGGTATCATTTATATTTTTAACATTCCACTATACATTGTATTTACATACATTGTACTTTTAATTTAAAAAAAGATACATTGTGTTTTCATGCGATAGCCGAGTCAATCTATTTATTTAAAACATAGGAGATTTTTAATATTGATGCTGTTAGTTTAGCTTATTACGTAATAACTTAAGACAGAAGGATCTTTAAGTAGGAACTAAATAAATTGATCGACTTGGATTATATGGATGATGGATCTCACAACTTTTTACGATGGAAGAACTGAGTTGCGAGACTTGTTCTTTTTACAATTTATGTTTTTGATGGCATATTATTTATTCATTAAAAATAAACCTTTCCTCTGGTTGGCCTATTAATATTGCTTTCCTAAAAAAGATCCGAATAATAATTTAATTGACACTATGGATTTGTGCGACGGACTATTCCATAGATAGTACACACGATGGGCTCATATAGATTCGATTCCCGGCTAGATTTTTTTTTTATTAATTTTAGTTTAATACAAAATCGGTTTCAACACTTTTGAAATGGCTTAAATTACTGAGACTGTTTCACTGAACATTTTTCTTTACAGGCAAGTAAGTGATCAGCTGTGATCAGCCAGGTCGTAAACAAGAGATAAAAAAACAATTTTAAAAATCTTGTTTCTTTAGTATTCGATCCCAGGACCTCTAGTGCTCAATACAACGCGATTACCACTGAGCCACAGGTGTGGCTGAAGTGACTTGGTACTACTTAAAGAAAACCTAGATCTTACCATACTCTCTTCATTGATTGAGTCCAAGGATAGAACTGTAACGTGAAAGTAGACTATAGTAGGTTCTCCAAGGAGCTTGGGGGCTCGATTCTTATCGTAATACTTGGCTTTGACGGGTAGAATGTCGCGGAGAGAGAGACTGGTCTCTCCTTTAAACTCCATCTCTTGATATGACGCATTTGCTCTGAAATGAAAATATATATATTAATAACTAGCATTTGAGTTTATTCGTTACAAATATTCTAAAATACAAATCTTTATTAGTATTATATTAGTATAGATACAACTTTTGCCTGCCTTTTTGGGTACCGAATCCATTTCCGGTGACTGAAATGTTTGTAGGTTTGTTATCTATACTTAATATTATATAACTGAAGAGTTTGTTTGTTTGAACGCGCTTATCTCAGGAACTACTGATTCGAATTGAATTCTTTTTGTGTTAGATAGTCCAATTATCGAGGAAGGCTTTAGGCTATATAACATGACGCTGCGACTAATAGGAGCGAAGCATCAGTGAAAAATGTTGCAAAAACGGGGAAAATTATCCATATAAAACTACTCGACCGATTTTATTATCATTATACATTGCACCCGTGCGTAGCCGGGGCGGATTGCTAGTTTTAAATAAACATATTTTTTATTACGACTTTATTAAACGGGTGGGAGGAATTTCGAACCGCGATCCATTTAGAGAAGCCGTGAAGTGCAAATTGCGCGATTAGGCTTCAGTTGGAATGCCGAATACCTCTCGTTAATATATAAAATTATTAAAAAAAAAACAAATACCGACTTTAAACTATACCTCTACTCTAATATATTATTATTATCTAATATGTACAAACTTAAACAATTACAATTATATTTTCATTACTTATTACAATCGAAAAAATTATTGATACTTATATATCTATTTAATATTTAAGTTATTTTTGAAGTCTGTGCCAGCCAACCGCCGCCGCTCCGTACCTACCGTTTAAAAGTTTGTTGCTAAAGCAGGATTAAACAATTCTTCTTCGTGATGAAGAAAAAACTGTATAAATAAACAGTTATTTCTTCAGTATACCTAATACAGATAGGTATACTGAATGTAATGAGGCCAGAACCATGACCTTAGGGAGGAGGTCCTTTTTTTATTTTATTTTTTTTCACCGATACGAATTTATTTATTTATTTATCATATTTATACAATAGATTTGTGGCCCAAACTAAGCAAGCTTGTATCTTGGACCTGGTTTTACTGCAGTGTTACTTTACGTGAGAAAGTGACAGAGCGATACGTAGAGAAATAAAGAGATAATCAATTAAAACACGAGATAACGGTCGACAAAATTTTGTCGCGGTTGTCATGCTAGGCCGGCTGTAATACCGTGTTAAGAGATGGTGTTTTTACGTAGAAGATATAAAGATATACTTACAGAAAACTGACAGCGGCTTGTACTCTCCCAGCGCTTGATATCCGAAGCAACAATAGCAACATTGACGAAAACGCATACACGTCCACTTTGAGTCTCATTTTATGACACTAAGTTAATACTCCACACTAAAACCTTACACTAATATAAACGTTTGTCAACTTTGACGCATCATTCGTCAAAATCGAAATCTTTAGTATTTTTCGAAAAAATTTATTCGTGCACTTAGCTTATCAATATGTAATAAAATTTCCTTTGCGTCAAAAATGTCGTAAAAAACCTTTTAAGAAAAACATTCAAGTACACTTTCTGAAAAAAAAATAAGTGTCGTGGAGAAGTTTGCTTTATTGGAAATATAGAGAGAATAAAAGTGACTTTTACATGATTTAATTCCGAACGTTACTCAAAATCGTTTCAGTTGCAGCAGTTAAAAGTAATTACCACTTACAGTGTAAAAATCTAAAGTACTTATATAAAACTTTATGCAGCGACCTTAAATTAATATTTAATATCAATTAAAGAGAAGATAAAAAAAAATTAATTACAACAAACTAAAATATACAATTACATAAATATATATGTATATCTAGATATTAAATTTTGTAATTTAGATAAAAATCTTACTTTTTTTTAATACTTATTAATCACTATTCACCAATCATTTTAAAAAGCACTGAGATAGTAAATACTAGTAATTTATTAGTAACTACTATTTTTATTGTATTTATTTCACATAAACTCCGTTTATCAAATCTTTAATAACCACGACCGTATATCAAAAAATTTAAATGTTATAAACACAAGTTTCACGTAAAAATGTTTCACGGTACACTGTTGGCCTCTTGGCCAACACGCCACTATTAGCTACTTAGACACAGATATCATCGGTACGGCTTCCTTACGTAATAGAACAATTTACCATAAGCTATAAGTTTTATGAAAATATCTTTCGAGAATATAATATTTATCCTTTATTATATGTTACAGGGATCCGCCCCGACTTCGCACAGGTGCAATGTAGATGTACTATACACAAAAAAAATATTGTTACTCGCTGATATTGTAGCTTTCTGTTGGTGAAAGAATTTTTAAAATCATTCGAGTAGTTTCTGAAATCTTTCCTCTATATGAGTATAATTTGATTGTTTTAATAATCATCAATTCAACTCATTCTTGGCCGTTTATTGGTTCATAATAAAAAGCCAAGCATAAGTTTTATATGATGACAATATGTAAACCACTTGCGCTAAGCGTAGCTATCATAGGGCAAAGTAGTGCAGTGCACCAGGGCCCTGAAGCTGAGAGGGCTTTGGAAAGAGAGGGAGGCAGCTCTTAAAGCTAGAAAAATTCTCGCAGGAATTTTTTTTTTTCAAGAATAGAAGAATGAAGAAGAAAGAAATGAGCTTTTATAACGTCGATAATGGACGCGTCGAGCGCCCTTGATAAGTAATAATTTGCAAATAAGTAATAACAAGCCGGAGGGGGATTGCGATTTTTTCTCTGCACCGGGGCCTTTGTCCACCTAACTCTATGACCTAACTACGCCACTTTTTGCGCTATTATAAAGGGTTTTATTGTATCCCCATTTTTACTTAATATTCACCCCCAGTTTATTTTACCATACAAGCAGGTTTGGCCCATGTTATTGGGGTATACCTACTAATCTTCCTCTTTTATGTTGAGACCGATATTTTGTTGCTAGCAGAATTAAACAAGAAGGTCGCTACGTAGGTAGATACCGTACGCATTTGGCTGCATGCAAATCACTTCTACTAGGAAATTTAAATGAAAGACGAACTGTGAAATTAGTTCCAGATCTTATATAACATAATTTAGCTAATTTAGCATTTATTGCCAGTTATTGCTTTCCACCGACTGATCTACTCGTATTTAAGATATTTCCAGCTTAAGGTTCCACATTACTATGATGGGCTTATTGGCGCGTTCGGTAGAACACCTACCATGCGCATCGATATGTCGTGATGGAAAAACCATGCACATCATTGACTGATGTTCTGTGGCTGAAGTATCACCTACCATAAAGTGAACCTCATTCTTCACACAAGATATTTTTCACATTCTATATTATATAGTCTATATACATACTTTTTTTAAAGAATAGGGAGCAAACGGGCTGATGGCTCACGTGATGGTAAGTGTAGCGACATCTATGATCCGCTACAAGAATCAATACAAAGACGTCTAATCCTGAATCGCGCTATCAAAGTTTCTGTGCGCACTAAGTATATATACAACATCTCGACATCAACAACAGGGGCCTCAGGGCCGGCCAGTCAGTGGTTCGACTGGTCGACGATCCTCTCTTTAGGTTGGAGGAAGACCACACCTGCCTTCCTCCACAGTAAGTCCTCTGGTGTTGCAGAGGTTCATGGACGGCGGTGTTCACTTTCCATCAGGTGAGTCGCAAGCTCGTTTGCCCCCTATATTATAAAAAAAAAGTGATCACCGCCGACCATAGACATCCGCAACACCACAGGTCTTGCAGGTGCGTTGCCGACCTTTAAGAGAGGTGTACGTTCGTGTCTTGAAGGTTCCCAAGTCGTGTCGGTTCGGAAAACAAAAATTCAAAAATACAAATCTTTCCAATTAGTATATAAGTATAGATTAGTAATTAGTATATTATATTGTCTTTTATTAACGCGAGTATCACACATTTAAATAAAATACTGTATACCGGATAAATAAAATAATTTAAACAATATAAATAATAAATCGCGTTTTAATCCGCTATACAGTATTTAATTTAAATTAGTATATTAGTATTTAACAATAAAAAAATAATTTTTCTTTATTATTTTTTTAATTTTTTATGTTTTTTTGTGACGTATGCGCAATTTGAACATAAACACGACTAAATGAACATTTTAAAATAATAGGCATAATTCCCTATTCTCCGTACCATAATAACATTGCATATTTATATAACAATATTTAATCGATATCGATTGCTTGCTGTCGCTCGCAAGCTTTCATCCAAAACGAAGTCTTCGCGGCGATTAATAGGTACGTCGCTCACTATTAAATATTATTTGACTGGGTATTATTGAATAGCCTAATATGAGAACGTTCGTATTGACTAATATGGAACTTCTGCCATATACTTATTACGAATATATTAGTCACACCTTTAGAATGTACCGCATATTAATATAATAGCTGATGCGATTATTATGTAAGCTAAATATGTCTACAAAGTTAGAAGCTATTAGTACAGTTAGAAGCTATTAGTAGCCCATAATAACATTGTAGTTAATTAAATAGCGTAGGCGTACATTAAATTAGCTCTCTCATTTTATCGCCTGTAATATTTTTTTATCAAATTATGGCTTTTGCACCATTCACAATTTTTTTTTCAGGCGTTAGTTATTTTATTAATGGACTAGCGATGAGCCCCGGTATCACATGGGTGCAATGTAGATGCACTATACACAAAATATATACTAGGTAGCCTATAGTACTCGCTGAGAATGTAGCTTTCTATTAGTGAAATAATTTTTAAAATCGGTCGAGTAGTTTTTGAGTTAAATCGTAATAAACAAACAAACAATTCCTCTTTATTATATTACTATAGATATGTTTGCTATAATACAATAAAATAATTACACAAATACAATGTCACTTTCATTCTCCTAAACATACAAAAATAAATTTACTTCTCCGTTTTGTCTTAAAAGAAAGACAAACACACACAAACATAGTATCGTTTTTTTTATTGTCTTAAAATAACACAAATATTACTTTTCTTCCCTACATTCGATTTCGATGAAACAAAGTTTAAGATATATTATTCCAGCTTAAGCTTCATGTACCTGCGATTGCATGAAACCGCATGAAAATACTTTCAGTAATTTCGGAGATTACCGTGTGACGTGTACAAACAAATGATCAAAACATGTCAAACGTATTTTTATGTATTATCTTACCCTTCGTTAATCGTACCCTCTTAAATTCTGGTGATAGAATCAATATCTTCGATTCTACTGTTTTATTATATGAAGATATTATTAGGTAATAATTGCGATGACAAAAGTAATAAAAGCTATTCTAAATAAGAGAAAGTAGTATTGATACTTTTAACGTCAAAATATTATTATATTTTATAGTAACTTACGTATACAACATTGTTTCTTTATATTAAAGATGGCGGACATATAATTGTACTTAATTTAGTTTTTTTATGATTTTACTAGCCGTCCCCGCCCGCCCGCTTTGCTGGGCGAATTGTAAAGGATAGACGAATATGAACTATCCACATAAATTTGAAAAAAAAAATGGTAAAGGGTTGATGGAATTCAAAAAATGAATAGCCTAAAACCTTCTAAAATTAATTCCGCGTCGAATGGTCATGGTATCATGCCGATCGGTCCAGTAGTTTTCAAGTTTATCGATAACAAAGAAAAAAAAAGTTGCTTATATATATATAGATTTTTCTTTTTTAATTCTCTTTTGTGTTTGCTGGCACACCAACAGTTACCCAGGCAGATGCGCAAAATCAGCGCTGTAGCCAGTACTAGTTTACAGCACAAGCTGAGCATCAGTCTTTTCTTTCACGTTAGGATTAAGAGAGTACTTATTAGGAATGAAGATTATGTGTGTGGCATCGAATAAATATTTCTCATTCTTAATAATCCACGCTCTTTTGTACTGTTGGATTAAAGCCTTAAAACAATAAACAAAAACCTTCGAGAAAACATCCTCTTTCGACCTTCCGTATAATATGTAGTATTGAGATAATAAGATTAAAAAGGCAAGCGACCTTGCGCCATATAATTGTCACCCTAACCTACTAGCACAGGTGACGTAGCAAAGCAAATTGTATAGAATAATCGAATAACCTTTTACTCTTTAACACCACATGTGAGGATTCACTGCATTATGCCATTTTTATGTTAAAGGGGGGAAACTTGCCCATAGTCATCGGCAGTGGCCTCGAAATCAATTAAAATACGATCGATCGTTTTCTAAACTTCGAGGCCACTACGTAATATTTATTAACGCGATTGAAATTGAAATACTTTATACCTACGGATTGAATCGCGAAATCCGAAAAGCTGGCATTTAATATTTATAATTTTATTTAAAAGTTTAAGAATATTTTCTTACTAGCAACGCGCCCGGCTTCACACGGGTGTAATGTAGATGTACTATACACAAAAAATAGCCTATGTTACACGCTGATAATGTAGCTTTCTATTGGTGAAAATAAATTTTAAATCGGTCTAGTAGTTTTTGAGTTTATTCATAACATACAAAAATACAAATCTTTCCTCTTTATAATATTAGTATAAATTATAGATATAGAAGTATAGATTACGATTATATTGCGGTTTGTTTAGATGAATATCGATAAATAAACTCAAATTCAACGATTAAATCACTTCGATTTAGTAGTATTAAGGGCCTATGTCGATGAGGCTCGCAGGCCGACAAATCGCTATATTAAATGTGAGCGAGCGAGAATGAAATAATTACTTGAGACATGTAAAAAAAAGAGATAGTTGTAGCTTGAACGCACTCGGAATAAAACAACGTATGTGCCAAAACTAATTCATTTCATAACTTTACAATACTTTATTTGATTAAAAAACGGTTTTGAGCAATCTTAAAGACATTTATTCTACATCCTTTAAAATAAATTAAATTAAATAACTCTTTGCCGTTATGCCTTGGGATCCAAAAAAGTGTAAAAATAGACATAACTTCACATTTTTTTTCTATCGAGAAAATTTCATTGAAACGTGTTTTCCTTTTGAGCGACACTACAAAGTATAGTCAAAAAACTAATTCCAAAATTTTATATCAATAATCCACAGTCTGAACAAGTTACACGTAATAGATATACCGCATTTTTTTCGACATATCCTCTTAAGGAGAATAAGGCCACAGAGCAACTTACAGGTGCGTTGCCGGCACTTAGGGAATGGTTTGAAGGGCCCTGAGTCGTATGGGTTCGGTAATAGATGATAAGCGATTGTACGATGCAGAAAACTCCTACGAGTACAATAATATGTCGTAGTAGATCTTATAGTGTCTATCATATTTGGACGCTGTTAAGCAATAGTGTCAACAAACAAAATTACAAAATTGTAAATTTTTATACCAATGGCTTCCCTATGAGCTGGAGTACATATTTCAAAAGAGATATATATCATTTAAATCGTTTTAATAGCAAAAATATTGAAAAAACTAGCGAGCACGTAAACCTAAAATGTTTAAAATATTTAATAATAATGCATTAAATTCAATTAATTTGTTTGCTACCAAGAAAAACGACATATATTTAGTCTAATTATAGTAATAACAAAAAAATCTATTATTTCAGTTATTTTTTAAAAGAAATTTTATAAACCCTGATTAAAACTTCAAACTCAATTTTCTCAAAATGGCAACAATGTGTATTTACACTGTATTGCTTAACAGCGTCCATTTATAATGTTCTTCATTACATATGTTTATAATTGTATGTCAACATGTAATCCCTACGTCTGGCTACTTTCGGAATCACTTATTGAATATCGAAATACTATCGGGGTAAAGAGCTACCAGTAACACATGAAAGAGCTATGAAGGGAACAAAATTTGACTGTATTCTTGATATTTAGAATCTTATATCGATTTTTTTTTAAAACAAACTACGTCGTATGTTTAATTAGGGAATCGACCCGAATTTACAAAAATAGTTCCTTTGTGAAATACAAGACAGGTATATTATGATAATACAGGTTCAAACATAAAATAACTTATATTTTAATACATATTTTATTTTACAATGTAAAAGCAATTATTTGATAACAAAAGTATTCACATAATTTTACAATATAATGACGTCATAATACCGTCCTTTCACCAGCTTTGATGACCATCGACAACTAAAATTGTCTATTTTTCATTGTCCTTTGAAATAATCCACTTTAGGCATAAAAAAACATTTCATATTTATATGATAAATGCATTATCTATTATGTAGACTTGTTTCAAATGGTTTTTTAACTTACAAGCGGTTGCACTGCGTAGTTACGTTTTTCTTTAAAACTTCAAATATTTTAATTACAAATATTTCCTTAATATATTTTATTTTATTTAAATACAATCCTGATCGAATGATAAGTATTTTAACAATAAAAAAATAAATGTTTATTTAATTATTTCAAATCCCTAGTCTCCAAAAGGTATTTTCTGTTACGCACGACCACTTGAAGGCCAAAACTACATTTTTTCACTCATTACAATTACTTTTCTTCCCCGTACCATAGATCCTTTGACACAAATTATAAAACCTCCATTCTTGCAATTTCTCCGGACTTTCCTTGAACATAGTTCTGTATTGTGATCTCATTTCTAACATTTTCTTTGAACAATCTAACGGACTCTTCTTCAGGATATCTGACGCTTCCATCCAAAGGTAACTTCTGACGAATTTCGGATTTTTAAACTTATCCAAATGCGCCAAATACCAAGTCAAAAGTCTCTCTATTTCTATATCTGTCCAAACTGAACTGTCATCAGAAGTGGGATTTTTACTGTCTTTCAAGTTTTCTTTCAGAGCATTTTCTTTTAATGTAATCTCTTTTAATAAATTTTGAAAAGGTGTTTCAGAATCGTTAGAGAAGCTTTGCTTTAAATAGTTGATTTTATTATAAACTTTTTTGACAGGCTCTGACACAAATCGAGCTAATTCAGACCAAAGGTATTTTTTTTCGAATTTCGGATTGAAAAAGTCTTCAAGATTTCGCAAATAATAATTCAATGCATTTTCAACTTTCTCATCACTTAACTGGACATCTTTAAAAACTCTTTTTCGCTTTATTTTGGTTTTAAAAGTTGGTTTGATAGCCAAAATTTTTTGCATCAAATTTTTATACAGAATATTTCCATCGTTGTATCTATTTTTGAGTAGTAAAAACATTCTTTTACACGCCGATGGTAACTTATCGTCCATTTTCGCAGCAATTTCTGTCCACATTTCTTTGGAATTTATTTCTTGATTGTTATGCGACTTTAAATATTTCAAATAAAGATTCAAAAGGCGTATTTTCAACCGCCTATTCCATATCTTTGAAATGTTATTGCTTTTTATGTTGGTTACATCTACTTGTTGTTCATTTTTGTTTCGATACATGATTTGTGCTTCATTTATATCTTCCCCTTCTGGGATTACGATTATACATTGAAAGTCGTCATCTGAAATTAAAATAAATAAATACCGATATTAATATAAATAAACAAAAATGTAGTCTATAAAAAGTAGATACGGATTAACAACAGAACTCATCAGATTCTTTGTTGTGTGCAAAATGTATTTTATCCTAGTAAAATACTCAAGCCTATCTTTATTCAGAACTAAAGAGGAAATTTATAATTTATAATATGGATATTAATTACACAGGTCTGGGATGAAATTTTTTTGCTAGGTTTCATTGATTCCTACCCAGTCAAATCATAGTATAAAATAGTATTAATGTAAGTTTTTTTTAATGATCGTTTGGTCAATATTTAAAGTATTATCGATGTAATCTAATCGAATTTCACTTCACTCTTCTTTCCAAAGGTTTGATAACGAAGCCGAGCAGATATAAATAACCCTAATGCCTTTTGGATTCGTAGTAATCGTTGGAATTGTTGATACAAATTCGAAAAAATTGTCACACTCCTAAACACTTCCGGAAGAAGGTATTAAATATTTATGACATTATTTGGCATTTTATAAATTTCATTTGATATTGCATTAACTGCAGATATTCTAAAAATAAATTTTATTTTTAGAATATCTGCAGTTCAGTATTAAACCAGCGATAATCGGAAACGAGGAGGGAAGTTACATATTATATTATTTAATGAATTCATATTATGTATACAAAGTCAAAGAAATCCTAAGTTTTTATATTGTAACAAATTTACTTTTTTTAAAGAAATTGACAAGCAGTCAAAATGACGTCGTTGAAAACACAAGTTTTAATGTTAAGAACAACTTTGATGAAAGAAAACCTATATTTCCAGCCTAAAATTACAAATCTCAAAATTGAATTATATGTATTAACAATGCCATTGAAGTATATTTTTGTTATTTTTTATGTCACAGCAAAGCATCAAAATGAGTATGTAGTGTTCTCTCTATGCCTATAATGATATAAGTTACCATATTATGCTCCAATAGTAATCCACATAGATAAAGGAAACATTGTGAGGTGAAAAATTATGTTAAAAAAACAAATCTTACCATCTTGTACTTCAGGTTTTATACTATCAACATCCATTTCCTGAACATCTATCTGATTATTAGAATACATATCATTCATCATACTGAAGTACCTCCACGATACCTTCGTATCTGGATTATTAGCTTTCATTGTCTTCAATTTCCTATAGGACTTCCGCAATTCCAAAAATTTCTCACAACAACTTGTCTCAGTACGTCCCAATTCATTTGCAATTTCTGTCCATTTTCCATTGCTTTCAATGTCTTCAAGGAAGTTATTGAAATTAGCCGATACATAGTTGATTAATCTCTTAATTTCCCGAGCTGACCAATCTTCATTGTCACTGGAGTTTGCTTTACTATTTTTAATTTTTGATTTGATTGCTCGATAGCCAAAAATTTTTTTGCACAGAGCATAGTACGGCCATACTACAGGCGCCTCAGGTTTATTAATTTCCTTGTGAATATTCGTTATATATATTTGTTTGTAGTTCCTAAATCTGTGTGCACATTCCGTAGCTGTCATCCCAATCTGTTTAGCGAGTGTTTCCCAAAGGGTTACTTTTTTGTAGTTGGTGGAAGTGAACTTATCTTTATTTTTAAGATAATATTCTAGTATCTTAAAAGCTTTTTCGTCACCAATCTTGCGTTTGGAATGCATAGTGAAACCTCTTTCGTCATAAATGGCGTCGTCGTTGGAATTTTCAGTACCATTCTCAAAACTATCTTCAATGTCTTTAATGTTTATTTTCTTAACTGAAAAATATACAAAAAAGGAAATTAGAAACTCTAACTTAACCCTAAATGAAAATTTCATGTTATCATTTTTTTTTGTTTAAATTAAAATGGCATAAATATTAGGCACTTTGATTTTGCTTGCCAGCTCTTCTGCAATATTCTGAACTGGTAATTTCCTTGAATGATGACATATTTAAATTTCAATGGAATGTCCCTATATTAAAAAAATATTATTATGAACTTAAAATGTATCTTATTCTTATTGTAATTCCATAAGTTTTAATCCAAAGTCGTATTTATGTATTCTAATTCAAACAGCTTTTACCTCTTTATTCTACCTATGACCTAATAATTTACTCAGATTGCAATTTTATCCATAATAACTGTTCGCAATGAATTGGTTCAATACTATAGACCTATAATTCTCATTTGTGTGTTTGTAGTCATAATATTGTTATTATGGCATTGTTAAAGAAAATATTAAATATATCAAACTATAGGGTTCAATCTCCACTAGCGACATATCATTCTTGGTCAACAATAATAAAAGTACTGTAAAGAAAAATCAATTAGTGAAACAGACACAAAAGTGTGTTTGCTCTGACTAAATAACTATACTATAAACATTTTATAAATTACCTCCAATTTTTCCTGACTGAGTTTGTTTCTTTTTTAACTTCCCATATCCTTCTAACAAATGTGTATCCATACCATAATCAAATATTATATCAAACATATCTATATACCTCCAGTCAATTTGTATCTCTGGATTTTCCATTTTATCATTCAAAATGGATTTATACACAGTTGTTAAGTTATCCCATTGTTTCTTACAAGAAGAAAGACTGCTTTCCAACTTTTTGGCAATGGTAGCCAAACAAACGTAATAGCAAACTGTATCTTTAACCATGTTTATGTTATCGTAAATAAACTGTACTAGGATATCTAAAGAATCCGTATCCCAATCCTCAAGAGGTTCTGATTTATTTGATTTCTCTAATTCTATAATTGTTTCTTTCGATATAATATTATCCATGATTATTTCGAGTGGTATTCGGGCATTTAAATCATAACTACCTTGCAATAATTTATTGAAATGCTCATCTTTTATGTTATGAAACTTTTCCCTACAAGAATCTGGTTGTTTTTCTAGTAAACGGCCAACTTCGTGCCATAGAAATCTGTCTGGAATCGTAGGATCTTGAAATTCATGGAAACAATCAAAATAATATTTCACAAGGAATGTACTATCTGTATCATTCCATGTATTTGTTTGGGTGGATTCGTTTATTATATTTTCAATATTAGGTGCATACTTCTTTTGGAAATCAGCATCGTTTTCGAATATTTTATCAAACTGTCTCATATAAGGCCAATTTATGCTATCCTCCCCACTGTAAATTCTTTTATGCAGCATTTTTACATAATGTTGCTTAAAATTCAAGAAACGCTTATACCAATAATCAGTATCTTTTTCATTCATATCCCTAGCTATTCTTTCCCAAATTACTTTTGGATTAATATTATTAGCATAAATATTTTTATGTTGCAAATACAGATTCAACATCTTATCTACATTTATATCACCCAAAGATTTTTTTAATGGAGGATTATTTTCCCTCTTTATGTCTTCCTCATTGGCTTCTTTATTAGTGACATTTAAATATGAATCAACTGGGTTTTCATCATGGAAGGCCTGAATGCAAAGGTTATAGAATTGCCAACTTATATTTCTTCCTTTAAGCTTTTCTGCATGTATTTTAAAGAATTTGTCTCTGAAATCTCGAAGTTTGTACTCACAAGAGAGTGGCTTTTTATCAATTAGCATTGTTTTACAGGCAACAGCCCAAAGATGTTTCTTTTTAGTAGTGCCACTTTGAAATGTCTCTTTATTGTCGAGGTAAAATACAATGAGGCGCCTGATTTCTTCATCTGTCCATTGTTCTGTAGCCAATTGTTCACTGGCTTGAGCTAAATCTAGCTCATCTGCAGATTCACTTTCTCCAGTGTCTTCGATAACATATTTGGTTTCAGATAACAAATTGATATCTTCCTGCTCATCATTTTCAATAACACCTGCGTCTGCAAGATCCTGATTCTCTGTAAAATCAAATAAACTACTAAATAAGTAGTCCAGTATACAGCCTATCTAAAAGATACATAACTAAATATTAAAAAGAAATTTTAGGGTTCCAAAATAATGCACATAAAATATTTTACCAGATCATAGAATTTGCTATTTAACTTCTCATCTCAATACAATTATTGCACACATATTAAAATGATGATTTCACGCTGAATAACATGAACTTTTTATTTACGATTTAAATACATAAAACAAGTAACCAAAAAACTTACCATCTACATAAAACAAGAGAATGTCTCCATTTGGTTGAATTTCAGTTTTCATAACGATTTGATCCATATCCATTTTCGTAAATTCAATTATATTTCCCTTTTATAAAGATCGGTAACAAAACAATAATATTTTGGCGATTCCCCAAAATATAATAAATATTAGGTATTGAATAATGTATTTCAGTTACAAATGCACATTTTATGCCACAAACATTATTTAAAAAATCTATAATTCTAATGTAATTCAATATTTTTTTTAAATAAAAGATTCTCTTTAATAAATATTTTTGACAACTGGCGGTAAAATGATTAGAAATCGGAAAATTTTAGAAGCATTTCAAGTTTTATAGCGCAGCAATGCTTTGTTCCCATTTTCACTTCACATTCGCCATTTTATAAATCTAGCCGAAAAGGAAAGCTCAAAGCATACAGTAGGTATGGTTCGGAACGCGGGATGACAATGACACTTGACAGTCTCGTCAATAGAGTATAGACTTTAGTTGTCAGAGAAACAAGATTGTGCATTTGATTGAGCGCCAAACCAAACATTATTAAGAGCAAGAGCGAAAAAAAATTAAGTGATTTATGAATCTTTCTACATTGTGACAAAAAATTATAATTATATTTTAAGACTGCACACAAACTGTAATTCTTGTCATTTTATTCTGTTACATTTACTACCGTAAATAATTAGATTGTTAACGTGTACCTACATATTATAAATAATAATAAGGGTAAAAACCTTTTTTATTAAATCTGAGGGTAAAAATACGAATTCTTTTAACATGATTGTGGTTTTTTAAATATATATTTATATTATTATAATATAATACATACTAGTATTTCTCATAAATGTCCAATGACTTTTAGATAATATTTAGTTTCTTAATATTACGAATTATTTCTTCTTGGCAAAGTTTGTTAAACAATAAAATTACGTATTTTGGTTGATTTATCTTTCATTAAATCTTAAATAATATGCCTATCACCTTAAATACCATGTGCTCAGCGTACGCTAATTCCATTGCGTATCATCATACTCTATAACAGTAATATTGGAAATCAGAAGGGGAATAAACGCGGGTAGTAACTATTTATAAATACATATGTTTGAATTTATTTAGAAGTGTGAAATCTTATAAATAATACATCACGCATCTTTCCCACTGGGGTAGGCACGATCACGGAACTCCATATGCTCCGATCCTTACATACCACTTTCGTTTTTTCCACTTCCATCAATGCTATCACACATTTACACACTCATCACTTTCACACACACGTCGGTTTCGAATACTTTTGACCTTTTGAAGAACGTCCCCGATCTGGTCAAGGTTGACCAGATTATATAATAAATAAGTATATATACAATTGTATTTTTTTTATTTCAGAGCAGACAACCGAGCAGGTGGGTTATGTAATCACCACCGCCCATGGACATCTACGACTTGAAAGTCTCAGATGCGTTGACGGCCTTTTAAAAATCTGTAGGCTCGTTTTTTGAAACCAGCGAGGTCATAATTAATTGAAAAAACTGAAGGCGACAATTCATTCCACAATTTTGTTGTACGTGGAATGAAGTTGCTCGTAAATCTTACGGTGCTCGACTTCCATATGTCAAGGTGATGCGGATGAAATAATTGTTTATGACGTATGGTACGGTGATGGAAGTCGGCAGCTGGGATTAAGTCGAATAGTTCGCCAGAACTATGGAGGGTAGAGACAAGGAGGAATATCTCATATGTGGCTTTACTTTCAAAAGTGTCCATGATAAGCTGTTAGATTATAGTTCCAAAACCAACTAAAAACTTAAAAAGGCGCTGATGACAACTGATGGTTCGATGTGAATTTGGCGATTATTAATGAAGTGAAGTATGCCAAACGGAAATAGTAAAGTACAGAATAGAGTAGTTTATAAAAATTAAGTAAATGAGTATGCAATTGAAAACGTCATTTTTCAAAAAAAAATTGAAATTTTTAAAATTATTGTTATATATTTAATCAATGTATGAAATTACTTTACAACTAAATTTTTGAAAGTCGTTACGGACCGGATATATGTATATCTTTCTTCGTTTCATTCTGTCCTACTCTAACAGTTTTAGGCGCTTTCTTTCAAATGCAGTCATCAGCTTACAGCAGCGCCACCATAAAATCACATGACTTTATGGACACTTCTAATATACAGAGAAATTCCTCATTATCTCTACCCTCCGAACACTCGCCGTTGTAAATGCGGTAGAATAAACTTTACCTACATTTGTATATTGTTTGACAACATTTCGTTATTTTTCTATAACATGAGTAAAATATGAATTTGCTAATCGCGAAATTTATAAAACAAATATAAAATTAGTATACACTTATAAGAATATTTAATTAAAATAACTAAAATCCAAAATTGGACACCATATTGTAATTAAATAATAAAATTATTTTTAACAAAAACCGACTTCAAAAATACAACTACATATTATATAGTATGTACAAAATTAAACTAAAAAGTTAAAAAATAATATTTTAATACTTCAATGCATTATTTATTAACAGTTATTTTTGATGTCGGTGCCACCCAACCGATGCCGCTACGTACCTACCGTTCGAACATGTTGCAAAATCAGGATTAAACTCTCCTTCTTGGGTGAAATATGCCCTACCAAACAAAAAAAGAATCATCCAAATCCATCCATAACTTGCTGAGTTATCGCGTAACATACAAAAAAAAAGACAACAACATACAGACGAATTGAGAAACTCCTCCTTTTTTGAAGTCGATTAAAACCAAAAGGGATTGATTAAAACTTTATGGAAGTTTTCTAATTATTTTAATGTTTACAAAGATACAAAATAAATGCCTACAATAAATATGAATTTTGGCCACACAGCACACAAGTAAAAGTATTTTATTGAAATAACGCCACAGTCAGTTACTGTTGTTAATAAAATAAATAATAATAAAATAAATAATGAATTTTTAATAAAAGATTATTGTTAACGTTATTTAACTGCGGCCGCGCATCACTGCCTTGGATAGCTCTGATATACGTAGTTAGTAATAAAAATAGTCTAAACAAAAGGCAGTAATAATAAAACACAAATGGCCATAGCCCAGACATGTAAGATGTATAATTTTTAACACAATTATTAATAACTTTCGTGACATTATTCTATAAAACTATATTATGTATAATTATATACAAAAGCTAACAATTATATTTTTTATTAAATAGATAGATACTATTTTTATAATTCTACAAGTGGCAAAGGGAATGTGGAAGTATTGGGGATTTAGCCTTGTTTTAAGAATTCAAGTTGTAGGCGTAGGTACTTATTTTTTGGGATTTTTCGAGAAAAAATTATTATCTGATTTTCATTAACAATATAATGCAGCTGGTTGGAAATTAGTATTAAAACAGTAGGCGATCTCCAATATTATATAGGCTGTTGATCGTACACACAGAACAGCTGTAGGTTATAAAATTTGTGATCATACGTACTTACTTCAATAGTGATTGAGAATGCCGTTTGCCAATGTTAATTATACATACTATGTATACAATATATTATAATATGTAACTAATTTTTAAAATACACAATTTTTTGTTATGACTCTTATTTATTTAATATAAACGAAAAATAAATAAAAACATAATTTTATTAAAAATATATTTGTAAATAAAATAAATAACAATATTTTTTATAATACGTTTTAATCTTAAGTACTTCTAGTATGTATATTGCACATTTTCTTATCACTGTTTCTTCATAAATAATTAATTATTGGTTTGTTCTACACCCATGGCACGACTAAAATATGTCTGGTTACTGGTACGTTAGGTCATACGGGAAATTGTTCACTGCGAAATAAACTAATTATACAGGTTATGGTAATTTCATTTTATATTACCTATTTTATTTAAAGTATTATACACCAAATTGATCTCATGTAGGTATGCTTTAAAACTATAATTTTCATATTTTTTATGAAATACAAGCAGTAAAATGATTTTATTAAGATGGGAACTGAAAAAACATGAGAATTCCACAGAATTATGCATTTTGATTGAAATACCACTGCCACTTATGCGATATTAAAATCATATATAAACTAACATTTTTTGATAATATGGTGATTCTCAAAAATGTCTACTTCGTAACACTTTTTTTTTCAAAAGTTGAAGAAACGAATAAGATTTTTGAAGAAAGAAGAAAGACAGTCCCGTCATACTATTGGTTTTGCAAAACAGTTGTGCCATTGGGGTTAAATGGATTGAACATATAATTTTTGGCACAATTCTATCGTGAAGATGACTTTGCTTTTAATTTATTACTACTTTAATATTTATTTGACAACGCAACTTAATTATAAAAAATAAATTAAAAGGTTACATTAAATCTACGTAAAATCAAATATGCTTATATTTAAAAAAAATCAGTCACAAAAATCTATGGATGTTTTCAAATTAGATGATTAGTATATTATAGAATTAGGTCCCTATTCGAAGATGACCCAGATTTAAGTACTAGTTAAAGTAATTTTTCTCTATAGGTATTAGAAAAGTTTAAGCTCTCAAGAATAGATTTCGACTTGAGGAACTTCTTGGAATATGGACTTAAATGTCTCAAAATGCGTAGTTATAATTTTATTTCTATAACCTAATAGCCAGATACACCTATCTTGTAATTTGAAATCACCCTAGGCAAATGATAGACAACATTCAAGGCTATATTTTGTACAAACATTTAAATTTTACATTCTAATATCTACATTCTTGACGTCATAAAATATGTTATCTTTTTTTGAATAATAATTTAACACCTAATTCAAAAACAGGAAAGCCCTTATTTTTATTATAAATTATTATTTTGGTCAAATTATTGAAAATATTTAAAATATGGAAGCTGTTATAATTAATATTGGAAGTCACTGCTTTGGAATAGCCTTTTTCCCAACCTATAAGTAAATATATTTATCCTAATGCCCTTATATTTACTTAAGGGTGGAGAAATAGACGTTTTGGAAAATAAATAACTATCAATACTGTTTCAGTAGGTCTATTTTACATGTGCACGCATTTTTTAGAATCGTCAGAAAATAACGTCGTTATTTGTCATTATTTGATTAAATTATGAAGGGTAGAGATAAGTACTCTCTCTGTATATTAGAAGTGTCCATAAAGTCATGTGATATTATGGTGGCGCTGCTGTAAGCTGATGACTGCATTTGAAAGAAAGCGCCTAAAACTGTTAGAGTAGGACAGAATGAAACGAAGAAAGATATATATCTGGTCCGTAACGACTTTCAAAAATTTTTTGAATGCCGAGATAGTAAAGTAATTTCTTACATTGATTAAATATATAACAATAATTTTTAAAATTTCAGAATTCTTTTGAATAATGACGTTTTCAATTGCATACTCATTTACTTTATTTTTATAAACAACTCTATTCAGTACAACTACTTCTGTACTACTATTTCCGATTGGCATACTTCACTTCATTAATAATCGCCAAATTCACAACGAATCATCAGTGGTCATCAGCGCCTTTTTAGTTGGTTTTGGAACTATAATCTAACAGCTTATCATGGACACTTTTGAAATTAAATCCCCATATGAGAGTGTGCTCCTTACCTCTACCCTCCATAGATTAAATATACACGTCAAACTTCCATAAAAATCACGTAGACATATCCTTATAATGACGTATTATTATGATAGGCGCATAAAAAAAGTAGGTAAGTATTATTATGACATTTGACGTGTATATCTAGTTCTATAATCTATTTTTAAAATTCTTCAATTTGTAAATTGTTTCGCGGTATTTTTATTCTGATTTCTTAACTGTCCTAATTTTAAAATGGTATTTATTTAAATTCAATCAATGGCGTTTTAGAATTGCACAATCATAAAAATGTTTTCAGTGTCTTGAACATTAATACATTATGATTAACTATAAACATGGTTCCATTTAACATAATTAAGAACAGATCTTTTGTTAAAATCATGTGGTTGCCTCATCACACTGCTTAAGCGTAAGTTTTACCATACTTCACACTTATGTTTAGGGTTCATTGTTGATCCCAGAGGACAGTTAAATTCTTTAGAAAACTCTGGAAGATTTGATATTGGCCCAATTACTCTGTATTTTGCTATTGTATGATCATCCTTTTCAATTTGCATTTTGGTAGACTCCTTTGTCATAGCTGAACACCAGACCTACAAAATATTAGTAATTATTGTATATATTCAAAATAATTCCTAAAAAAATAAACATTCTACTAATATTATAATTGAGATTTGCTCTGCGTTATTTGGAAGTTTGTAGAGTGGTATACATTCAAACCTATTATATATAATTATTTGATATAAATAAATATTTCTATATATAAAGACTTCATAAAAAAATACCTGTGCAAATGATATAAAGAAGAGTTGCCTATGGGAATACTTTAGGCCCGGTAGGGTAAGATTGCTTGATGCTCCTTTGCTGTATTCCAAGTATGCGTGGTATGATGCCTTTAAACCTCCATTGTCTGCTATATTTTCACCTAAATAGGAAATGGTAATTAAATTTATATTTGCATAATAATTTCTACACTAATACCTATGGCCTTATTGCGATATTCATTTATATTAGAATATTATTGAAAATTAAAGGAAACTTTAACTTCTATTATATATATAAACTTAAGTTATACAGATTAAAAAGTAGATTAGGTACAGATTTCCATAAGCTTTGATTCTTGCATACTCCTTCACATTCAATAATAATAATAATAATAAATGTTTATTTCAGGCAATGCCCATAGAAATTTAAATTTTACAATACATATTAACTTCCTACACAAACTACTTAAACAGTCAAAACACAGCTATAAATTATATTTAAAAGAAATCCAGAAATCATTGTTTTAGAGATATAAAAATAAAAATGATAGTAATAAAATCATAATATTATTGCTATAATCTAAAAATGTAAAAAAATATTAAAAATATTATAACATTCTGAGTCTGATGTATTTGCAGCCAATGTTTGTAAAACATGTTATCTTATAGCAATGAAATTTAGAAAAGTCTTACCTATTACTACTAGTATTTTAAACTTTACTAACACTTTCAATAATAAATATTTAAATACACACAGACTACACTTTAACCATTACATAAACCTATTCAAGTTATTTTCACTCTAGTTTTTCCACTGCTCTTTTTCCATTTTATAATAACTCTTTTTTTTAAAATATTCTACAAGTGTACAATATATCTTTGTGTAATGCTGTGGGATTTAATAAATAAATTAATAAAAATACCTAAGGTTTGCTTTCCATTGAGGTGCTGGCCGTCAACAGTATATTTAGAGTATTGTCTTTGTATGCATGAGGCACGGCTTTTGAACTGTGCTATTGTTTTGTTGTTCCACCATTGGTTCAGATTACCAAACCTAATAATAAAATGCAAAAATTGAGTATGACGCCAGAAACAAACGAAGTAAAAATGAACTATGCAATCAAAATCAGTGGGCCAACCATTGGGCGATCAAATCAAATTTTGACGCGTTCGGTAGAACACCTGCCACGCACATCGATGGGTCGTGGGCTCGAATCCCACCGGTACGACATGTTTATAATTTTCTGTAAGCATGTCTTCCTTACGTCTGGTAACTTCCGGTATTGAACGGGTGGGAGGAATATCTAAATTGACGGTAACGAACCACCGTTCATAGATGGCAAAACCGTGAAGTGCATATTACGCGTTTCGGTTTCAACTTTTGGATTTCGGAATGCTTGAAGTAAAAATTAGGTCAACAGCGCATCATTGACTGATGTTCTGTGGCTGAGGTATCATCTACCATCAAGTGAAACTCATCTTTGTCGATTTGAATTTATTGAAACTTCACATACCTGTCATATTCCCGTCCCTGGTCATCAAAAGCGTGAGTCAATTCATGTCCCATAACTACCCCCATTGCTCCGTAGTTAACGCACTTGGGGTTGTTTTCGTCGTAGAAGGGTGCTTGTAGGATTCCCGCTGGAAATACTATTTGGTTCTTTGTGGGTGTATAGTATGCGTTCACAGTCGATGGCGTCATACCTGGAATAATGTAAATGATATAGATGACATAAAAAATTGCTTTAAAATGCGTTATGTATGGAATGGAAATGAAAAAAGGCAGATAATAGATGTAGAACTTTGTATTTATATAATAATTCATCTTTCATTATTCATAAAAATCAAGTAATAAAAATTACAAAACTACTAGTAAACTAAACTAATATTGTCTTTTATTAACGCGAGTATCACATATTTAAATCAAATACTATATAACGTATTAAAACGCGATTGATTATTTATATTATTTATGCCGACATTTCGGATGCTTTTCAGCAACCGTGGTCGCGGCAGACGGCATAAATAATAAATCGCGTTTAAATCCATTATAATTTATTTTACTTTTACCCCATTTAGTTTTATTAACTGGCAGATCAAGTTTCTTCAAGTCATGCTTAAGACTGAACGTGTTGAAGGCGATGTTGTTATCGAAGTACTCATTCGGTTTCACCACTAGTTCTTCGTACTGTTTGTCTAGTTCGCCTTTGTCCAAAATATAATCTGGAAAACCTGTAATCCAAATGGATAATAGAAAATAATCCAGAGTCATATATTTCCAGTATTTCCTATGCAAATGCAGCCAATGCGATCGCACCGCTGATTCTAGAAGGCTACAGGCGATATCTTTATTTAAAATACTTTTTCGAGGACCCTTCTAAAAATTAAAAAAAAAAAGGTATGTGTGTACTTATGTACTAGCGTTAGAAGTTATACTTCTTTGGCGTCTGAAGAAAAATTTTAAAAAACAAAACTGCATTAAATATCGAAGACAAATGTTAAAATCAATCAAATTCTATTCTGTAGCCAACTTCATCATGTCGTTTTTTTGGGACATCGCGCGCGCGCAGGTCATGAATTCACTCTCATCCAAACGCGCCAAAAGAAGTATAACTACAAAAGGTAAGGAAAAAGTGCAATGTTCACAATTATAATGTTACACAAGTTCGAGCTCGATTAGAATTAGCTAAATACTCTGAAAATTGCAATTGAAAAAATGAATCAAATTTAAATGTATTTATGGCTCATAGTTTAGGGTATATTGGCTTCCACATATTTAAAAGGTAATTCCAATATGTTCTACCGCGAACTTTTATTTAGAACTATTTAAAAAAAAATCCCATGATATATTATATTCTTGTAACTCCAACGGTTTAGGCAGCGCACGCCAAGAAAGCCCTCAGAGGCAGGATTTTTTCCAAGTTACTTGATACTTATCGTTATATTATGGCCAATATACAAAAACTGTTTATAAATTGTAGCCTATGTGTTATTCTGATATATAAGCTATATTACTGTAAAGTTTCATCAAATTCCGTTCGGTAGTTTTTGCGTGAAAGAGTAACAAACATCCATCCATCCATCCTCACAAACTTTCGCATCTATAATATTAGTAAGAATAGTAAGATTATAAAGAGGAAAGATTTGTATTTTTGTATGTTATGAATAAACTCAAAAACTACTGGACCAATTTTAAAAATTCTTTCATCAATAGAAAGCTACATTATCAGCGAATAACATAGGCTATTTTGTATATAGTAAATCTACATTGTACCCGTGTGAAGCCCGGGCGCGTTGCTAGTGCATAAATATTCTTATAAAAACATACCTATCATATCAGTGATCGCGTCGGCTTTGCTCTCAGCAGCGTCTCTGGTCTCCGGGTCCATCCAATCCAGCTGCTTTAGGTGTTTCTTGAAAGCAGCTCGAATGTTGTCGATCATTATTTCACCCTCAGTCTTTGCAGCCACGTGGAACACTTCGCGGACAAACATCGCACCCACTGCGAATCCTGGAATTTAGACATAGACATACTTTATTCGACAAATAAAACACAATACTAAATACAATAAAATATATTGTGTATCTAATGCCGAAAAGGACCCTTCATCAGCATGTGTTGCAGTTATAAGCTGCAACGCTGGTTTTCAGAAGGGGCCCCTGTCGAACTGTCAAACAGCCCGAAATGATTAATATGGTTTTTTTTATGTATTTATGTCTGTATTTCGGTTTTTATGTCAGATATCGACAGACGAGCATGAGGTCCACTTGATGGTACGTGATACCTCAACCACAGAACATCAGTCAATGATGCGCCGTCGACCTACTTTTTATTTTGGAAATTAATAGACTGAAACCGAAACGCGCAATATGCACTTTACGGTTTTTTCATCTATGAACGGTGGTTCGTTACCCGGTCGGAATTTCGATATTCTTCCCACCCGTTCAATGCCCGAAGTTACCAGACATGGTGAAGAGATGAATAGAAAATTATAAACATTTTGTCCCGGTTGGATTCGAACCCACGACCCATCGATGCGCACGGCAGGTGTTCTACCAAACGCGCCAATGAGCCTGTCCATCCGTGGATTCTACATGATTGAACATTACATCTTCATTGTTATTACACAAAGAACTAAAAGATACAAGACATTAATAATAACCTTTATAACTGCCATGTTATTGTACTTTTTTGTTAAACCGGACTCCCGATAATTTTTCCAATTTTACCAGTTTTTTTTTAGACTTTTTAATTTTTTTTTTTTTTATGTCAGATATCGACAGACGAGCATGAGGTTCACTTGATAGTAGGTGATACCTCAGCCACAGAACATCAGTCAATGATGCGCTGTCGACCTAATTTTTATGTTATGTCGGACAAGTTTATATGTCAAACCTTGGAATAGTTAATATTCCGATAATTACATACCAATAGCGTTGTTAGTATCAGTAACGCAATATCGCCAAGACTCTTCCGTACCCTCAGAGCCGAGTAGCGCCTTCCTCAATATCTTTGACGCATCGCGGAAGGGTTTCGACAGGTAGGTTGAGAGGGATCGTGACACTTGCCACATCATGTAGCTGGTTAGAGTTCTAGAAAACATAGTTAAATAAAATGAATTCCCGAGTCCCCTAGTGGGGCATGGGGCAGACCCATTTAAATGTCTGTTTCACTGATAATTATTCTTTAAAGGTAGGTGAGCCTTCTATGCCCTGCCCGACCGAAACTTTTTTTTTTGTTTTCCCTGGGATTCGAACTTAGGACCTCCGGTGCTAAACGCATCGCGCTTACCACTGAGCCACGGAGGCGGTCAAATATATTGCTCATTATTCTTATTACGTTAGCCACGAGATTCACGGTTTATGTAATTTTCATACAAAATTCTGTATCCTGTTTGAATACAGATTTTTTTGCAAGCGCTGAATTATTCACAATTTATATAAAAAAATATGTTATTTGCTGATATTGTTAGCTTTCTATTTGTGAAAGAATTTTTAAAATCGGTTCAGTAATTTTTGAGTTAAATTGTAACAAACAAACAAATCTTTCCTGCTTATAGGTAATATTAGTATAGATACCCTCAGAATATCAATTATACGTTGCAATTTTTAAATTCAAACGTAGGATAGTTAAGTTACATACACACCTTTGGTCTTCCTCTGTTTTACTATATTTTCTAAGAACTTTGGTTAAATTTCTAAAATACTCCGGAGCGTATACCACTATTCTTTCATTGTCTGGAATCTGAAAGTAATAAATATCCTTTTTTATGTCCGATTCAGACTAACAAGAGGCTCCTTTAAAAACCTCAGTTTTTACTTCAATCTTTCGGAAATCTTATAGACTGAAATTGCAATTTGCATACACGGCTTTTCCTTTGAATTACAGTGACCCATAATCAGATCGGAATATCCCATTCGTTTAATTTCAAAATAGTCAGATATTGCCGCAAACCGCAAACATAAGCAAAGTGAAGCATTTAATCAATATTTTCAAAGCATACGTAGGGACTGAAATGAGCTTATTCTTGCCTTCTGTTGCTGATATCCATGGGCGCTGGCAATCACTTACCATCAGAATAGTAGCCTGTTATGGTAAAAATAATATATACACACCGTCCTATTCACCAACTTAAACGCATCATTAAAAAAGACGCTCCAATTCAAAAATGGCGCTTCTCTCTGCCATTGTTTTACCGTATACGGATTATATAACCCTTCTTCATCCCTCCTATCCTCAGAAGGCGTAGTTATATTCGCTAATTCCGTCTCAAATTGTATCACTTTGTTCATTTGTGTGCGTGCCTCTGTTTTATTTGCGCCAAGAAGAATACATATACGTGTCATGTAGTCCAAATATGCGTCTAGAACTTTCTTATGCGCTGTTTTGTTGAGGTAATTGTCACGTGTAGGAAGGTTAAGACCTCCTTGGTCGAGCTAAAAGAAAACATATAGGTGCTTAAATAATCAAAATACCGAAATAACCCTGTACTTTAGTTGGGTAGACTTTCTGTGGCTCAATTGTTAAAAAAAACTGTGAATCATATTAGACATGTGTAACACTGCGCTGCGCCGCGCAATTGCGTCGACACGCACGGCGAGTACTGACTCACTCACTGAGTGAACTATGAGCGTGGCGTTGCCTGCGTTTCGGAGGTTTCATTGCTCGCTTTGCGCGTCCCATTTTGTTGCGTCGTGGCGCAATTTTGAGTTGACTCAAGGAGCCGACGCACTACACTGCGCCTGAGTTGCTGAGTTGGCGCGGGGAAAGTTACCCATGTCTAAATCATATAAGTTTGTGGAGTAAGTTAGGTGTGCTCTTCCTCCAACCTAAAAGGATCCTCAACCAGTCGAGATGTTGTATTAATAGTTTAGAAACACTTCGATAGCGCGATTCAGGATTATAGCCGCAGATTGTAAATAAGTATTGTTACAAGTGTGTATGTCCCATACATTACTAGGAAAGTGAGAATCCACCTTCACTTTGTATACAAGGAAGTACTTTACCTTGTACAGTTTTTCCTTCGTCCGTAATTGGTATGGAACCCATGACATGTGACATTAACGGTTGGAGAACGTAAGATATTGAAGTTGATTAAAAAATTAACGAATACATTCAATGTCAAACCGTCAAAATAATGAATGTTTTTAATTTCGCCAATTTTAAAGATTACGCCCATATCAAGAAACACCTCAATATTCATTCGTTGTCACTTACCACGATAACATGTTTGGTTGAATTTCTATCGTCTTCAGTCACAGCCCAGTTGAAAAGCCCACCCAAGTTATACCTGAAATATAGGTAAAATTTGTTAAATAGTGATGTATTAGATGTTATTACTTGGGTTATAAGAGCAGTATACTTGTACGGGTAAAATTTATATTTTTAATACCTAATGCATTCCTAAAGGGTTAAGCCACATTGGTATAAAGTGCGTTTGTTCGCTAAATTAATGTAACCCACATTCCACAATATTTATTAGCGTTTGATAATTCAGACATAGGTAAAGTTTTTTTTATTCGGTAGTTTTATATCAGACAAAAACAACGCATAATATGTCTTCCTGATAAAACAATTATACTATCAATACTAATGTTATAAAGTAACATACAAAAGTACTGGACTGATTTTAAAAATTCTTTCACCAATAGAAAACATTTTTTATGCAGGCGCGTTGCTAGTCTTTTATCAAAAGATTTAATTTCTTACTTGTTCTGAATATCTTGTAGCAATTTCTGCAAATCCCACTTCTGTGTTCGGACTAGCGTGTTGGGTAGGATGTGCCAACCACCCAGCCTCTTAATAATCCCGATGAGTGGTTTTTCTCCCAATCTCTCGATGGTCTCATTCTTATCTACACATGCATCGTAGTAGATCCGAGCTTTCGTCTCTGCGCTTTTGGGGTCACTTGTATTTACCTTTTCTACAAGAAAATAAATCATTTTATTAATTTTTCTGTGTTTATATCTTCATAATAGCGATAGTGGAAGTAAGTGTAAGAACGATTTATCACAAAAAATATATTTCAGATGCGTTGTAAGTTTTTAAAGGAATTTTAAAATGATACGCTTTACGCTATTGATTTAAGGCGCAAAACGCCGTGCTTACTGGTTTTTACACAGAGCTAAATACTTGTTATCTAAAAATACATAAAATGTCTAAAAATTTTGGTTCCATAATGGTAGCTTCTTTTTGTTTAAAGTAAATGTTTAATTTATCCTCTTATAAGGAAATATAAGAAATAATGAATGAAAGCTTGCATCTCCTCGTGAGATATGAATTATTTTAATTTTGTTCCGATACATGGATAGATAATTTAAAAAAATAACATTTGCAAGTTTTGTTTTTTTTTTAAAAGACCAAAAATCGATTTTTTTATGAAATATATTCAAAAATCTGTACATATTCTCTGTACGTTTTCTCACGCGTTGGATGTCGATATTCAGTATTGTAGAGGTTTTATTATTATGTGGTTTCCCTGGGATTCTAACCAGTTGATTCGAACCAAGGAGGCGGAATTTTATTAAGTATTATCCTTAGATCATTGTGAAACTTATAAATGCTTCGGACTCGTTTCTAACATATTATGTATTTGATTTTTTTTAACAATAATATTTTGCTTGTATCGGAAAATATCCTAATATAATAAAAAAGTTGTATACATATTTTAGCAATTCACGTAATGCAAACTTTTCATTATCAAGTTCAATATGTGAATTCATGTAAGTGCTCTCTAAGAGGTTCTAATGTTATCGTCAAATAACCAAAATTCGTGTGATGTGTAAATTTGCGGGAAAACTCTAATCAGATTAAGAAAATCTGAACGAAAACACGTTTAGATGATTCCGTGCTATAACTTCTGAGTCCAAGGTTAAATATTTTCGTAGGTAATATCAAATATCGAGGATAAAATGCTAAATGATAAATTTCAAGTTATTCATTATTAAAAGTTTAGGGACAACTAAACCCAAGATATACAAAGAATATATCACATCACAAATATTACTTACGACGATAATCTTTTTATATGTAGATAATTAATTATTTATTTATTTACACTTCATTTCACAATACATTTAAACATAGACATACAAACAAAACAATGTAGCGTGAAACTGGCGACCTTATCACTAAGCAGTGATTTCTTCCAGGCAACCAATTGCGTTAAAGATCAAAATTCCAAATTAGGAAGTGACACAGTGAAACACAACAAACCATCAAAAACAAAATACTTACTATTATTATCTATACTAATATTATAAAGAGGAAAGATTCGTTTGTTCCGATTTAACTCACAAACTACTCGACCGATTTCAAAAATTTCACCAATCGAAAGCTAGATTATCAGCGAGTAACATAGACTATTTTTTTTATTGCACCTGAGGGACGGATCGCTAGTTTTCTATAGAAATCGTCCACATCGATGGTCAATAAGGCCATTTAAAAAAAATTGACTTAGCCCAAATTATTTGATAATGCAAGGATGTGTTTTTGAGCTATATTGTGAATACGTATTTGTCAAATGATTAAATCATTAAAACTTAACAATTTATGTTTTCCTATTACAATACTTAATTGTATATTGAAATACATGACGCATGGTTAATTATATGTACTGCGAAAAAACGGCATAATGCTTCAGAATAATTTATAATCTTTGAATTTATATTTTATTATTAAATTTATATATGTATAAAAGACTTAATAACGTATGAAAAATCATTTGGCCACAAAATCATAACATACCTATAGCAGTTTTTATAATCAGCTGATTTTGCAATTCTATCTGGCTGAATATTCCCCAATTGGACTTCCCTTCTGGTATGGGGTTGTTTTTAATCCATCCTCCACACGCAAATTGGTAGAAGTCATCACAAGGGTTCTGGGTCTCGTCCAACGCCTTGATAACTTCGCTGGCTGTGTAGATACATGTTCCAGAAAGGCATAGGTCTGAAAAAAAAAGCAAATAATCTTTAAAAATATTGAGCAAATCTATATCATATTTTTTTTTTATGGTAGATATCGACAGACGAGCATGAGATTCACTTGATGGTAGATGATACCTCATATTCTATGAATATCAGTCAATGATGCGCTGTCGAACCACTTTTTACTTAGAGCATTCCGAAATCCATAGACTGAAACCGAAACGCGCAATATGCACTTTACGGATTTTCCATCTATGGACGGTAATAATATGTACATTACAGACACAAGAAAGAAATTTGTTCAATTTATCAGTCTATGATAGTTTTTCTCTATTATGCTATCAATTTGCAATAGGTAGGAGACATATTGATGATAAAAAAATGGAATTTATTTAATCCACATCGGGCAAAGCCGCGTGTTAAAGTCAAAAGAAAAGTATATTGTAGAAGCTGACTAACTGACTGAACTACCTAAACTCTACAATTTACTCTGGAGTAAATTGTAGAGTTTAGGTAGTACCTGGGTACTTGTATAATAATGTATACCTACTGGAAGAATAATTTTTCAAATAGGGAATGAATACAAGCATATTCATGCGGTAAAAACTAGATTAAATCAAAAGTACTCGTAACCGTCGAGTGTGTATGAAAGCATTGATGAAAGTAGAAGAAGCGAAAGTGGTATGTAAGGATCGGAGCATATGGAATTCCGTGATCTCTGCCTACCCCAATGGGAAAGGCATATATGTATGTAAGATATATATGTATGTATGTAAAAACTAGATTAGGTATTTCAATTTTGCGTAAAGTTCTTAAAAGTTCCAATTCGAGCATTTCTTACGAAAAACACCATGACCTAAGACACGAAATAAAAATATTCAGGATATAAATAAATATATACGTTTTTAAATATTACAATAATAATACGTATATACCTAATTATGAAACAATTTATTTATCTTCAGTTCTTACGGCTAACAAAAATATGTAGATTCTTAGGTCTAATATTCCAAAGAAGAGAAGTAATATTTAGTACTTAAGTAGCTTGGGGAAAGCCGGAAGGTGGGACCTAGATGTTATCTAATCGATATACAGTGTGCATATCGATATCGATTCGTTTAAATATCGATATCAGTAATACGGTTTGCAAACAAAAACAAAATTTGGTTTGTTTACATGATATTTAGATGTGCCAATGAACGCAAACTAACGACAAACGCAAACTCACATATTTATCAAGTTATTTAGTATATATCTATATACCTGTTTATTATTAGTTATTTATCAGTTTAGCTATTTCTGTATGGTGATTTTCGTTCATTAATATGTCACTCATGCCATTTAAACATTTTGGCCAAAGCTACCCTATATTTATCTCTTTTATATTAGTTTAGAATGAGAGGTAGCGAATATTAAATGAATGTTCCATGCCGTTTGCAGAGCTTGCGTTTGTTCTCGCGTTTTTGTGATATAGGTTATGTTAATAAACATATCGATATCATATCTAAAACATATCCGATATAAGTTACGTTTTGATATATAGAACTGATGTCTAGGGGTAGTTCTAGTATTACATAAGCAGATTTTTTTGTAATTATTTACCTCCCTCTTCAACAAAAGTTGACAAAGCGGTAAAGATAACACGTTAATTATACAAAACTACACATTAAAATAGTCAAATCAAAATCGACGATATAATTTGCAGAATATTTTTTTTTGTATTTACTATAACGTCACATAAGACAATAGTACTATAATCATTCACAAGGTTAAGTTCATTTCATTGTATGTAAACTTGCGATATAATAATAAATAGACAGTGTACATTTTTAATTATTATGCAGGCAAATAAAACTGTTGTTCTACAAACAATATCTCAAGCAAATCGCGTCCAAAGTAAACCTCATAGATATATCATATACTGGCTTCTGCCCGCGACTCGATCTAGATTTAGTACTACAAGCTTATTTTTTAGCTACTAGCTTATTTTTTATCCGAGCTGTTTTTTCATTAATCTCCTTACTGTTTAAATATTCTAATCGCGGCTAAATAATATCATATCTACTACATATTAATTCTGAAACAATACCTATTTAATAATAAAAATAGGTATTGTTTAAAAATTAAACAAGTTTCAAGATGAGAGTTTTTTTTTTTTCAAATAAGTTCAGTGATTCCAGAGATTATCTAATCTATAAAGTAAGCAAACAAATTCCATATACTCATATAAGTGTTTTAAGCGAATGAATACTGAATGGAAGAATGTAATCACGGCTTTTCAAAGGTTAACCAAGAAAACGTCAATATCATGAATACTGAAAACCACACTGAAAACCCTTTATCTTTTTGATTATTTTTATTTGTAAAAGGATCGAAAATAATATTGTCTTTTATTAACGCGAGTATCACACAGCAACGTTGCTGAAAAGCATCCGAAACGTCGGGATAAATAATTTAAATAATAAATCGCGTTTTAATCCGGTATACAGTATTTTATTTAAAAGGATCGAAAATGGTTGAAAAAACTTGTTTTTTACTGTATCACAGATAGTCGTACATATCGCGGTATAAGAGTCAGATGGACGTATTTACATTTTCTCAATTTTACAGGAAACTTATAAATACTGCGACAATCCGCCTTTTAAAATTTTACCAGCTTTTTAATACTGATACAATTGACGAAAAAAAAAATTATCGGTACATTGGCATAATATTAAAGGTTTAAAAAAGTTAAGAATTATTTAGTTAAGAGTACGTATGAATTTTTGTAGATACCTTCATCTGGTTCTTATAGCGCGATATATTCAAATCAATACATACGACGCGACGATACGTCCGCGTCGTCGAGTTCAATGTCATTTGACGTCGAATTGATGATGTAAGCTTAAGGGTGGTGTTAAATATATACTGTACTACATGTAATGAATAATGATGAGCTAAAATATACATCGAAAAGGTATTGATAAGTTTGAAATGTAGAGTTCTTTTTATCATGTCCTAAACCAGAGTTGATTGTGGCAACTTCCGATTTAAAGTCCGTTTTTTGAAAATAGAATAAATTATATTTTCTTCTTGCGTTTATTCAAAGTAATTCGCTTGGTAACCTAATCAAAGTATCTCTTCTAATGGGCTTTTTTCTTTAAGTTCCTTTGCATATACAAGTGCAGCGCAAAAATGTAACCGAATACATTTAATTTTCACGCACTGTAGAAGATCAAGTAAGCAGGGCCAATTGTCTCAGCAAAGCAGAGGTGATATTATATTTTTTATAGTGATACTTCGATAGATTTACTTGGTCGTAAAATTAATAATATCATGTGGAAAATTAAAACTGCTAAAGCGCCAAAATGATACTTGTGGGAAAAGAGGTTTAAAATTTATTTTTTAAACCATATCTCTTATGTTCTTTATCTCTTTCTATATACCTCTGCAAATGCAATATATTGTCATGTATTTCTCTATTTACAAACTGCTATAGTTTTGCCTTTCCATTGACGTATGATGACAAAATTGACAATACATTTAGTTGCTATACAATAATGTACTACAATACTCCGGAAGTGTCCGTTGTGTCGTATGAGACTCTTATATTACGATTAATCGACATCCCTTCTCTCCGCACAAGTCGTTTCGTCTCCTCCTTCATCATATGAACCGATAAGGATTGGAACTCCCTCCCTGCGTCTGTTTTCCCCGAACAGTACAGTTTGGGCCTCTTCAAACCAGTGGCGTAGCATAGGGAACTATCACCCGGTGCGGATCCCAAATTAGTCGCCCCCTTATTTTTGCAATTGACAAAAATTAAAAAAAAAAGTTGAAGGAAGTTGATTTTTTAACCGTTACCTGTGAAATGCCGCCCCCGCCAAAGTTCCGCCCGGGCGGACCGCACCCTCAACCGACCCCCAAGTTACGCTACTGATTCAAACAACAGGGTGCCTACTGCATATGTATGCCTATTGCCTATGCATATGTCTGGTGGTTGAAGGTGTTCAAGACAGTTGTGATTTACCACCCTGACCTCATTACCTACAAAGTGCCAACAATACAACAGCCTATTAAGTTTAAAAAAAAAGATTAATTCTAGTCAATAAAAGTGTGATATACATACCAACAGGATGGCCATTGTTTGGTTCCCGTGGAGTAGATGAAGTCTCAATACTGACTAGTAAAGTGGTAGTCAGCATCGCCAACAACAATGAAAAACAACAGGTGACCAGGAGAACTTTTTCAAGCTTCGTCCGTTGGTGCCATGCCATGAAGGTTAGACCCTGGAATAAGACAAAATACAGGTTATAAAGGTTTCAAACTTCAATGTTACCATATTTCCGGACTGATTCTTTGGAATGCGGAATTAATGCTAAGATGACCGGATGTTGGAAAAGCTACAAAATTCAGTTTTTTCATTACATACAGGCCAGCATCGGACTATAAGTTCTTTAAAGCCTAAAGCCGGCCTAGCATGACCGCCACGAGATATCCCGCGGATGAGAGAAGGCAAACTAAGATATCTCGATATATTATGTCTCGACATCGGCATTTTTGATAGAAAAGATATCTCGATCGACAAATATATCTATTAAGATAAGAAGAAGAATACGATGAAGAAATTAATAGATAATAGTAAATAGATTAAAACACGAGAAAACGGTCGACAACATTTTGTCGTGGTTGTCATGCTAGGCCGACAGAACAGTAGAGTTGTCCAGTGGTAATCACTTACAAGGGGAGGGCCCCTTATTATTTTTTATGTTAGATATCGACAGACGAGCATGAGATTCACTTTATATGTGATACCTCAGCAACAGAACATCACTAAATGATACGCTGACGGCCTACTTTTTACTTCGAGCATTCGGAAATCCATAGACTGAAGCCGATACGCGCAATACGCACTTCACGGTCTTTCCAAGGTGGTTCGTTACCCGGTCGGAATTTCGATATTACTCACACCTGTCCAATGCCCGAAGTTACCAGACATGGGGAATACATGCTTACAGAAAATTATAATCATGTCGATTCGAACCCACGACCCATAAATTCGCACGGCAGGTGTTCTACCGAACGCGCCAACGTGCCCGTCATAAGGCCGATTAAAATTTAAAAAGGCCGAGTAATACCTAATTATTGTACATTTTCTAGTTCGCTTGAAATCTGGATTTTTCATTTGTAGCATATGCTATAAAGAGTGAACTCTGTGTTGACGAATACGCGCCTTCTCCATGTTAGTATAATTTGAGACGTTTACTCGATTCCATAAACAAAAACGTTTTGTGCAGGGCTCGGAACCGGTTAGGTTTTATTTTCCAAAATACGTGTCTGACTGAGATATCATGATATTAGTTTTAAAGAGTAATACACAAATAAACTTGACTAAAAACATAAGAATATAAACAAAAACCTTTATTATTTCGGTTAAGCTCCGATAGTAAATAAACCGGTTTCCGAGCCTTGGTTTTAAGAGAAAACATTTAAGAGTTTTCTCAAGTTTTCTCGCGGCTCGCAAATATAACAATACTTTTGTTGATGCGAAGTTCTCAACACAAAATTGCTTTTATAAGTTCAGAAGAGTTAAGGAAGTGTTTAATATTTTCTGTCATTTTAGAGTATAGATCCTTGCACTTTTTGGTGCCTTGAACTGCTTTTCGCTTATCTAACACTAGCGATCCGCCCCGGCTTCGCACGGGTGCAATATAGATGTGATTACACAAAAAAATGTTACTTGATAATGCAGCTTTCTATTGGTGAAAGAATTTTTTAAATCGGTCGAGTCGTTTTTGAGACAAACAAAATCTTGCCTCTATATTAGTATAGATTGAACTTTTAAAAATTCATACATCGGTATCACTACATAGTATAAAACAAAGTCGCTTTCTCTGTCCCTTTGTATGCTTAAATCTTTGAAACTACGCAACGGATTTTGATGCGGTTTTTTTAAATAGATAGAGTGATTGAAGAGGAAGGTTTATATGTATAATAATAACAGTTTTTCTGTAGTGTATTTAGTATCAGCATTGCACCGGTGCGAAGCCGGGGCGGGTCGCTAGTATATTATAAAGTACTATTCGCTTACAAATATTTTTATTTCTAACTACCTATACTACTTGAGCTTTGAACCTATCGATACTTTATATTAAAGTGAAATCATTAGCATTAGATTAAAAAAAACGTGCTTTGTGTAATAAATAAGAATATTATCGTTGAAATGTCTTATATTTCTATACAATTTGGAAAACCCATACATATATGTGTGAAAATTTAAAATATTTTTAGTTTAATTACGTCAATAGCCTTTAACTTATATGTAATTTTATTAGTAATAGGTTTTTACACCGCACTACAGCTTGCCTGCGACTTCAAAAGCCCTTCTTTACTTGACTTTTTAATACCTTCCATCAGGGGAGTTCACCTGGGAACCAACCATATTATAATATAAATAAAAGAGAAAAAAAAACTTTATGACGGGCTCTTTGGCGCGTTCGGTAGAACACCTGCCGTGCGCATCGAAGGGTCGTGGGTTCGAATCCCACCGGGATCACATGTTTATAATTTTCTGTAAGCATGTTTTCCCCACGTCTGGTAACTTCGGGCATTGATCGGGTGGAAGGAATATCTAAATTCCGACCGGGTATCGAACCACCGTTCATAAATGGAAAAACCGTGAAGTGCATATTGCGCGTTTCGGTTTTAGTCTATGGATTTCCGAATACTCGAAGTAAAAATTAGGTCGAAGGCGCATCATTGACTGATGTTCTGTAGCTGAGGTATCACCTACCATTAAGTGAACCCCATGCTCGTCTGTCGATATCTGACAGATAAAAAAACCTGTACCTAACCCTTGTATTGTCTTGTTGTATGTTTGCCGAGTATAATATTTTCTACGATAGAACAAAATGGATTCATTTTTGTAACTGCTTCACTGATTATTCTTATTTATAGGATCTTCTGTGCCTTGACTAACTGCAATTTTTTTTTTTATTAAATATTAAGTAAAATAATTTGAGATTTAATTAGTGACAATTACAGAGAGGATGTACCGCTGTTCGAGTTTTGAATTTAAATAACGGATAATTTTTACGTCTTTGTTTAAAATGTCAAACGTGACGTTGACGTATGGATGACGTACGAAGCGACAATGGATAAAAATTACAATTTCTCATGGTTATGATGACGACTAAAATAATGAAAACGTCACGAATCTACTCTACAATATACGAGTAATATCAAAAATAATATAGACATAACGAAATAATGATTATTATTTGTGAATAACTTTTTTTTCTCCTTATATTATTTCCTCGAATAAGTATGTCCTATATTTTTTATCGATATTGAAATTATAAGTTTGTATATAATTTCAGTATTGATAAAAATAGTTCATTAAATCAAAATTCGACTGAATTTGAGAGCATATTTTTTAAAGTTTTTTTTTTCTGTAGTTAGGTTTGATTTGTTTTTAATGTTTATCTAAATAGAGTACTAGCTGGCATACTAGCTAACAATAATAATAAATGATATACAAAAGTTAAAAATTAAATAGTGTACAAAAGGCGGCCTTATCGCTGAGAAGCGATCTCTTCCAGGTAACCAGAGAAATTAGAAGATTAATTAAAAACATAAATGATACATAAGGGTAGTACTTTTAAAAAATAAAAATGAAACAAACAAATAAAATGAGATAATTAATGTTTTGTAAATGGCATTTTCCCATTAAGGGCGACTTTTGGCTTAGTAGATTTGATGCAGACTGGTATTATCTATCAGAAACATATTGAAAACAATAATTATTTTGAATGAGATTCAGTTTTTTGTTAAATGCAGTTTTTATTTGTAAAGTAATTAGTATAATTATCATTTATATACCGTGTTTTCTTGAATACAATTCTATTCTAAACTCTTTCACTGTAATGCTAATTTCGCGTTATTTATTGCTTTGCAAATTAGACAAGTGTTTAGTAACTAGTGCAATTATTTAGTCTGTGGTTGAATTAGTCTCACCTAAATGAGCTATGACGTATATAATAACATTGTCATATTCATGAGCTTTATTGGATCTACGTAATACAATCGTAGATGGGCTGATGGCATTGTATGATCATATACCATTGATCAAGAAATTAGGACAAATGGCGTTGTAGAGAGACCTATCTTCAAACGGATCTTCTTCCTGCCCTGTTCCCTTTTTTTTATTTGGGGTAGGCGCAGTATGCTCTCTTATTCCATTCTCTTCTTTCACCCGCCATATCATCAGTCACACCTCTCAAACATATATAATTCTTCACACAGTCAATCCATGTCTTTTTGGCCTCCCTCTTCCCCTATACCCATCCATTTTCATATTCAAAACTTTTTTAGATACATGATATATTATAATATGGATATGATCTTTAACTTTTTTTGCGACGTCTTACTTAAAATAGAGCTACTAGTAGCTCTATTTCGTAGTATCTAGATACTAACGAGCCTTTATTAGTAGACCAACTTGACAGTGATGATAATTGAACTGTCAACTTACTTTGACGTCTAAGATCTTCAGATGTTCACCGAAATTAATAATGTAGGTAGAAGTTAAGCAATATACTGGGAAGGCGTTTATTTAGGGAATGATATGGCAAAAACAAAACAATAAAGATTACATATAAATCTCTAAAGACAATAAATTGGAGGAAAGTGACCCAATATGGAATAATGACAATGTACCAAATAAAGATGATTTGATTTAAGTCCCTTTAATGGAATAAGGTCCCTTTACATATATGTACATTGTACATAGATAGACTTACTGTGAGTGACTATTTTTTATTTATTATTTTTCATAAATTAATTATCTAAAAAGAAGGTTGGCAGAAGACATGTAATCGCAAATGGTTTACCAATTATTTTAAGAAAACAAAACAGAGTTCCTCATTTGAATACATACCTCTGTCACAAGCTATGGTACAAGAACCAACGACGTTAGATATCGACAGACGAGCATGAGGTTCAGTTGATCATATGACCTTAGCCACAGAATATCAGTCAATTTTGCGCTATCGACCTATTTTTTACTCCAGATAGAACTTTTTCCTACAGTATTTGAGAGATCTTTCTAAAAACATTCCTTATAATTCCCTCTTCCTTATAATCGCACACGTATTCAAACAGATGACGACACCAGTGTTGAACTTGATAAAGAGCCCATTTGTATAGAAAGAGCTGCGATAAACATTTGTTTAATGGTCGCAATGACGTCATACTGGCCTCTGATAGTATAGTATTCGAGGCCATTAATTTAACTATGGAATACTTTAATCTACTTACTGCCGCCAGTGCATATGTACGTCCAAAGTAGGTATCTCAAAAAACATTTTGTATTTCTATTTGATAATACCAGTCTGAATCCATTAGCTCTTAGGAGAGACGTCTCATCCCTGAGCGTTTTTTACCGCATCTACAACGGGGAGTGTTCTAACGAAGTATTTGACATCATCCCAGCTGCCGACTTCCATCATCGCACTACACGTCACAAACAGTTGTATCACCCTCATCACCTCGATGAATGGAAGTCGAGCACGATACGGTTCACGCGCAACTTCATTCCACGTACAACTAAACTGTGGAATGAACTACCAGCATCAGTGTTTCCATCCGATTACGACCTCGTTACTTTTAAAAAACGAGCCTATAAATTTTTAAAAGGCCGACAACGCATCTAACACCCTTGAGTCACGGATGTCCATGGGCGGTGGTGATTACTTACCATCAGGTAACCCACCAAAAAAAAAAGTCTGAAATAATATAGCAAAGTTTTTTAATGTAATAAATCTTTTAGAGAAATATATGAAGAGTTTATAGGTCTATATACCTACTTGTTTTGAACCAAAACGAAGTAGTTTTAGAAATATTTTAAATGAAAATTGTTTTTCTCGTAAACTACTATCCATAGAGAAATGATTCTAAAAGCATGTGATAGAAGACTTACTGGAGAATATTTTTTTTTTATACCAAACTTTGTAATGAATAATAATGTTTTTTTTTTCTTATATATTCTAGGCATTTTATGGGTTTAGCATGGAAAGACCACCTCAAAAAAAATAATTTAGTAATCATCAAGTATCAATATTATTATATTTTTTTATTTCTTTTATAAATTGCACACTTCACGGATACATCAGGTATGAACGGTTTATGAGAAAGGAATAATAAATGTTTATTTTCAAACTATTCGCCAGCCATGTACGTAAGTATATTTGTTCAATGTGAATATAATGTTGAAGGAAAGTTAAAATATGATGTACAATATTTCAATATTTATTAATAACGGATGTTGCGAGAATTTGTTTATTTCTTTGAACACGTTTGAACTGAAAACTTTAAGAAACTTATAGCAGAGTTTGCGTGTTATATTTGAGTTGGTAAATGTTGAAACAGAGTGATAATAATCTTTTAAGGGAAAGGGATAGGTATACATTTTTTTTATATTAGAGGAGGTAAACGGACAGGCCTGTCACCTGATAGTAAGTGACTACCACCGCCCATGGACAGCCGCAACACCAGAGGTCTTGAGGATGCGTTGCCGGCCAAGGTGAGTATAGGTGAGTATATAAATGATTTTGTTACCTAAATGAATAAATATTTCTTGAAGGTGCCCAAGTCGTATCGGTTCGGAAAAACCGCCGGCAAGAGTTCCACAGAGTAGTTGTGCGTGCGTACAATTCTTTTACTTGAATGATATATCTATAAAAGTGATCCTAACTGACCATTATTATGATCAGAAATAAACTTATATACAACACATATAGTAAATAAGCTGTGTGCCGTAAGAAAAGGCGAATGCTCAGCTTGTGCTACAGACCAGAACTGGCTACAAAAAAATCTGCCTAGGTAACTGCTGGACTACCAGAAAACACAAAAGAAAAGAAAATCCCCTGACGTGATCAAATACGGAGAGTAACTGTTAATAATTATTATATTATAGCAATTGCCCCCGCAACCCCCCTTATGGGTTGAATTTCGTAAAATCCGTTCTTAGCTGACCTCTACTCGGCGAAAGGAATATTCCTACCATATTTCAAGTCGCTACGCCTTATGGTTCCAGAGATATCGCGATGAGTCAATATATAGGTGGGAATCTCTTTTATATATATAGGTATAACTAGCAATTGCCCCCGCAACCCCCCTTGTGGGTTGAATTTCGTAAAATCCGTTCTTAGCTGACCTCTACTCGGCGAAAGGAATATTCCTACCATATTTCAAGTCGCTACGCCTTATGGTTCCAGAGATATCGTGATGAGTGACTATATAGGTGGAAATCTCTTTTATATATATAGATTATTAACAAAACTTATAATAAATAAAATAACTGGTACCGAAGTAAAACGCGATTTATTAACTATATTATTTATCCCAACGCGACGTTTTGAATGCTATTCAGCAAGCGTGGTCACGGATATCTGATCCCGTTTTCATCCGGTAAAAGTTATTTTATTTAGTGTTTAATACTCGCGTTAATAAAAGACAATATTTTTGTTTTTTTTTTTGTATAATTGTACTATCAAAGGTACTTAATAAATAACATTCTCAATATGATGACTATATTCGTAGGGGTTTATTCTTATCCTATGTCTTTTGTGCATCATAGCGTTTATAAATTCAATATAAACCGGAATTTCTTATGTAATTGAATTGTTCTCGACGTCTTCATGTCGATAAAGCTCTTGGCTTAATTCCAGATGCTAAAACGAACCGAATACCTACATACCCATAATTGCATCTCATGCTTGTTCTGTTTGGTTATGGCAATATATTGAGAATGGTCCCAAAATTCATTAGTTTTTTTTTCACACTTTACATGAATGCACTTACATATGACTGCCCATGCGTCGTACTCGTGAACGGGTGTAGTTATTTCGACTATGCGTTTGCATGTAGTTCTCACTATAATATAAGTGCGTGCTCCTATTTCACCCTGCCTATACTGCCGATAGAGGACACGTCTTTGTTTTTTATTTTTTTTAGTTTATTTTCTAATAATGTAGCTAATTACTTCAAGATATCATATGGAACATGGTGTAATGCAGCTCCTTACAAACAAAACTTGGCGATTAAAAAGAGTGGCGGAGAGTTTATTGCCAGTTCTTCTCGTCAGTTCTACGCCATTGATTTGAGAACTGTCAGTAACTAAATGTAAAATTAAAAGCATTTAACATTTTATTTTTACTAATGTTCATAAGTGTACATTATGTTACCTTAATGAATAAATGATTTGATTTATCTACAATATTGATCTAATGAGGAAGTAACGTTTCTACAATATAATACTACGAGTATATTTTAGTGCGTATTGCGTGCGTTACAGTCATTCCCATTGACCTATATCCACTTAACTTTTCAATGTTAACATACCAACGGAAATCAGATTAAAGTACTCGTCAAATATGTTAGTTTTATTTCAAAAATTATATTAAATTCGTCCTGAGTTATTCTAACAGGTGTATACCTAAAGTACTTTACAATGTACAGATAGAGGACAAATCTCTGTTATATTATATGGTTAATTACTTCAAGATGTCATGTGGAGCATGGTGTAACTTTTTTTTTATGTCAGATATCGACAGACGAGCATGAGGTTCAATTGAATTGATGGTAGGTGATACCTCAGCCACCGAACATCAGTGATGAGCTGTCGACCTAATTTTTACTTCGAGCATTCGGAAATCCATAGACTAAAATCGAAACGCGCAATGTGCACTTCACGGATTTTCCATATATGAACGGTGCGTTACCCGGAGGCCTATTACCAAAAAAAAATCGAAATTTCGGGTGACGGATCGTACATTTTACTATTATGAATCCGATGAACGACACGTCTTTCGCAATAAGACATTATTTCTTTCGTTTGATATTACTATAATTGTAATAATAATCGTAAATAGAATTAAAAACATTTTCTTAATAAGTTAAAATACGAAGTTTCGTTTCGATCCGTTCGTTGCGTTCGATTTTCGTAATAGACCTACCGGTCAGAATTTCAATATTCCTGCCACCAGTTCAATGCCCGAAGTTACCAGACGTGGAGAAGACATGCTTACAGAAAATTATAAACATGCTGTCCCGGTGGGGTTCGAACCCACGATCCATCGAAACGCATGGCGGGTATTCTACCAAATTCGCCAACGACTCCGTCTTTTATCATTATATACCTACTATCCAGTAGCTTTACCAGCAAGCTGAGTAGGCTTGAGCCTAGGGCGGCAGATTTTAGGGGCGGCTTTGGGGACCAAGTTTATTTTTACGTGTCTTATGGAAATCAAAAATAATTCTGTAGAACGTGTTTATGATGTCATTCATCAAAATGGGGGGGGGGGGGGGGGGGGGGGGGGTTAATAGCCTACACCTTGGAAATGTGTAAATTCGCCACTGCTACTATCTAAGTTCCGTGTCTAAGGAAAGTCTCGGAAATCAAATATAATTTAATTATTATATCACAATCAACCTATTGACACCAATAAGATAACATTACTATTAAAGTCTGGTTTGTATCTATATAAACAGCTGATATTCAGGGTTAACAGACTGGAAGCGTAAATTCTTTGCAGCTTGGAACAAAATCGTATACTAATGAACGAATTTCAAACAAACAAAATCTTTAATAGATCAATGAACTATGTATTATTAGAACTTATTATGAGTTGTAAATTTGGTGTTGATGAAAATTGAAAAATTACTATAAAAGCTCCTTGTTATTAATTTAAAAATATAGTCTATTTTATCAGTTTGTGTAATTTTTTTAATAATATTTTTTTTATATATGTATTTATTTTTGTTGTAATTGTTTTATCCCGAAAAGCATTTTGCCCTAAGTGTGCTATGGTATTGTGTTGTCTTTTTTTTGGTAGTTGTTTTTATATTTAAATTCACCTTTTTTAACTGAAATATTATTTAAGTGTGACCATACTTGTCACAATGGATGAAAAATATTGTGGTGAATTTCCCAGAACTTTACCATATCCACTAAGTCCAGTGGCCTTTTGACATTGTTTAGATTTATATACTAGCCAGGACGGCCTGGCTTCGCACGGGTGCAAATTGCTAATAATATGTACTAAAAAAATAATAATAAAAATAGTCTATGTTACTCACTGATAATGTAGCTTTGTATTGGTGAAAGAATTGAATTCAAAAACTACTCGACCGATAGAAAGCTACATTATCAGCGAGCAACATAGGCTATATATTCTTTTAGAGTGTTATAGTACATCTACATTGCACCCGTGCGAAGCCGGGGCGGATCGCTAGTATTCTATATTACGATCCATTGTATTCTACGTTTAACCTAAGTGAATTGAATTAGTGTTCGCTTGTAAAGAAATATAAATATGTTTCAGAATGGGACGAAGCTAGTTGATATTCATGTAAACGGTAATTTTGTATGATAACTGATAAAAACGCAAGGAAAAAAGTGAGCCAATAGTGAATATTCTATTAGACTAATTGTAATTAATTATGTTTTACAATATTTTAAAATTTTTGATATAACTCAAATGGTTTAGTCGGAGTACGCCATTTACCTATATGTAATTTCTACTTGAAAAATCATGGAGGCTTGTTTAGTATTATTAAACATTAATAAATTCAATTACTTTTTGTGCTTTTTATGATTTAGAAAGTTATATTATAGAGATAAACACGTATGTGACTCGCAAGAAAGATTTTGTATAAAACATTTCCACTAGAGATGAGACGATACGATACAAGGTTTTAAACCAGGGATTCGCTTGGAAGTAGGACCCTGGTACGAGCGGGAAAACCTTGCAAGATTGCAGTATTTCCCTAACAATAAGGAGCACAATCGTATTCTATGCAAGTATTTTTCGCATTGTTAGTTCGGAGCTCGGTGGACTCGCCCGTATTACCGCCCGAAAATCCAGTACGAATTAGACCATAAACTTAATACTGCCAAATACTTTAAATTTTTAAAAACACCTGGTTTTCGACCTGGTATTTTACGGACTAGTACTTGGAAGCCCTGGTATCGAATTTGGCAAATATATCTCACCGCTAATTTCCACATTTTCACAGTTCATTATTTACAGACAGTGACGTAAATGACTGAAGACGATTTCGTCTGATACTTAAATACAAAAGCTATTAAATACCTTTCCATAAGTCGTGACTTCAGGTTTGGGCGCACTTTCAAAGAGGTTCAGCCGTGAATTTTGAAATAAATCAGGACTAGAGTTCTCCCTTGAAAACAATTCGGTCGTAGAACTCTCCCTCGTGAGAGACGGGCGGGCTTGGACAAAAGGATTTTTGCGAGAATTTTTGGCATGTTTCATCCAGTTGAATTTGTTGATTGTTTCCACGCCTGGAGAAGGAGTTTGCGTTTCTTCCGGCATCACTTCCGGTGTCGGTAAATCTCTATTCGACGACATTCTTTTTTCAAAATAATTACACTATTTTCAGGTTTGAATAATCTAGCTAACTAGTAGCACTTGTCACTCACACTCCACTTATTATTTATCTATTCAAATGCTTACGTTTTGGAAGCATGTTGGATACGAATTATGTTTATCGTATCAGTAACGTAGGACGTACTATGTTTAAATTTAAATTATATGTAAATAGGTCGTCCGCGCGTTAGTAGATGCGACGCGGGACTGTAGCGATATAACAGCGGCGTCTGCGCATAATATGTACGAATGAGGAGAGTATGATCCGGATGAATATGTGTAAGAGTATACAAGGTGTTTATTTAAGAACGAAAAGCTTGTTAACATCATATTGATACCTAAAAATCCTTGTATTTTCAATTGATATCTTATAATTTGCTGAAGTAATAAACGACTCTACTATTTACTTCGCACGGGTGCAATGTAGATATAAAAAAAATATCGCTGATAATGTATCTTTCTATTGGTATATTTTTTTTTAAATCGGTCGTGTAGTTTTTTGCGTTCAATCTTAACAAACAAACTAACAAATAATCAAATCTTTCCTCTTTATAATATTAGTATAGATTAAGATAGTATGATAGACTTCCATGAATAAAAAAATATTTTTTACGTGTCAATTTGTTTTTCGAGTTCGAGAAATAAATTAAAAAAAAACAGGTCAGGCAGGTTACTGCAGACTGATCACCTAAGTAGGTGATGCTAATGGTGTTGAAAAAAGTGTCTGTAAAATAAAATGATCAGTGAAATAGACACAGAAATGTGTTACCTCCATGTCCCACTAAGGGACTCAGGAATTCGACATAATAAATAACGAAGGCTTACACAAAAGAACATTGGATTTTTTTGTTAGTTAAAAGTTCACCTTTATTAACTTTCATAACGTAAACCTTTAACCCCACTAGGAGTTTTAGAAATGTTCATACATCTCAGTATTGTTGGGAAGAAAAAATATACCCTCTAGCTAATACCATTATTTTAAGTAAAGTTTTCTTAAAATTCGAATCGTTGAGCAATGAAAATTCGCAAAGCAAAGTTACTTTAGCATTTATAATATTAATTAAAATATTTAAGCATATGGATAATTAGTTGATATCGAAGGTGTGGTTCAACCTTGACGTCAATTCAAAACATTTAGGTGTTTTCTATGTAGATGTAAAAGATTTGTGAATTAGTTATAAATCACTGGGTGTTGTGCGTCACAAACTCTCAAGCGTGATCATAAGACTTCCGTATACAAACAAAAACTTGCCTATACTATGTATCAAAACAATGGCCGTGTAGATAAGACACGTATGACGCCAGAGCGACCAAAAGCGATGGGCCAGATGGGTAAAATAGATGTTGGAAATTACGAGAGCCTCACGGATCACTGTAAATACATAGATGGAAAAACCGGGAAGTGCATATTGCGCGTTTCGGTTTCACAGTCTATGGATTGCCGAATGCTCGAAGTAAAAAGTAGGTCGACAGCGCATTATTGACTGATGTTGTGTGGCTGAGGTATCACCTATCATCACGCCTCTTTCCCTTCGGGTAGGCAGAGATCACGGAATTCCATATGCTCCGATCCTTACATACCACTTTCGCTTCTTCCACATTCATCAATGCTTTCATACACACTCGTCGGTTTCGAGTACTTTTGATCTGGCCCTTTTTTAATGGAAATGTTAAAGTAAATGTCTGTATGTCTATCTATTACGTGCTCACAGCAATTGATAAAATTTTGGTGGAAGGACATTTTATCTCAGGACAATATTGTGAGGAAGAATTATATCATTTTTCAAATTCGTAAATTGTATAATGCTTCTTTCTTCGTTTGTGACTTCCTCCCTACGTCTGTCTTCCACGAATAATATGACAAGGATCTCTTTTAAGTAAAACTGAAAAGGCACTGTCTAGGCCATTGTGATTTGTGATTTACCAATCTGACCTCATCACCATTTACCATCAGGTGAGATAGTTGTAAAGAATACTACCTGATAATATGAATATTGCTCTTTGACCCGGTATTAAGTTATTCCAGGATCGGACACTAAAAATCCCTAACCCTAACACTAATATTATACTCTAGATAGTGGTCAAACAACTGGCTAATAAGAATTTTAAAAAAAAGCTGTAAATAGTCACTGACTTGTAAAGGTTGAAATCTTTAAAGGTTGGGAACGCTCTACCCGCAAGCCCTCTGGTGTGACAGATGTCTATGGGTGGTGGTGACCACTTACCATCACGTGAGCAATCTGTCCATTTGCCCTCTATTCTATTAAAAACTAGCCAAGTGCGAGTCGGACTTGCGCATCGAAACTTTTTCTCGAAACCCTTTTCGGATTTTTCCTTGCGCTATATGGCATTGCTTCATGCCCTTCATGGTTCTAGGTCAACGGGAAGTATCCTATACGTTTTGATTCCCTTGGGAGTGTCAAAATATGCGGCATAAACGGAGCATAAAAGGCCGTAAGTATCGTTTGTTTAAGTCGACTTAGAAGTTTGATTTTTCACTGCTGCAAGGTATTTGATACAGTATTCGATATTCATTTCAACTTGCTACCTCCATGCGTTCCTGAGAAAAAGGATCTTGACAGACGGACAACGAAATTACCCTATAAAGATTTCGTTTTTGGTACGGAGTATGGACACAAAATTTTACATTACACTAGCGTTACATTAAACAACTTCCTTAATTAACAGCTATATCCTTTTAAAGTAGAAAACTCTTGTACATCTAAGGTCAATTGTAAACAATTAATTCTAATGTTTTATGAGATCATGTAACATCATTAGTTGACTAACAACAGAACGTATGACTGATATGACATAACCATCTTTATAATACTAGTGATGTTTTCTTTTGTGATATAATGAAGGGTACGTCACCTTACCGCATGGATTTTGTTATTAAAACTGTATCGATAGCATTTCGATAGCCTATTAACTTTTTATTGCTAAAAAGCTTTTAACAATTAAAAGGTAAAGCTTATCAGTTCTTTAATCTAGTCCAACGGTATTTTTAACAGGTATAGTTCTGACGACTGTTCTTAAAAATAACATATTAATACCTGCGTGTTTACGGAATTATTTGTATGATTTATACACTCAACACTAAATTATTTTGAAAAAACCTGAAAATATTTTGTACTGCTAAATGTTAATTTAAGTTGTTTTTTTTTAAAGTGTGAAAAAAACAACGATAAATAATTACTTTTCGGCACCATTAATGGTATTCGACATTTTCAATGGAAAAGCGTCCTCAAGGAAAAATATAAGAGATACACATATTTTTTAGAAAAAAAAAAATTGTTTCCCATTAGTATCATTTTGGCGATTTAACAGTTTTATCTTTCCTCTGAAGATGTAATATAGACTATAGAAGTATAGAAGAACGATCAGCCCACCTAGCATGACCATCAAGAGATATTTCGCGGACGAGTTAAAACAAACTAAGATATACATACATACATACATATACATACATCACGCCTCTTTCCCATTGGGGTAGGCAGAGATCACGGAATTCCATATGCTCCGATCCTTACATACCACTTTCGCTAAAACTAACAAACAAAGATATAGGTAAGATAATATCTCGACATCGACAACTGATAGACAAGATATCTCGATCGACAAATATCTATACTTTTGACATTAGAAGTGGAGTTTTAAGTGTGTCATGTTAGACCCGGGAAACATAAAGAAATAAACGATTAAATCACCAGAAAACAGTCGATAATTTTCTTGTTTGCTAGGCCGTCTACGAATGAACGAGAAAAATCCTTCTCTATAGATACCAGCCGGCCTAGCATGACCGCCACGAGATATCTCGCGGACGAGTTAAGACAAACTAAGATATCTCGATATATTATATCTCGACATCGACAACTTTGATAGACAAGATATCTCGATCGACAAATATCTCTACTTTTGACATTAGAAGTGGAGTTTTAAGTGTGTCATGTTAGACCCGGAAGACAAAAGATTAACGATTAAAACACGAGAAAACAGTCGATAATTTTCTTGCCGTGGTTGCCAGGCCGTCTGATACGAATGAACGAGAAAAATCCTTCTCTATAGATACCAGCCGGCCTAGCATGACCGCCACGAGATATCTCGCGGACGAGTTAAGACAAACTAAGATATCTCGATATATTATATCTCAACATCGACAACTTTGATAGACAAGATATCTCGATCGATATTAATATTTGTCGATCGAGATAATTATGTCGAATTAATATAACTTTTGACATTAGAAGTCGAGTTTTAAGTGTGTCATGTTAGACCCGGAAGACAAAGAGATCGATTAAAACACGGGAAACAGTCGATATTTTTTGTCGTGGTTGTCATTCTAGGCCGTCTGATACGAATGAACGAGAAAAATCCTTCTCTATGTGCCTGTACCTGCTATGTGATTTTACACCAAGCCTCTAATTAGGACACCGGAAGACTTCCTCCCAGAACAAGGTCGTTTATTACGCATTTTAATATTTGTTTTAAATTATTTTATTATTTTGCAGATATTTTGTATAAATAAATGTTTCAAAAGTAAATAAGAAACTCGATATTTTGTAGATTATAACAATTACTGTTGGTTAAAAAAACACCTGTAAATAGAAGTCGATTTCCGCATATGTCTCTTTTTTGACGCCGGGTTTTTATAAGTAAAAATAAACTGTAGATACATTGCCATAGCTCTACCATGCCGTAACTCATCGCTCTACGCCCTTGATTTGTGAACTGGTAGTAAATGTAAAATTAGAAGCATTTAATATGTATTATTTTTTATTGACGTCATGTACATTGTGTTACCTAAATTAATAGAATTTTTTTTTTATTAACGCGAATATCACACATTTAAATAAAATACTGTATACCGGATTAAAACGCGATTTATTATTTATATTGTTTAAATTATTTATCCCGACGTTTCAGATGCTTTACAGCAACCGTGGTCGCGGGGAGACAGAAAGATGACAGTTGTCTGATATTTGAAATGTCACAAAGTTGCCATATTTAATTCAATTAAATTAAAAAATAATCTATTTATTTAAGTAACACAATGTACATCTATGAACGTCAATAAAAAATAAAACATATTAAATGCTTCTAATTTTACATTTACTACCAGTTCACAAATCAAGGGCGTAGAGCGGACGAGAAGAACTGGCAAGAAACTCGCCGCCACTCTTTTTTTAAAAAAAAACACAATACAATACAATAAAAAGCTATTATCGAGTCACATAGACGGGCGCGTTCGGTGGAACACCGTGCGAATCGATGGGTCGTGGGTTCGAATCCCATCGTTTTCCCCACGTCTGGTAACTTCGGGCATTGATCGGGTGGAAGGAATATCTAAATTCCGACCGGGTAACGAACCACCGTTCATAGATGTAAAAACCGTGAAGTGCACATTCAGTTTCAGTCTATGGATTTCCGAATGCTAGAAGTAAACAGTAGGTCGACAGCGCATCATTGGCGGATGTTCTGTGGCTGAGGTATCACTTACCATCAAGTGAACCTCATGCTCGTCTGTCGATATCTAACATAAAAAAACTCGTTCCAGGTTACGTCATGTCATAAATATTATTCCACATTTAAAAAGCAGTTTATCTTAATTGATTGTAACTATAACGTGTTCGTCTTATTAGGAAAGTATATATTTACAAATTAAAATTGTAATAACATAACCTCGTGTTCTTATTATAACCCATTTACTACAGATATCAGGTACTTCACTAGATGAATCAGAGTTATTTTATCTATGAACTAGCTGCATGCATCGGCTTCTCACGGGTGCAATTTACTATACAAAAAAAGTTTTCTATTGGTGAAATAATTTTTAAAATCGATGGAGAAGTTTTTGAGTTAAATCGTAACAAACAAACATCTTTCCTCTTTATAATATAAGTATAGATATGTTATGTTCTGTTACCGGCCTAAATAGTAAAATTAATTATATTCTATATCAAAAGTAACGACCCGCAAATCCATTTTAACGACACAAATTGTACTGCTACTGTCTGAAACGCAATGAAATTTTAGCATCCACGTCCTTCAAAACCTCAGATTGCTGTCTCGAACCGGGCGACCGAATAACATCGAACAGGGGGCCTAGCACGAACGACTATCGACAAAGTATTCGTATCGTCAAACTGTCAGTTGTATGAAAAATTTCATACACATGACAGTTAGTCGATACGAATACTCTTTCGATACTTGTTCGTGCTCACCCCCCAGACATAAAAGTATTATTTAACCCAGTACGGCTATTCACAATCATTCGAAATCGATCCGCCCGGAAAGCTACGCTCTCCCACTGACAGTTGTTTCGTATTTACCGGATATGAAAATGGTATTCACAATTCCCATAGGATTGAGCATCGGCATTCTTCGGGAGTTTCCGATTAGAATCTTAGTATAAAATGATAGAAAGCTTGATATATCGGTACGAAATCTTGTAATATCGGAACGGAAAGTTTTCGAATGATCGTGAATAGCCCTACCGGACTGTTAACTAAATGAGGTCTAGGGCCAATAAAAATGGTTAAATAGATTGGAGGCCACAAAATATTTACAATTTACAAAAAAGATCGAATAAACATTTTAAAACGAAAATTTTCTAATTTATGTTATTTAAACAATACAAAGAAAAAGAAACAAAGACTTTGCGGGCCGTATAAGTTCAAACCAGCCTTGATTAGGACAGCTCTGAATTTTAACCGACCGGTTAAAATTCAGAACTGTCAGCTGAGCAGCCGGGCTAGCATGACAAGCGCGACAAAATTTTGTCTACCGTTTTCTCGTGTTTCAATCGACTATCGCTTTATTTCTTTCAGGTCTAACATGACAATTACACTTAAAACTCGACTTTTAATATCAAAAATAGATACATTTGTCGATCGAGATATCTTTTCTATCAAAATTGTCGATGTCGAGATATAATATATTGAGATATTTAACATCTTAGTTTGTCTTCTCTCGCGCGAGATATATCTCGTGGCGGTCATGCTAGCCCGGCTGGTGGTGCTTTAGCACCACCGCTTAAGATGGAAAACCCGTGAAGTGCATATTATTTGTTTCGATTTCAATCTATGGATTTCCGAATGCTTGAAGAAAAAAAAGGCCTGTTCTGTGCCTAAGGTATCATCTACCAGCAAATGGTCACGCTCATCTGTTGATAGCTAACATAAAAAATATATACAATAATAATGTTTGGAAACGTTAATATTGTGAGCAAATAGGTCAAACTGTCACGTTCAAGCTACGTTTGTGACTATTCGAGTGGACGAAATTGTTTACAGTGTTTCGAAAGGGCTACAATAATAAAATAGATTTTATGTTGCATAAATTTTGTTTCTAACGGCGAATCATTTTATTACGTCTTATTTGAACAATCACTATTTTACTAAAGTATTAACAGAAATTTCGTTCAGACTTTCTTAATAGCCAAAAGTTCGAAATGTTCTTTTTTTAAGGGGTTCCCGGTTCGTCTATCGTCAACGCGAGCATGGTTGAAAAGCTTTTTGTTTCAGGCAGCGAATACCTTTACCGCTAACGAGTGAGTGAGAACGCGATAAAATTGAACGAAAAATAGTGTGCGGAAATTTCATAAAACTTTCATAAAACTAGGAAATACGTGTTTTTCAGTAGTCCTTACAAATTTGTGAAATATTTTTTGTAATTTAGAATCTCCATTATATTTGCAAGGTTTCTATCATAATTTTTTTTTTACTTTCACAATTTATGAGTACATTATGAACGCCCAAAGTTCAGATATTTTTTTTGCAAAAAAGCTGATTTTTGGAGGCTTATACTGATTTTATTTCTGAAAATTTTGATATTTTGTTTCGATAGAAACCTAGATATAGTGGACGAGATACGTATTAGTTAAAGGTTTCAAAAAAAAATCGGGTACAACGCCATAATCACGTACGAGCTTTTGTATGGAAAGTATGACGGGTTGGGCCCTCTTAAGACTTAGAATTTATCCTGCATGCTGAAGCTGGATAAATAACTGTTATACAAAACATGTCCGGATAATGTCAAACTTCAATATTCTGGAACCCCTAACGTCGAAGGAATATAATATTTTGTGACCTTCATGAAGAGCTGACACCAGTGTCAATAAAAGGAGGTATCGTTTTTTCTGTTTTTTTTAAATAAAATCTTAGATCTAGTAACGTCACATGGAAAAACCTGAAGAACAATAAGGTGTTATTTAGCACTAAGCGCTTTTACAAATAATAATCGCTAATAGAATGACGGCGACACGAGTCTACAAATATAAGTTATATAATTTTGTGTAAATATGTATGTATACTTTTAAATAAAATACTGTATACCGGATTAAAACGCGATTTATTATTTATATTGTGTAAATTATTTATCCTGTCCCCTCTCCCCGCGACCACGGTTGCTGTAAAGCATCCGAAACGTCGGGATAAATAATTTAAACAATATAAATAATAAATCGCGTTTTAATCAGATAAATAATAATACAGTATTTTATTTATTTGTGTGATACTCGCTTTAATAAAAGACAATATTATGTATGTATACTTTCTGACAATGAGCATACAATTTCGGAATCCAATGAATTAAAGCTGTAATAATCGAAAAAATTAAAATGTATGAGCTCTAGTAATGGCATATTTATTTTAAGCGTTTTGGTGACCGCCGTTCGAATTTTCGCCTTTGCTTTTTTGTTAGATGCCGACATACAAGAGTTGAGAGAGACTCTTTTGATGGTTAAGCTACAGATCATTCAATGATTCGTTGTCGACCTATTTAGTACTATAAAAACCGAAACGCTCTATATACCTACCTACACTTTGTGGATTTTTTATCTCTAAACGATGCTTCATCAGGGAAAATTTACTACACAGAATATTACAAAAATCTCATCCCGGCGGGATAATAAAGACGTCGCCAATAAAAAAAGGTCGACAGCTGAGGTATCACCTACCATCAAGTGAACCTCATGCTCGTCTGTAGATATCTGACACTAGCAATCCGCCCCGGCTTCGCACGGGTGCAATGTATCAGATCATGATAGTAAAATCGGTCGAGTAGTTTTATATGGATAATTTTCCCCGTTTTTGCAAAATTTTTCACTGATGCTTCGCTCCTATTGGTCGCAGCGTGATGTTATATAGCCTAAAGCCTTCCTCGATAATTGGACTATCCAACACAAAAATAATTTTAATTCTAACCAAAGCGCGTTCAAACAAACAAACTCTTCAGCTTTATAATATTATAATTAAGTATAGATTAAGAAAATACTAATTTAAAATCCGCCCGCCCAAGCGAGACAGCAATTATTGGAAATCGTTAGGAGATATGGAATGCTTGTTGGAAAAGTAATCCAATATAACGTTGGCGAGGCGTGTGCTATTGATTTGCTGCGAGGGATAATATCTACGCAATAAACATTCAATGTACAAGTTTATTGCCGAACACTCCTTGACCTTGCGAATAAAAAACACATTTGAAGATAGCGTTATATTGAGAATTCTCAGCGGGTCTGACTGATCATTTTTCTTTGTCTTCTGTTCCCTACTCTACTGGGGAAATCTTTATTTGTTACACAGAATGAACACGGGACGTCTTTTAATAACGATCGGCATACCAGAGACAACCAACTAGATGTTTTCTGTTTTTATTCTGAATTTCATAGATTAATTATCTCTAACGTACAAACAGACAATTATACCTCTTAATATGCATACATAAACTTACTGTAGGTTAGGAAACATAATTCCTAACTACAATATATCGGGGTCTGGGTTTGGTGATGTTATATTTTTGTTTTTTTTTTTTAATAACGGAAGCTTCAGTTTTTTTGTTATTCTCCACGTGATCAAACGCCACATGCAAACGCTAGTTTAAAAACACTTACCGTATGGTATCGAATGTGTGTCCCTCCAGACCGCACGCCTTCGTTCAATTGAATCGAACTCACGCTTCCAGAGTCGTCGTCCATAAAACCAGTTTTCTTGTACCGTGCCATCTAGAAATAAAATATCTTTTAAAAATTTGAAAATTTAAAAAAAAAATTATAAGACCTTTCATAACTTGTAAAACGAACGGAAAGGAAGTTTCATTTCGAATGCCTTAAATTGTTATGTTTCTTAAACTCATTTCCACCAAATTAGATTTCAGAAAGACATTCTAAATGAAAAAGTTTTACGGGCACACTACTGTAAGCACTTGAAATATTAAAATCAGTATAATTATTAATATACTACTAATATTATAAATGTGAAAGTTTGTGAGGATGTATGGATGAATGTTTATTACTCTTTTAATCAAAAACTGCTGAACGGATGTTCATAAATTATTATAACGATTTTTAACTTTTTGGCTTAATTAAGTACAACGATGTCAAGCAAGTCGAAAAAAACCTGCTATCTGAGAGCTATTTCACCCAGCGAAGTGGGTCGGACAACTAGTAAAATAATAATAATAATATGAATAAATAGCGTTTTCATGACAATTTTCTTTAGCTGTATTTGACTTTAGATTTTCTTTAATTTATTCTTTGAGACACCAAACATACACCTCTACATAGTTTAAGACAAAGCTTTTTTTTCGCTTTCCACCGTCAGACGCTCTGTACGCTTATATATTTTAAACTACGCAACTATTTTTTTTTTCATCAATAGATAGTGATGCAAATAAGAGGGCTATGTAGATCTATGAATAAATGTATTTCCTTTCAACAGTGACTTATATAATACCTATTGTATCGAGCAGTGGCAGTGCTCAATGTTTAGTAGATCAATAAATCACATCTGGGATTCGGAATTGACGCACACGCAAAATCTTATGTGCGTAAGCGCACGCGAACAGAAACAGACGTCATTTTCTATTATTGATAGATGGTGCTCGCGAATTCGCTCGCGTGAACAAATTTTCTTTTCGATATCCTATTAATTAACAATAAAGGTTTTTTTAGATCTTGTTGAGATCCCGACAAATTAATTTTTTTTTCGTGTAACTAATTGGTTACACGAAATTGGTTGGACGCGTCGAAATAGCGATCAGCGATGCGAGCGGTGCCGCGGTAGCGAATCGCAGAATTTTTATTCGATGAATTGTTCTCGACGGACGAATTGTTTTCCGGGGAATTACCGTTCGAAGAATTGTTGTTCCACAAATTATTTTTTCGATAAATTGTGTTCGATGAATTTTCCGGAAATCGTACTGTACACCAAAAAAAAATGTTACTCTTTGATAATGTAGCTTTAAATTGGTGAAATAGTTTCTAAAACCGGTCGAGTACTTTTTGAGCTAAATCGTAACAAACAAACAAAATAATATTAGTATAGATGACTCTCCTTTACCTTATAGACTAAACTAATGAAATATCGAAGGCCAGGAGTACCTACGCTCATGGCCTTAGTAAAAGTGAGAGGAATTCCACCAGAAAACACTTTAATTTGGTCCTAACCAAATGGCCATAACAGCTGTTGATCCTTTCAAGGTCAGATAAGGAGGATAAGTGGATTACACGTTATTACGCGATAGTGTAAATATTAACTTAGGGCGCTGTAAAATGCTTTTAATCAAAAAAAAAATATGGCAATGGCTTTAAGTACCGTCAATCCATGGCGTGATTGAGCCACTGAAAATCAGCGTGATAAGCATATGTCGTGAGATTAAAGCATATCAATGCTGAGACTGCGATTTTTTGCTGTCAAATATTTATTTTTCTTAATGGTTGGAGTACAAACCCTATTGCATCAGAACAACCTACAAAATAGGCCATATGGATTAAGTTGTAAGATTCAATCCTGTACCATTACTCGATCCTACCCAGCTGTAAAGCAACGAGCAAAAGCTATTTTATTGGTGATATGTTCGCTATCACTGAGCTTTTAAAAGCTGTTTTAAGTAAATAATGTTTTTAGTCATGCTTTTGCCTTTTATGTTCTTATATTGACAACAAAGGAGTGTGTGGTTCACTCGATGGTAAAAATATTCGATTTTTGAAAGGGACTGCTAATGGTAGTACCTTTTTGAATATCGACTTCTGTCCATATCAAAAATTTCTTAGTCGTCGAGGATTTTTCCGTGAAAGCATTCGAATAGTTTTAACCAGTAAAAGCTTTTCTGAAATGTGTCATATGTAGATAGGTAATCTAAACTATAGAATCCCTTATCTGTTTACTTATTTATATTGGTGATAAGCATTGATAAAAAAGCTGCCATTATTTGCATGTAGAAAGAAATATAGAAATATTTCTATTGGATGAGAAATACGGGAAATAATTTAATAATTCCGGAAATTCGTGCTCATTAAAGTTCTAACTTCCGGTATTCCATTTTTAAAATTTCCTTACTATATTTTACTTAACTGCTTTGCTTTACAAATGATAATGTATAGGTACTGCATCTTCTTTTTCCTGTCCTATCCCCTTTTTTATTTGCGGTCGGCGCAGTATTCTCTTTTTCCATTCTCTTCTTTCATTCGTTATAACATCAGTCACACTTCTCAAACACATCATTCTTCACACAATCAATCCATCTTTTTTGGCCTTCCTCTAATGATAATGTATACAGCATGATCACAATTTTTTGTTTCTAATAAGAATCCCTCCAATGCCAAATAAAAAAAACAAACGAAAACTGAAAAGACGTAATGTCAACCTACAAAAATTACTTTATGAAAAATTAAAACAAGTCCATAATGGGGTGAATCGAAATTAATATATTAAATATTGACATTTATATAAATAGTAATATTATTATTTTATACAGACTAGATTATAGGTATAATAGTATGTGTATGGATTATAATCTGTTATGATTTTTTAAAAATTAATATTAATTAAAATTAAATAATTTCACACATTTAAAAAAAATAGTGTTTTTCATAATTAAATTGATACCAAAGTACCGTATAAAAATGTTAACATATAAGATATTTTTTCTCATTTATTTCAAAACAGCAGGTCTTCCCTTCGCAACCGAAACGGTCTTTATCTATTTTTACGACAGCGTAGAAATTTTGCTCCAAACTACAATATCTAAAGAAAAAATGTATTTCACCGTAAATCCTGGCTTCAGATGAAATGTAGGCATGGGTATAAAAAAAAACTTATAAACACCAACACTTCACAGCAAAGGTTCTTTCTATGAAAATTTCCCTCAATAATTACACGGTGGAAAAGGGGCGCGAAATATCACCATGTCTCTCAGACATGTTTCGATTGAATGTTTTGGTCGGGTGCGGGTCTTCGCCGGGACCGGGGACGAAATAGCCCGTTCCCCTGTCGCAATAATCGACTTTTCATTTTTTGATAAAAGCGCCATCTGTTATTTATTGAGGGATTTTTTATGGCATTCTTTGGTCCATATCTTGACAGTTTCAAGGGAACAAAATATAGCTGTGTAACTTAATTTTAGTTAATTATGTATTTATTGTTGATTTTATAGTCATACTGTGAATACAAATTTAAAGTTTTTTTGATACTAATAATATAACATTTATACACTAAATATTTTGTAACACTGCCATCTTACGAGTATTGTGCGAACTATTTTAAAATATTCCCCTGCTATCACCATAGGCAGCGGACCAATCAAAACAAAAGATTTCTTACGCATGCGCACTAGTATGAAGAAACTTCATTCTAATACCCGATAAGTAAACTGTGGATTTGTGGAAGTGCGGAGCGAACTTCAGTTAGTTGAATAATTTGGATAAAGGCGGGTGTTTGAGCATTTCGACCGGTCTCAGCGCGATTGCGAAAATTTTATCGCTTCTACCGCCTACACGCATTTTATAAATAAACAATCTTGTTTAGTGATATCTGTGAAGACAAATAGAGGAAAATGACCAACGCACCAGTGAAAAAAGTACCCATACATTTACAGGTGAGTTGCAAAATATAATTCGTTGTTTTAAGTCTTAAAAAATATTCATAACTTAAAATCTGTTTTTATATTAAGAATCTATACAGATACCTACCTTATAGTAAAGATTGGTACGAAAACTGACCCAAATTTTAATAGAATTAGGGCGAGCTGGGTGTTGGCACTCTCCTTTGCGATTGAGATGAACTGTATTATTTTCATTATATTTATTCAGTTATTCAACCTCTTCATTATTCATTCAATACATCGTGGCAACAATAAAACTGATATAGTATTCTTTATAAGTAAGGATAGAAAATGCGAACCCAGATCTAAATAATATTGTACTATAAAGAATATAATACTATTTTAGAAATAATTAAAAGTCATATTTCATACTAAAAATACATTATATTGTGCTGTAAAATTGTTTAGATTGTGATATTGTTATCGCCTGTTCCAGTACATGACTTATCGCTAATTTTTATTACTGAAGGTACTTTTTACATAATTTTTACATAAGCAACAAGTAGTTCAAAAACGTAAAAAAATGCTATCTACCTGGAGTTGTACGTAATTTGCATAGTGTCAAAATTGAACGAATTGTGTGTATAATTTATGTGATAGGTAAGTTGCCCTCAAGTGACCCGTTATCGTTGTTATGTAAGTTTAATAATTTATTTACCTCTGACATTAATTTTATCCACATTGCACTTACAAAGCCAGTTCTAATATTTAATAGAATTATATATATATTAATATATTTACATTACCAACATTTCGGTCTTAAAAAAATCTTTGCTTAAAAAATGACAATTCGGACTTCAACAAAATCTCAGTAATTTGCTAGTTTATTTAAATATAAAAAAAATCAGTTTCAAATCTGCTCACAAACACAATTATTGCCATTTGACTCACTCCATGCGACCTTCGCTTACTCGGCTCCAAAAAGCAAAAATAAAATAAATATATACCTATATACTAATACACTCGTCTAATGTTTAATGAATAATTAGCCGTCAATTATATTTACTATAAGGAAATTTGCGGTAATTTTCATTTGTATCCAAAATAGTACGAGTCGACTATGAAGGTTTTAGTCATAGAACAACCAAAGCTCAATTAGAATATACAATTCTATTTTTAAAATTGTTTTTTTTTTCTAATTCCTATAAGAACAAGAACATATTTACCTTTTACACAAATTTTTATTCGAATTTCATTTTATGTACGAGTATGTATACATATTTATTCAGTAACTAAACTAAAAGTATACTTTTAGTTCGTCAAAGACTAACTGAGACACGAGTCACGACTCAAGATATCTATCGTGTGCCATAAACAAAAGGGGGACCATGTCCTTTGCCTTGTTTCCGGTGAATGACCTTATAGAATCGCTACATGTGTACAGTCAGCAACTTACACTGCAAAATAAACTGGTATATTGTGTTAATGATAATTTGAGTATCGGATATGTAAAACAGTTTTGCGAGCAATTAGATGTCCGGACATTCATCTTATAATAAAATTAACTTTATATGACACAACCTTTTATTTAGCTTCACCTGTATTGGTCCGTCTTATCAATTCTTACAATTTATGTATATGGGACACATTTTTATATTTTTGTAATATTAAAATGAGCTTAAATTCTGAACGTTTCTGATGATTGAGTTGACTGATAGCCACAGTAAAACAAATATACCTATGTATATCAGATAAAAAATTATATATATTTCATATATTTTTTTATTTATCGTGCTATAGATAATTAAAATTAATACACAAGAAGGATTTGAAAAATCTCACTACAATACCCACTTTCGAACGATTAAAATACAATGTATCATTTCTTGAAAAACATTAAATAAATTTATATTTATAACATTATTTAAATATTTTAGTTAATATATAAACTCTATATCAGTAAAATGAAAAATGTCGAATCGTCGAAATCTTTTGCTGTCGCTACTGTCATAGTTAGAGACATGGTTTCAATGTAAAGGGTGGTACTTGGCAACAGTTCGAGACATGCGCAGAAGAAACCTTTGGAAAGCAGCATCAGCTACTTTCTGATAAATTCATGTCTTCCTGTATCAAATCACTTATATAAATTCTGTCAGCATTCCTATTGAAATTGGAGTAATACCTAACCCTGTAAGTCCTTGCTTAGCTACTTTGTGAATAACAGATGAATACTTCTACTAATATTCTACTAATTTCAAACCTGCCAATTGACTAACCTCCTAATGGATACTACGTGGAGTAAAAGACATAAAACTGTGTTTTGTTTTTTGGAAACCTCTTAAAAACTAAGGTCATAATTTTAGTATGATATTAGATACAAAATATTTTCAAGTTTCGTCATAATATAATGTTGCATATAAAACATAAAAAATACATTAAAGACCAGGTTCACTTTTATTACATACCTACTTTTTAAAACACTGGGTCTTTAAAACTACACAGTTTGTTAAAAACATAGGACTTAGAGGCTAAGTCAGTGACTATTTAATGCCTTCTTAAATAATTAAACAGATGGGTTAATTTTAATAATAATGATATTTGATAAAAAAATAATATTGTCATAAATGCATTTCTTTAGAAAATTGCGATAAGTCTTATCAATAAATATCGCTCTTTTCATATATTATCGCCTATCGAGTTCAATCTAAAAGATTATTATTACCGCGGGCGTTTTTATGACAGATCTGTTGGAGAGTATTTCATTAGTATTTCGCACGCCGACCAAGTCACACTAAACAGCGCTCTTTTCGACTTACTTACAAATTTTAACATTAAAAACTGAAAATCAAGTTGAAATTATTTCTAACGTTTCCCTAGAAATCGAACCCACTGTTTTAAACTACACGTAACGAACACACTACTTAGTCTCAGAGGCAGTTAATAAAGATAATACCTATATTGTTTTCAAAGTTTTAATTAGTAACACTGGACAGTTAAACTCTTGTCAAGAAAGGCATGTTGAGTTGGGTACGTAGAAAGGATGGATGAAAGTAGGGAACGAAAAAGATTTATGAAGCTGGTGTGAGTTGAAGAGTCGAGAGAGGTCGACCAAGGCGAACGATCAGATCGGGGACCTTCTTCAAAAGGGCTAGGTGAACAGTACTCGAAATCGACGAGCGTGTATGAAAGAATTGATGAAAGTGGAAGAAGCGAAAGTGGTATGCGAGGATCGGAGCATATGGAATTCCGTGATCTCTGCCTACCCCAATGGGAAAGAGGCGAGATGTACTCGTATGTACGTAAACTCTTGTCGGAGAATCGTTTAAGAAATATGTTAGTTACATAAATAGAACAGCGATTTGTGCATGGCCATATTGCAAAATCCCATTAAAACTAACATATGCAACGTCATGGACCGCAGTATTTAAAGGCAATTCCCGCTACAATCTATTTCTGAGGGCACGTACGCCCCTAACAAAGGGCGATAAATAATGATTTATGAACGAAGCCGCGCGCGCAGCCATCTTCCTTGAATCAGTTGATGGTCTCACGAAATAAGATAAAATTAAGTGCTAGTTGTAAAGTTGTGGTGGAATAATGAATATTGAAAATAGCAGGAACATTTTTAAAACAAGCTTTTATTTAAGGACAGATAACGTTAGATAAACATTTATTTTTTAAACCTCTAATAAAGTTCTCGTGTCACAGTGTTTGTAACAAAACGGCCTGACCGATTCTTATGAAATTTTGTGTATATTCAGTAGGTCTGAGAAAAGGACTTATACTCTTAGTAAACTATTTTTCATATCCCTAAAGTATAAGGGTGGTCCATCACAATTTATTTTTATTTTTGGACATAATTATTTTTTAATATTTCACAACCCATAATTTTCACCGTTCTTCCACCAACCCCTATTTTTTATTACATGCGAACCTAATAGAATAGTCCAAGACTTAAAACATAAGGGCTTCAAGATCGAAGAGGCAGTTAACAAGCTTAGGTGGAAAAATAAAGAGCCAATGGACATGTTCATGCTAACCTTCACTAAGGAAGAAGATATCAAAAAAATATATGAGATCAACTCTATCCTGGGGTGCAAAGTCGAAATTCATCCCATTAAAGCTTCAAAGTTAGTTCCCCAATGTAAGAGGTGCCAGGCGTATGGACATACGCAACGATACTGCTCGAAAGAACCTAGGTGCGTTAAATGCACTGGAAAACATCTAACAAAAGACTGCACGAAAGCGGCAGATGATAAACCTAAATGTGTACATTGTGGCGAAGCACATCCTGCCAGCTATCGAGGCTGCATGGTTGCACGAGAAATGCAAAAAATAAAAAACAAAACCTTAAATAAATCTCCAGAACTGAAAGAGAAATCTCATGACAGGCCGAAAGATAATGTTACAAGCGTCCCGATAGCACCCACTTCAAATAAAACCTATGCTGATGCTCTGCGAAAGAAACATTCAAAAGTTGAACCTGAACCGATAGCAACAGAAAACAAACTAGACCAAATATTGAAGTTTGTTAGCTCATTGGACGAACGCCTTAGTAAGCTTGAACAGGGAGCCAAGAGAATGGGCTCTAAATCTCAGCCCACACAATGATCAACACCATTAAAATCATGGCTTGGAATGCCAATGGACTACTTCAACACCACCATGAACTGCAAGCAGTCCTAGTTCTAGAAAATATTGATGTGTGTCTCATCTCAGAAACTCATTTCACTAAAGAGTCACACATTAATTTTAAAGGGTATAAAGTATATCATACAATACACCCATATAACACATCAAGGGGTGGTAGCGCCGTTATCATAAAAGATAATATACAGCACTACGAAGATAAAAAATATAGCAAAGAAGAATTTCAAGCCACAGTTGTATGTATACAAACCAAAAAACAGCCTATAACACTAGCAGCAATCTATTTCCCGCCAAGGCATCAGTTAAAAAAGGAGGACTACACTGAATTTTTAAGACAGCTTGGTGTACGCTTCATCATAGGGGGAGACTTTAATGCAAAGAATACTTATTGGGGCTCCAGATTAACAACCACTAAAGGTAGACAACTATTAGAAGCAGTAAGAGAATTACGCTGTGACGTAATATCAACCGGCAAACCAACCTATTGGCCCACGGATCCAAAAAAGGTACCAGACCTCATAGACTTTTTTATATACAAAAACATCACACATAACTTTTTGCATATCGAAGAGAGACTAGACATGAGCTCTGACCACTCAGCGATTTTACTAACCTTAAATGATAGTATAATTAAAACAGAAACTATACCAAAACTTGTAAATAACAAAACAGACTGGGTCAAATTCAGGGAAGATCTAACACACAAAATAAATTTGAAAGTATCACTACGTAGTGCTCAGGAATTAGACCGTGAAGTTGAGAAGTTCAACACAGATATCCAACAAGCTGCGTGGAACAACACACCTGAAATAAAAACGCGCCTTAAAGGAAATAATTATCCTAAGGAAATCAGAGATCTTATAGTGGCTAAGAGAAAACAAAGACGCAAATGGCAGCAAACAAGATCACCACAAGATAAAACAAATCTGAATAGAATGACTAAAACTATCAGAAATGAAATCCTTTTGCTAAAAGAACGTAGTTTGAAAGCTCATTTAAATATGCTTACCAGTAAAAAGGATAGTAACTACTCTTTATGGAAAACTGTTAAAACAGCAAAAAAACCTATAAATGCCATCCCACCCATACAAATTCCGCACGGAGAATGGGCAAGAAGCAATGAACAGAAAGCGGAATATTTTGCTGACTACTTAAAAGCAATATTCCAACCGAATGCCTCTCAAACATCTGATCAAACATGGAATGAAGTGGAACAAGACTCTGAAGAAATTAAAATGGTGACACCAAAGGAGGTGTTACTCGAAATAAAGAACAATATTAACGCAAGAAAATCGCCAGGTTTTGACCTTATTACTGGAGAAGTCCTGAAACAGATGCCTCGAAAAGGAATTGTCATGCTGACATACCTATATAATGCTGCACTTCGATTAAAATATGTACCAGCGTTATGGAAAGTAGCAGAAGTGATAATGATACCGAAGCCAGGCAAACCACCTCATGATGCAACATCATACAGACCGATATCACTACTTCCGGTAATATCTAAACTATTTGAAAAACTTCTTCTTAAGAGATTAAAATTAGTTATAGAGCAGAAAAAGCTTATACCTGATCATCAATTTGGTTTTAGAACTCAACACTCAACGATAGATCAAGTGCATAGAATAACAAGTATTATTGAAAAAGCTTTAGAGGAAAAAAAGGTTTGCTCTGCATTATTTCTGGATGTAGCACAGGCCTTTGATAAAGTCTGGCATGAAGGCTTAATATACAAATTAAAAACCATGCTACCTAAACAATATACAGATATTCTTGAATCATATATATCAGATAGAATGTTCAGGATACGACAAGAAAATGCTTACTCAGAACTAAAAGAAATCAAAGCTGGAGTCCCGCAAGGAAGTGTATTAGGTCCGGTCCTTTACCTATTATACACTCGTGATATCCCAGTGCTACAAAAAAACACCATTGCTACCTTTGCTGATGATACGGCAATACTGGCTGTCGAAAATAACCACGAGGAAGCAACAAAAACCTACTACCAACAAAATTTATGATTGGACACAAAAATGGAGAATACGATTGAACGAAAGTAAATCGGTTCATATCAATTTCACCAACAAACATGAAAAGTACTATCCTATTTATATAAATAACGTTGTTGTACCGTATGCTAACACAGCAAAATACCTTGGCATCACCTTAGACGCGAAGCTTCGCTGGAAAGCTCACGTTAAAAAGAAGCGAGATGAGCTCAGGATAAGATATAAAAATCTTAACTGGCTAATTGGAAAGAGCTCGACTCTTTCAGTAGAAAATAAATTAACTGTATACAGACAAGTCCTGAAACCAATATGGACTTATGGCATCCAGCTCTGGGGCTGCACCAGTTCAACCAATATCAAAATGATACAATCTTTTCAAAATAAAGTACTAAGAGATATTGTAAATGCTCCCTGGTACGTTCGCAACGTCGACATTCACAAGGACCTTAAGATAGAAAGCGTCGACAGAGAAATTCAAAAGCACGCCAAAGCTCACCATCAGCGACTTCTTTATCATATGAATGTCGAGGCTGCCCAGCTCCTCGATACCACTGGACTAGTGAGAAGACTCAGAAGGACGAAACCGTTAGTGTAACCTAGCATACACATTATTATGCAAAGTGAGAACAAAGTGGAAAGTGCAAGTGAACACAGTGACAATTATTAGTGTTAGTGTAATAAGACAATGTTTTTAAGGACACCAGTGGGTGAACTTTAAATTAAGAAAATAACCCTAGAAGATTAAGTTAAAATAGAACTGTTTATTAGCCTCTGTTGGCTAGATTACAGTAGTTTTAGATAAAAAAAAAAAAAAAAAAACCCATAATTTTCACCGTTCTTCCACCAACCCCTATTTTTTAATCGGGTTTGTAGTAGTTTTGTATGAACAATATCCAAATAATACTGACACCACAAGTATCTATTAATTATCCGTGCGAAGCCGGGGCTGGCAGCTAGTAATGTATACAAATAACGATTAAAATTTCCAGAACTTACTAACAACCTATTTTGCCATAACAAATAGATCGCCGTCTCAGCATAGAAGTGTCCCGAGGGGATGACTTTGACGCTCTTTTTCAGTTACCTCCATAATCCATTGTATAGAGAGGGGTAGGCTGGAAGTATATAAAAATAGTATAACTACTATACTAGCGATTTACGAGTATTGAGATCTTGTTCTTGATTGTAGCCGCGGATTGTAGAAGTGTTTATTTTTATTTATTATTTTTTTATGAAGAAAATTTAGCATTTGACTGCAATCCTGCCTGATTGTAAGCGCGGATGCGGTCTAAATGGGAGCAACTTAGAAGAAGCCTATTCACTCCGGCTTTGAAGACATCAAGATTGTAGAAATCGGGAAAGACACCAGGTAAAGATAATAATTAATAATTCCTTGGCGGTTCGGACGATAAAGAAGGAAGCGTACCGCTTCGCAGGAATATAAGGTACATAAACCATATAAGGATGAAATCCCACTCTGTGTCTGGCCGTCCGATGGTGAAAATGAGTGAGTTTGACGCGTCTTAGACTTGGTCGATCCATTTTCTGGGTGATCTGACGCGAGCACATAGATGCCTCCTATTTGTCTCTTTCTTAAAATTTAAAAAAAGTTCAAACAAGTTTACAAGTAAATTGAAACACAGTCGACATTACAAAATGTTGCACATTTAAAAAAATAGTAAATATTACGATGAGTATGTAGGTTCTTTAAACATATTTATTCAAAGGATTGGCAATACGGTAATGTTTGCACGACTGATTACGTTCGTGTGGTTTCCCCTTACTTTCACTGACACGCGAAGGGTTTAATATCCAGTCATGAGATATGTGTGGTTGGAAAGGAAAATATGGGTTTTCCAACCACTTCTTACCAACGAACATCATATACGAATAGAGACTATATATACCATGGATTTTAAAGAGTAATACACACTAAACTTACTACAGTATTTTTGTTTCAGTAAATATGAATAAAAACGAAAGAATATTAACAAAAACCTTTATTATACCGGTATAACTCTCATAGTAAATTAACCGGTATTCAGTCCCTGCTTTATACTGAGAAATCATGAGCTACAGCCTTCCCTACCATCATCTCTGAAAGCCATGTTATTGCAGGTGTCCTTGACGATAGAATGAGACGATACATTAGTGATGTAAAGCAAATAATACTGATCTAATTGACAGAGGTAGTGATACCAATAGGCCCCGAACCGAATTTAACACACGGTTATTCTTCTACTTCTTCTTCAGGTGCCTCTCCAATTAATGAAGATTGGCGGTCAACGATTTAAATTTGTCTCTGTCCCTGGCTGAACGGAACAGTTCAGCGGCACTGGTGATTCCCGTTCATTCCCTGATGTTGCCACGACTTTTTTCTGCGGCCAACACTTCTCTTTCCGGCCACTTTTCCCATAATTATCAGTTGTTAAAGTTCGTACCTATTGTGTCTTAATACATGCCCTAGGTATGCAACTTTCTTTTTCTTGATTGCTCAGGATAAATAGTCAAAAGGACAAAAAATAATGTATTGATATAAAAAGTAATAAATGAGCTAATAATATGTCTTTTTTCCTTTATCTTGCTTATTCTAATGGAATCTATACTAATTATTATAAAGAGGAAAGATTTAACTCAAATACTATTCCCACCGATATTTTTCACCAATAGAAAGTTACATTAGCAGCGAGTAACATAGGCTATTTTTTATGTATAGTATATCTACATTGCACCCGTGCGAAGCCGGGACGGGTTGCTAGTTATTAATATTTTACCGCATTTCATTGATCAATCCGTGCTCCCGACAAATGACCTATTTCCTAAATGTTTTGTTCGTACATTCAAAGTTGTGTATTATAAAAATGTAAATAATTAAAAAATATATAGTGCTGTATAAAATCTAAATATCTCCATCAAAACGTAAAACCTTATTCGTTTAATATCAGTATGGCAATGGCCTATATAATAGGAGAAATTGACTATTTTGTCTCATACAAGTTAGAAAATTTTGAGTGGTAATTTGAAGGTTTGGTAGGTTCTGTCTCCCGCGACCACGGTTGCTGAAAAGCATCCGAAACGTCGGGATAATTAAACAATATAATAATAAATCGCGTTTTAATCCGGTATACAGTATTTTATTTAAATGTGTGATACTCGCGTTAATAAAAGACAATATTATTAATTTGAAGGTTCCACTTGAAAAAATGACTTGATTTTATAATTGTATGTAATGTCTTTATTTGTCATTCATGTGTCAGTACAATTTTGTAGTGATAAGGTTAAATGTTATTGATAAGAATTACTATATGTATTACATATTTGCATATATCAGAATAATTATTTAGCGAATCATAAATCGCATATCCGCTATTAAAATCGTCGGATGTACATTATGAGCCATTTTCTTTTTATTGTACTAATCATTTTTAAAAGGATTATTAATTTTAAAAAAATCTAACAAAACATTTTACACGGTAATAACGTACTTTAATGCTTTTCGTGTGTTAAAAATCAGAAATATCTTTTTCAACCGTAACAAATAAATTGTAATCGATTTTCACATCCAAATCCATTTTTTCACATCCAATATTAATAGCATTAACATAACATGGCATCTTTAAATTCTTGAACTACCCATTTCCCTTTCTTGCCTTGAAGCGGACGAGTATGTGAGGCAAGATAGTGTTTTATTTATATACCTGTTACGACATTGCATTTGGCACAGTTCACGCCAGTATTTACTGATAAGATAACTGGGAGATATCACGTGGTTACGGCTGGTTACGGTTCGCAGTGTTTACTGTTTAGTGGTGGTCATGGTTGCGCACGCGTGAAATTAGGTTACGCTGCGTTTACGTCGTATTATGATGCGTACGAGTTTACTATAAGGTGTTTGACCGCTAGATGCTACCGTAAATAAGAAAATCGTGTTTATTCTTGTTAAATACAAAAGGAATTGTCTTGAGTCCGAATTATATACCTATAACTAGCGAACTCGATAGATATTGTCCCACCAGAAAGTTGGCTTTCCCACTTTTATTAGATTTCAAGATGGCGGAGTTCCGAACCTAACCTATTTTAAAACTAATTTTCTGCATAATATTTTAATAGTTATTCTGTTATTCGGGACATAGAGGCATCCAACAAATAAGCAGCTGTGCAGCCGTTCTTGAGTTATAAATGGTGTTACTTATACGACATATCTATCTATACATATAATAAAAGAGTAGGATCGAAATTACGCTTCACTAAATATTTTTACCAGAAATTAAGAGGGGTGATAAAAGAAGGGTAGCAGAATGCATAAATGCAATTTTTAAGATTCTTGTCTGTCTGTCTGTCCGTCTGTCTGTCTGTCTGTCTGTTTGTTCACGCTAATCTCCGAAGATACTGAACGGATATTCATGCAATTTACACAAATATATTAAGTAAAGCCCGGGGCAACATATAGGCTTTGATTTATCGAAATCGGTTCTCAGAAAGAAAAGTTATCATCATTTAAAAATAATTTTAAAGGCACCATATCACCAAATTGCAATGCAAACTGACTCGCGTTGAACTTTTTCGAATTGTCAGATGTCAATCACAGTTTGATATGTAAATGAAATACTTTGATTATTTCGCCATTTCCAATATATGTAGTCGTAGAATAGTGGATATGCAGGCCCATTGCGTAAATTCAGATGCGAGTTCGAATCTGAAGTTGAACGGAAATATTTTTTTTTTTGTATTTATTTCTTTATTTTTTTAAAGAACTATATTATAAAAATAGAAAATGTATTATTGAAATATTATATGAAAAAGTTTTTGTTATGAGATCGTTTATTTCACCTTTTCATCCATCCTTTCTCTACAGAATTATGATTATTCGACATTGCTTTTATTGCTTCTTAAGGACTGTCTTCGTATCTTAGAGGTTTCCGCATTTAGCACCGGAAACCCGAGTAGGAATCCCGGGAAAAGGGAATTTAAAAAAATATGTCTCAAAATGAAAATGATTAATTAAATGAAATAAATATCTAGGTGGATACAGTATCTTCACCACTAATTAAATTTATAAAAAAAATAAGTAAATTTCTTTAAAGTCAGGATCATTTTTCAACAATGGTATTTCTATTGAATTTCAAATCATACTTCGAACCCCAATCTCAACCACCATTAAACGTGTCGATAATATGATGCAAAAGCAACCGTCAATGACTAATTTGATAGCTCTTTCCCAAAAGAAATCACCAAGTACAGAGGATGGAGGATATGTAATTTGAAGAAAGCTTGCTCAAAAGCGAACCCCACGCGAACGAAGTCGCGGGCATCAGCTAGTATTTATATAGATAAATATGAGCTTTTGCCTACGACTGTTTCCGTTTGGAACTAGGCTTATACATAGTTATGTAAGCCTAGTTCCAAACCATATAAAAAGTAGGTAGCAAATTTTTTAAGTTAGTAAATACATTCAAAGGGCATTCAGTGATAAGCCAACTTTGTCTTGAGCTACCCTGTTTACTACTTAAAGATTTTCCAATTCGTGACAGACTGCAGATTTGCTGAGGCGACTCCAAGACATTGAAAAAACTTGGAGTCGCCTCTGTAGTGATAGCCTTAAGAACCTCATGCTCGTCTATCGATATCTAACATTAAAAAAAATATGCAACTTTGAATAAATCTTGTGTTACTAGGAAAGTTAGCGAAAATAAACGCGACTGTCACAGTGTCGAAGCTGGAGGTCGTATTGTGTGACAAGTGAAAGTGTTATGTGACAGGAAAAACACCATTATGCTGCTCCATATAAGTATCAAAAAGGTTAAGTCAATTCAGCAAAAACTATTAAAGTTTTAAGTGCTAATGTCAGTAGGGGACCGCAATGATATAATCGTTGGGGGAGAACTGACTCATAGGGGTGAATATTAACCAGAATACTTCGTAGATATGAATCCGATTTGAGACTTGGAATGAATCCAAAGACCTGTTTCTTATTGATTTACTTACTTTCTTTTAGTTTTGGTACAAAAATCGGCCATAATTTTAACTTTCGTGGACCGCCCCAGAAATTTTTCTATGAAGTTTCTGTATGAAAATTTGAATTTTCTTTGCTCTCAGTGGCTAGTCGTAGATACAAAAAGTTAAATAAAATACTGTATACCGGATTAAAACGCGATTTATTATTTATATTGTTTAAATTATTTATCCCGACGTTTTGGATGCTTTTCAGCAACCGCGGTCACGGGAAGACAGAAAGATGACAGTTGTCTGATTTTTCAAATGTCACAAAGTTGCCATATTAACGCCATCTATTCCTACGGAGTTGATATTTACTGTAATTTTTTATAGTATGACAATTGACTAACGGTGTCCTCTTGTTTAATAGTATGTTTGATTTGAAACATATACAGTATATAGTATTTTATTTAAATGTTTGCTACTCGCGTTAATAAAAGACAATATAAAAAAAATGTTTTTTGCAACTCCCGAAACTCAAGACTCCAATGAGCCTACTAATGTATGCAAAAAAAGTCCGTCGGTACAGAATCGTATGAATTCACACACACATTTAACTTTATTCTGGACCGAATAACTGATGGCTTTAACACATTTTGAAGGTCAAGTTACTCCATATGGTCTAGTGTCAGCTGACGCACATTGGTACAATTCCTTTGTGCTATGATACTGAACATATTTAAAGATACAAGGTCTTATCTTTTATGTTGGTCATCCGTAAAAGTATAATTTATTTGATTTCCTGTGAAAACCTTCCAAAAGTCAGATTATAACATCTATGTATGTGTGTTAAGATTGTCATGTAAGCGAAAAAGTATTTTTTCTAAACTTTCAACTTAAATAAAAGCCTCAAAATCATACATAATAATTAATATAGAATAGTTGTTAATTGTTATATATTAAATATTATATAAATCATATAATTATAGTAATATTTTATTTTACTTAGCATGTGCGGACTAGAAGAGCAGTTTGTCGCTTTGAGGTGTACATTCATAAAGTGTCCTTTTAATTTTGTTGTTTGACCGCTAGTCGCTATCGTAAATAAGAAAATCGTCTTGTTAAATACAAACGGAACTGTCATAAACTAACCGAACTATATAATTTTAGCTTTTGCATGCGACTGTATCCGCTTAATTATGCAACTAGAGTTTTAAATTGAAAATTTGATAACCTACTGGATGGATTGCGCGTATCAGTTTGAGTTTATAAGTGTACGAAGCTCAAAATTAAAAATAGGCCGACAGCATTTTACTGATTTTTGTGGCGCAGAACCTATTACCAAGTGAGACACGCTGTCTGTTGATATCTAACTAAAAAAGAACACTAACTTCCGTGAGCATTCACAATCGTTGTGTTGTAAAATCGTAAAACCGAGACAACTTCTTTCGCACCTATTATATAAGTATTTCCTCGTAAAGATAGCTCTGTTATTTAACAATTGTGTGAACAGAAACGATTAAACATCTGCTAGATTGCTTTGTAGCGAGGTTAAGTCTAAAGGAGGCCTACTACACAGGCCCGCACTTAGGGGATCTGGAGCTAAGGTTCCGGGGTCTCCACAAAATAGGGCCCCAAAATAGACTTCGGAAAAAAGTGTATTTCAAATAACTTTTCCAGGGGCCCCAAAATAGACTTCGGAAAAATATTTCAAATAACTTTTCCTTGCTGTTTTACTTACGCTGTTTTACTTTTACCTACTGTACTTTGTACAAACATGATTATTGATTATATTGTTCTTAAATATTTAAAAAAAAATATTTTGAAACTAGCAACACGCCCCGGCCTCGCACGGGTGCAATGTAGATGTACTATACAAAAAGCTATATAAGTATAGCTTATGTTAAGCCCTGTCAAATTTGTATTATCACTGACAATTACCGGGGTCGTTGGCGCGTTTGGTAGCCGTGCGCATCGATGGTTCGTGGGTTTGAATCCCACCGGGAGAGGTCTGGCAACTTTGAGCATTGAACGGGTGGAAGGAATATCGAAATTCCGACCGGGTAACGAACCACCGTTCATAGATGGAAAAACCGTGAAGTGCACATTGCGCGTTTCGGTCTCGGTATATAGTTTTCCGAAAGGTCGACAGTGGATCATCAACTGATTTTCTGCGGCTGGGGTATCACCAACCATCAAGTGAACCTCATGCTCGTCTGTTAATAACTAACAAAAAACAATACTATTAAGTATTGCATTCGTTTACTTATGTTATCCACATTTTATTTTGTCGGTTTACATGTGAAACCTCCATAACACTTTCTAAGTAAAACAAACAAGAAATCTGATACCCACGCTTTTAGTTAAATAAACACTTTCGCAAGTTTGGCATGACGACCCTATTCACTGATATTTCGGTATCGATATTGTTCATAATTGTAAGGTTATATCTCTACTGTATTTATTTTGAGTTCTATATTTATTTGAATTATTCTCGTCACTATTCATTGATATTTTGGTATCGATATCTTATCTATGTATATCTAATATATAAAATTCTCGTGTCACAGTTTTCGTTGCCATACTCCTCCGAAACGGCTCGACCGATTCTTACCAAATTTTATATGCGTATTCAGTAGGTCTGAGAATCGGCTACTATCTATTTTTCATACCCCTAAGTGATAAGGGTTGTTCACACTTAAATTTTTTTTTTTTTTTGACGATTTTTTTTTGTTTTTATTTTATTATTATGTGGCATTAAAAAATACATACAACCCCTGCTTTTTTGTCAAAAAAATCTAGACCCGTGCGAAGCCGGGGCGGGTCGCTAGTTATATATAATAGAAAGTTGTGTTAGTTACACCATTTATAACTCAAGAACGGCTACTCTGATTTTAATGATATCTTATATGTTGGAGTATATGTCCTGAATAACAGAATAACTATTAAAATGTCAGAAAAAATCAGGAAAAATATATATGCAGAAAATTAAGTTTAAAATAAATTCGGTTCGGAACTGCGCCATCTTCAGCAATTGACAGCTCGCGTCACGCACGCTTATAGCTTTTTTGTAATATTTGATGTCCACTGCAAATCTATATAATAGAAGTGGGAAAATAGCATATTGGAATCTAGAAATAGGTATTTTTTATTTTTGAAGCCAACGGCTGTTGGGTCCGCTAGTTGTACATAAATTAAAGTTATATTTCTTCTGCTTTTCCAAACGGTTCCTGTAATTACACACGGTGATGCATGCCAATTCTTTTTTTTTTGAACTCGGCTTGACACGCTACCTTTAAACATATCGACAGATTGATTTATGTATTAGTACCGTAAAGGAGAGATTTGGTCTTCGATACTATAGCCGTGCAAAGCCGGGTCGGGCAGCTAGTAAAAAATAAGCGTGACCTAGCGCGAACGACTATCGAAAATGTATTCGAATCGTCCATCTGTCAGTTGTATGAGAAATCATTAGAAATTTCATACAAATGAGAGCTCGACGATACGAATACTTTTTCGCAAGTTGTTCGTTCGCCCTCAGTTTACGCTGAGTCGACTACGACATAATTAAAAAGTAAAAACCACCAGTCGACTTCATTTGCATGAACTCTTAAAAACTAATGCCAGCCGTACCTGCATAATTGCTTTTCATGAAGCATAAACTAAAACTCGACGCGTGTGGAATTAAACAGGTCTAAACAGTTCCGTAATGAATATGTAATGTTTTTAGATGTCCGATACGAAGTATTTATGACCGCTGTGTTAAGTTTGAGTCAGTACTACGCTCTTATACATGTCTGTTTTCTCTTTAGTTGAAAGTTCTTATAGTAAAGAAATATATGAACTTCTAAGTTCTAAATCTACGATGCCCAAGTATAACCCCCTGGGGTGGATGGATTTCCGAATACACTACAGTTAGAATTTTAAATATTTCTTAGCGAGAAGCTTTATACCAATTGTCTAATGAACCTACATTTGCTGTTGATTTTACAAAAACTATATATCAGGTTTCCATTACTACTTAAAAGATAATCCAGGGTAAAGGGGACAAGAGGAAAATCTTCGCTATAGACAATGTATCTCGCTGCCACTTTCTCTTGTAAAATAAGATATTAATAATACTACTTTAAGCGCTACCGCACATTAGTCTGTGGTTGCCACAGCATGGCAACTAGTGATCGCCACAAGCTGCGGACATATATTTCAAACGTTTGGTGAAACTTCTATTGATCACGACCGATACAGGGTTTGATTGGCCGAATGAGCCTCCTCCTACAGCGTCGGCTTCTCCTACAATCAGTAGGAGAAGCCGACGCTTATTACTTGTGGCCTTTTTTGTCTATAGCCTTCTGATCACTCTCGGCCACAGTGGCCAGCTTATCCCTGCCCAGTTTAGTGTTGCTGTATGCATATTTAAGAATTTATTCAATGCCATACACATAAATTATATTATAAAAGATTATATTTGTTATCCTAACTTAATCTAAATATGCTGTATGGTGAAATAAAAGGCCGATGCTCAGCTTGTGCTGCAGACCAGTACTGGCTATAGCGCTGATTTTCAGCATCTGCCTTGGTAACTGTTAGGTTTTCAGAAACCACTAAAAGAAGATTTAAAAAACGGAAAAAGATCTATTAAAGAACCTAAGTAAAACAATTACATTCCATCTTTAATATATAAAATAATAATGTTGTAAACATATATATGTAAAATAATATAAAATATCTATCAGTGGCCGTCTGTAGCCATAGTTGGTGGCCGCCACAAATGGCGTAATGTGCAACAACACTAAGAGATCGTGGTACAGCCCCCGCTCGTTATTTTGCGTCACAAATGCCGAAAATGAAATGCGCTTTAAGCTAAATGATTACTGCGCATTTTAATAAAATACAGAAAGGTACTGCATTCTTACATAATAATATTTTTATTATTTTAATTTATTTATTTAACACTTTTACATTAAAAACTTAACATATAGAATTAATCTAAAAAACAGAAAGTACAGTAAAGCGGCCTTATTGCTCAAATTCTTCCAGGCAACCTGGATGTATGAAGATAGGAGGGATATAAAGTATACAATGATTAATAGAATAATTAAGTGCACATAATTTTATTATAAAAATACTTAACTTGAGATCTTAATGTACACAATATTTCTTACAAATAAATCGTGTTTGAATTTGATCAAGATACTTATTACAAAAAGTATATCAGTAACTGAATTGAGATTATACATTATGTTTATTATATAAATTACAGTGTAATTTGTATAAGTATATTTTGTACATAGAATATGTTGTTTATTATTCTAACGTACCTCGATCAGATCGGGGACGTTCTGCAAAAGGGCCAGATCAAAAGTACTCGTAACCGTCGAGTGTGTATGAAAGCATTGATGAAAGTAGAAGAAGCGAAAGTGGTATGTAAGGATCGGAGCATATGGAATTCCGTGATCTCTGCCTACCCCAATGGGAAAGAGGCGTGATATATATGTATGTATGTATGTATTATTCTAGACTAGAGCTATAACATTTATAATAATACGCTACCGCCTGCGTAGCGTCACATATTACCACCCAACGCGCCGGTTTTTTTTTTGGAAAGGATACCAGTTATTTTGGCCCTAATGGCCTTGAAATGTAAGTAATCTGCGAGACTGACAAACTAAAATGATTTAAAAAGTATCGATAGTTAACACTCGATTCTTTCGTCTTAATCACTTAACTCGCTCGGAACTCGATTATAAATATTGACCGTATCCAATAGGAAAGTGAACGATTTTCACTCATTCCAGTTCTTGTATCGATAGTTTTTCCTATCGCTTTAAATTCTAATCGCAGTTAAGACGTTTTCTAACTAGTTAAATTGGTTTTACTTGATGATGAATACATTGTGTTTACTGCCCACTCTCGAAACATATTGAGATTGAATCGGAGTTGTTATGGTTGCTTTCTTTTACGTTTTATTATGGTACTTTGGAGAAAAACTACGCAATATTGTTTAGCGACATTCTACTGCGATTGGTGGGCTATTTTAATGGTAATTGGTGAAATTATAGCGTGTCTATTTTATATAACAAATAGCTTTTGCCCGCGACTTCGTCGGCGTAGACTTATAAAGGAACTTTTTTTACGATAAATAATAAATCAATTATTATATTACAGTGAGCAGGAATAATCTTAATGCATTTAATAAAATTTATTTTATTAAATTTGTTTACAGTTTATTCTTATCCATTTTGGTCTTTAAAAATAGGAAATAATTGTGCTCTCTTCTAACACCAAATTCCAAAGGGAAACCCTTGGAAAACCCCTAATTAAATTCAATAATTTTACACATAAAAGGACATGCGTGATACTCAGTAGTTAGTTATGTGCAAATGCGTTCACCGAGGGGAGAGAAATAACTTCTATTTTGGGCGCCACATTTTCAGTTTCAGTTTGCGTCCCGCGAGCGGCGCGCAGGTCGCCATCTTGTCCGCCATTCTTAAAAAGCGCGAATTATTGACATTTCCCTTTTTAAATTCTACTCTTTTTGGCAATTATGTCGGAACACTCTGCCAATTCTGTGTTCGGTATTAATATTAAAGTAAGTACGTAATATTATTGAAGTAAAACATTTTGTTGTTATTTTAAAATTGCGTTTAATATAGCTAAGTTAGAAACGGCGTCTATTGTCTTTTTTAGGTAAACTAAAGTGACATTTACCTATGCTCTAAAAATATTCTTATATCTTTATATTTATCGAGCACACCAAATTGTAACTATACAGGGAAATAAATAACTTTATTGTCAACAGTTATGCGAAAATTTAGTGTTAAATTGAGAATAACATTATAATTTCTGCCAATATTTTACCTATAATTATTGTAAAACTTCTAGAATTCTCGAATATGATATATCACTTAATTGTACCATAGACATTGCGAGGCTTCAATACCTACGTATGCTAACTCCGCAAACGTTAAGCGCAAAGTAAATTAATACATGTACAGTCAGCAACAGAAGTAGGTTAATACTATTCAATTATAGACATTGTAAATTATGACAATTTACAGTACAATAGAAACTTTATTCTTTACACTTTATTAAGAAAACTTCACCAAATATTTATATTATGCAATAAAAACAATACAAAATGATATGAAAGGAGACAATTATTACAAACAAAAGATCAAATAATTATTAATGAAATCTAAGTAAGAATTACTCGCTTATAACAAATTATTGAATAGTATTGTCATAATGCTTTTAAATAAAATCCTGTATACCGGATTAAAACGCGATTTATTATTTATATTGTTTAAATTATTTATCCCGACGTTTTAATCCGGTATACAGTATTTTATTTAAATATGTGATACTCGCGTTAATAAAAGACAATATTATTCATAATGCCTTTGACCGTCTCCGTAGCTCCGTGATAAGCGTGATGCGTTTAGCACCGGAGGTCCTGGGTTCGAATCCAGGGAAACATGATTAATAAAGGAAATGTAAAGAAAAATCATTAGAGCAACAGACATAAATGGGTCTGCCCCATTCCCCACTAGGGAACTCGATAATTCACGTATAGTCATAAATAACACTTAACATGCTTAGCAGCTTTTTGTGCTGACTGTACCCAAAAATATCACTGTTGTCCTTTTATAAACGAACGAACATCGCGAGCAATAAAATTTATAGAGCTCAGCCGGCCTAGCATGGCCGCCACGAGATATGTCGCGGACGAGAGAAGACAAACTAATATGTAAGATATCTCGATATATTATATCTCGACATCGACAATTTTGATAGAAAAGATATCTCGATCGACAAATATATCTATTTTTGAAATTAAAAGTTGAGTTTTAAAAGTAATTGTCATGTTAGACCCGGAAGAAATAAAGAGATAATCGATTAAAACACGAGAAAACGGTCGACAAAATTTTGTCGCGGTTGTCATGCTAGGCCGGCTGAAGGTAGAAGGTTGCCAAATTAATAATACAGTAAACTACCCACTGCTAAAAGTATTTTCTAAAAAAAAACTTTGTTTCAGAGTTCCCAAAACCGGCTATTGATCAAGAATGGTCGCGTTGTCAACGACGATGGGATGGAAGATGCTGACGTTTATATTGAAGATGGGATTATCAAGTGAGTATCGTGAGATAAAAAAATACTTTATTATATACCATATAATTCACAGTAAATTCAGCATGATCCATGATTGTAGTCCACTTGTCACCAGAACGGGTGAAACAGTAATCTAACGCTGATTAAATTCGAAGTTTTAAAATCACAAAAGAAAAACAAAAGTTTGTACAAATTGCGACCTTATTACCTAGTTACTAGTGCTTTAGTATTTTTCTAGACAACCATGCTAGATAGCTAGGCCTAAAAGTTTTTGTGGCACTAATCTAAACAGACCTTAACAGTGAGAATAATAGATAATATTTTGTCTCTCCAATAAATAAATTATTAACTGAAAATTGTCAGGTTTATATAAAATTCTTTATACCGGATTAAAACGCGATTTATTATTTATATTATTTAATTTTCGGCAGACTGAAAGGTGACTGAAGCTGTCTGAGTTGAATTTTCAAAAAGTTGCAATATTAACGCCTTCTATAAAATAACAAAAACGAGTTTTAATCCGTTATAAAGTATTTTATTTAAAGGTGTGATATTCGCGTTAATAAAAGACAATATTAAATTGTCAGGTCTATACTATAAGTATTGAAGTACGCTAGGACCAACGAGGTTAAATATGGGACAGGACAGGAATTGAACCCGCATAATGGATTCAAGTGTATATTATACTAGCAACGCGCCCCGGCCTCACACGGGTGCAATGTAAATGTACTATACACAAAACATAGCCTATGTTACTCGCTGATAATGTAGCTTTCTATTGGTGAAAGAATTTTAAATATCGGTCCAGTAGTTTTTGGGTTTATACATAACATACAAAAATACAAAAATTCAAAAATACAAATCTTTCCTCTTTATAATATTATTAGTAATTAGTAATTAGTATAGATATAGATTATGGATAGACAGGCATTATTCAAATGGCAATGCAAAGGCGATGGACGTCACTAGACAAAAATAACGTCAACTGCACATTTCAATGTCAGTGCATTATATTAAGCACCGCTATGCATTCATCAGAATATCCGCTGTGCGTCCTATTTTCCTACATACTCGTAGCAATAATGTTGACAAATGTCAATGTCATAACATTTATATCCTTCAAAAATGGTACTCAGTATGTTAGATATCGACAGACGAGCATGAGGTTCACTTGATGGTAGGTGATACCTCAGCCACAGAACATCGGTCAGTGATGCGCTGTCGACCTAATTTTTATACCAATTCGAATGCTTTCCAGCAAATGTCACATCACGTCAATAATTTTGTATACCGACAAAACATCAAAATTTTTCAACGCAACGGAAAAGCTGTTAAAACATCAAACTCAAAGTCTATACATACACATTATAACATTAAATAATGAAAAAATTTGTTTGTGTGTAAGATTGAACTCAAAAACTACTTGACCGGATTTAATTTTTTTTTGTGTATAATATATTACACACGTGCGAATCCGGGGCGTGTTACTCGTAATGAATAATATGAATAATATAATATATACCTAGATCGCATGATATAATACTATATGAAATAAATGAAAAGATATACACTCTGACAAAATTCTCTATCTTTTGGTCAAAATAAAGCGTAAATATGAAAATACAACTAATATTGTCTTTTATTAACGCGAGTATCACACATTTAAATAAAATACTGTATAACGGATTAAAATTTAAATCGCGATTTCTTATTTATATTATTTGTGCTTTTCAGCAACCGTGGTCGCGGCAGACTGAAATATGACAGTTGTCTGATTTTTGAAATATCACAAAGTTGCCATATTAACGCCATCTATACCTACGGAGTTGATATTTACTGTAATTTTCTATATTATGACAATATTGACCTACAATAGTGTCCTCTGGTTATATGGTGATATTTCAAAGACAGCTGTCATCTTATCAGTCTGCCGTGACCACGGTTGCTGAAAACATCCGAAACTTAGGCATAAATAATAAATCGCTTTTTATTCCGTTATAAAGTATTTTATTTAAAAATACAACTAATTTATTGGACCACCCAGAAGTACAAGCTTATTTAACGACACGGAAGTTCAAAAATAGTTTAAAACTTTAAAAATAATGAGGTATTTACAACATAAAATTAGTAGTACACCGATATTTTAATGTAAACATACTCTATTGTAGTAAAAGTACAAAGGCATTTCTTACACTTTCATTGCTTTTTTCATATTCTAATTAATTATACATGCCATACACGCTATTGAACGGTTGTTTGTGCCGTTATTTTTGCTCGGTGATGTAATTATTATTACTGTTATTGTCTTGTCTTGTGAATTTCCTTCCGATTGTAATCGGTGTTAATTATATACAACACTTTTTGGTTTTGACTAGAAAACTTTATCTGATTGTTATTTATAATACTTATATACTGGGTTAAGTTGCTTGTTTCAAAAAATATAGCATAATAAACGGCTACTCTACCTATTTACTTATTGACAGAGTTGCATGAAGCGTATTAGAACACTGTATCGCTGTGTAATATTCCGTTGATTTTTTTTATTTGTTTCAAAGCTAAGATATAACTATAACATATACATATTTAAAAAATCTTTTTTTTTATGTTAGATATCGACAAACAAGCCCATCACTTGATGATAGGTATAGGAATATCAGCCAACAATGCGCTGTCGACCTACTTCTTACTTCAAGCATTCGAAAATCCATAGATTTGTGCATCTGTGAACGGTAGTTCGTTACCCGGTCGGAATTTCGATATTTCTCCCACCCGATCAATACCCGAAGTTACCAGATGTGGGGAAAACATGCTTACAAAAATTATAAACTGGTAAATGTCCCGCTGGGGTTCGAATCCACGACTCGGTGCGTACGGCAGGTGTTCTACCGAGGTGTTTTTTATAGTTGCAATATTGAGTAACAGTGTCAGAGGACACTGTGGCAAGAGTGCCTTTTAGTATTTGAATTGGGGCTTTAGATTTTTAATTATTGGATCCCAGGTGTGAGACCATCTACTCTATTGAAGTTAGACTATTCTCAGTGTACAGAAATAATTTATATGTTTTTTAACACATAATATGTCATAGTTGTCTAGTTAACCTAATTAGAACCACAGAAAAAATGACTAGCTTCAGTTTTGATGAATCAGTTACACGTATTCACACGCTAATATTGTAGCACTCTTCATAATTCGCTCTGACCTCGGCCGACAATAGGGTCACCACACCTTGTTGGACTATTTATTCAATTCCAGTGGAGTTAAAAGCATAAATGACGTAAACAATTGATTCAGTTGGGCACGGGCTGATAAGGAGTCATTCAAAAGCAAGGTCTTTATATAAGTCCTTGTTCAAAAGTTTTTAAAACAGAATACTGATCAATTTTCGGTTTTTTATTTATGGACTAGCAGCCTTTTTCATAAACGTACTATAAGCTTGATATAGTTTATATATGTTTTGTTTCTTTCGTTCTGTAGTCTTTTTATATTCGATAGAGCGAGACAAAACATATTTTAACTATAATACGTTGATGAATAAGGCCGTATATTTATTATTTAGAATATTTGTTTTAAAATCATTTTTAAGTTTATATAGACAAACATATTGTCGATTGGCATTAATAATCGCGAATGTATAACAGAATGAACAGTTAAATGCACTTTAACAATAATTTAATAATTAGTAACGCGTACATTACAATCGGCGACTGAATGTTTTCAGTGTTCGCAGATTACAATGTACTCGGTTTATCGTCTCTCCTGAAAATTAGCCCGTGTTCACATTCGCGGTAATGAATGCCGATCGACAATATATAATACGTATGTATACATTGAAATCTCAATCTAGAATATCACTAAAACTAATTTTCATTCATGAGATGTCTTTTAGGCGATTTTTTTTATTTTTAAATAAGCAGTTATACTTATTACATATTGACTAAGTTGAAATAATAGAGTTATATACTAATTGAGTTTAGCACCGGAGGCTTTGAATTCGAATCCCGAGATAACAAGAAAGACATTGACCATTATTATTGCCTCGATAGTGAAATAAACTACGCATAATTTTATTTAAAAATACTCACTTGATCTTACAAGTATTCAAACATTTAAGTATATCAAATAATTAGATTTATAACCATGCATTTATAAAATAAGGGTTTGGTTAGAAACCGTTAAATACCGATTATTAAATATCAATCCTTGAAATATGGCCACACTACCGTACGATATAGCTAAGTCTAGATAGCTACGAAACTCACATAGGTAGTTAGTGCATCTAAGTCCTAACTACTAATACGTAGTCTAGGTCGTAGGTTTACGGCCGACAACGCATCTGAGACTCTTAAGTCGCGGTTGTCCATGGGCGGTGGTGATTACTTACCATCAGGTAACTAGTTCTAACCCATCGATGGATCCTTCAAAAAAAGCATCTGATATTATTATTTCTTTCAAAAGAAAATCATGTTTGACGTTTTCAATATTAAAATTGCAATACAATTTATCAACCTAAGGATGACATTCTAATACTATTGTATTGTATTATACATCTATTGAGGCATTTCTAGAGCTTCAATTTGTATGTTTTATAATTGAAAAGAAAAGGCCGGCTTCAATTCATTGAAAGGTCATATTGTTATTATAAATATATAGGCCAGCTATTGACAGGGACTGATCTAGGGGGTACAGCTCTACAATAGATTTCGGAAATAAAATGTGTAAAATTTCGATCCAGGAAACAGTAGTAAAAAAAAATCCATTGATTTTTTTCGTTGTTTTACCTTTTCCAACTGTACCTTATACAAACATGATTATATTGTTCTTAAATATTTAAAATAATGTTCATCTTATTTGGAAAATAATTTGGGGCCTCTTTGTTGCCCCAGGGCCTTTTCAAAACATTTTTAGTATTTTTGTTGCGATAGGTCTTAGTTATGCATTTTGAGTAGGTACTTTTGTAGGTAGATATTTTTAGGAGTTACTTCAATTTGTCACTACTAATGATATTCCGTCAGGTAGAGGATATGTTTTTCGGAAAAGTACTCAAACTGCATAATTACCTTAACTTATTCTGAACATACTTTAAGAGTGGGTTATTGCACTATTAACGTTATCTTATTATATAAGGTTCTTAATTATTTCACAGTATCCACGACTTCGCACACAATTACCTTAAATGATGGCAACTTTGATAAAACAAGACAAAAAAATCCTTTCTGTACTTTAACAAACAGATAGATACAATGTCAAAAACTATTTGTATGAATTGTATTAAAATCTTTTTTATCTTCTCTCAATTTCTGATAAATATGTAAAAAAGTAAAGTCATCGATTCTACTCCTTCCCTCTATTATATTAATGTATATTGTAAAAAAAGTATCATATACTATTTTCTACCATTATTTGAATATTTTCTGGTTAATTTATTACTGCGCCAAAATAAGGGTGATTGGTACCAACAGTTACGAGGTTGTTCCTTACAACGCTTTGTAATAAAAATCCAAACAAACTTTATTTGGTAGATTAATGTTCAAATCGATTTCTCTTCTAATTGATAGAAAACCTACCTACTTATTGACTCCTACGTAAGATTGATCTGCGCCCACGCAAGACGTTCAAACAAAGCAACAAAAGGAGTTAAAAACAAAATTGTAAAACAATACAGCAAAAATTAGACATGGGTAACTCAGCGAAATTCCCTGCGCCAACTCAGCAACTCAGGCGCAGTGTAGTGTGTCGGCTCATTGAGTCAACTCAAAATTGCGCAAAAATGGGACGCGCAAAGCGAGCAGTGAAACCTCCGAAACGCACGCAACCCTACGCTCATAGTTCACTCAGTGAGTGGGTACTGCGCCGTGCGCCAACACATTATGAATGTGTGAGCTGACTCACCTTGCGCACTGAAACGTGCCGGCGCAATTGCGCGGCGCAGCGCAGTGTTACCCATGTCTAGCAAAAATTGCCCACTTATTTCTAGTAATGCTAGACTATGACAAACGTATAGAAACAGTTGATTTTCTCCGTTTTTCCAACAATAGGAGGTCAAGCACCCCTCCAATTAGTGAAGTGACGTCTTCATTGTTCGTAGGGTTGTGCTGAACGAGAAAGTTTATTGTAATATTTTTTGTGGCAAAGTTCTCTCATGAGCTCTCGTATTCCTTACATTGTGATGTTATAACGTTTTTAGTCGAAATAATTGTTGAAATGGGGTTTTTGACACGTAGTTACGTCTATTACCTACCAATTCAATGACGGATCGCTTTGAGTTATTTTGGAAATATACAAGTAAAAATACCTCCCTTGTTGATAAGACGCGGGTTTTAAACCTGATGTAATACACATTTAAATATTTTAAATAAGTAAATTGTAAAATTAAGGTTACTTAAACTCTAGTTATTTTGAACCTTTGGTAATTCAAAATATTTCTCTGGTTCCTTGAGTTTCACATTGTCGAGAGGTAACTGTAGCATCTACATAAAATGTTTTCATTTAATTTAAACACAACTCTTTCGGATCTTGTTATTAATAAAAAACTAAGTAAGCGGAACTGATTTAAACACAACTATTATTTAACTGTTTAAATTCTGTAAAACAATCTCAAAGAATAGAATTTATTCGTGAGAAGTGAAAAGATTTGTTAAGATCTAACTTTGATCGAACGCGAGCGAGATTGTTTATCGTGTTGTGACTTGTGACGTCACGTGACAGTTTGGAGCGTTTTAGCGGGAATCTTTGAAAAGTATTTTTATTTACGTATTTTTTATTAAAATATGTAATATTTTTTTATAAGATTTTTTTTCGTGTTTATAAAGGATGTATCTATAAAATAAAAGCAATTCCAAAAAATAGTCAACATCCCTATTATGGTACGTCCCTTATACTTTATCGTGCATAAAAAAAGCAAGTACAAAAATGTTAAAACACAATTTGCTGTTTTCCTTGGCATACAATAGCTAGCTAGAGCAATTTACCTGACATATACCGTTTGAAGTGTTTGATAAATTACTTTGTTAACTATTGTATTTTGTTCAGTACAAAACATAACAGAGTGTGTTTTAAAAAAAATATCTTGGATGTAGCGCGACTGTAGGTATACAAAATGTGTATATCTATCCGCGGATACTGAAGCGAAAATCAAAATTTGAGAGCTTCTCAAAATGTTTCTGTCCTTCATTTACCTTCGTAATGAAAGGGTTAGATATACTTTTAAGTACACCTCAATGTTGATTAGCGTTCGAGAATTCGGCCATATGAATGTTAAACGCGCCAACCCTAGCCAAAAACTGTAGTAATCGTTCTCCAGAACAAGAAAAATCTAAAGACATACAAAGTCTAATTATATTTTTATGTGTTTTTAGTGGTCCATGTTTAAATAGAATAACGTTAAGGTCATTATTATTTTTCTTTTTATGGTTGCATTAATAGGGCAAGCAGGGCTTCTGGGCTTGTATAGTGGTCCCGTTGATTATTACCAAATATCTATACCAATATTATAAAGAGGAAAGATTTGTTTGTTTGTTACGTTTTAACTAGAAAAAATCTTTTTCTCTAATAGAAAGCTACATTATCAGCGAATAACATATTTTTTTTATGTTACTAGTTATAATTCAATGCACAAATCGATTAACTCCATAAAACAAAAAAATAAGAAATACGATGAAATATACAAAGTTATGACATACGAAGTAGACCTTTTTAAAATTTATCAAAAATTTGAGTCATATGATTTTTATAGATCGATAGAAAGAGAGAAAATCATTAATTTATTACACATAATATAAGAAAAATATAAACAAATGACTAACAAAAAGAAACCCACTCAGTAATACTCCAATAAAATTCCCAGGAAAAGTCCAGTTCCACAGTTCATATTCAACTTCTAGCAGACGCAGTCACAGGTAATCGCTAGTAGGCCTCTGAAATTAACGAAACATCATTAAAATACATTTGCAAGTGAAATATTTTAATGAGTGCGACCTCCTTTAAAAATTAAATATACATATATTTCAATGCTTAAGCCTGTATTCATAACTGAATTATAGCGAAGTAAAAATGCAATTTATTCAGCATGTTTTATCTTTATCTTTTAAATGAATTTATAATATCTACCTAATATTATAAATCCATGCGTTCCGGATGTATGTTACTCAATTAAGCTTAAACTGCTGAACGGATTTTGATGAATTTTGGACACAAATATAGACCATATCCTGGATACCATAGGAATAGTTTTGTCCTATACAAACATCCGAAGCATCCTCCGATGCAAACCAAGCAACGGGCTCAGGCTAGTAAATAATTATAACAGTCTTAACTTTCGGAACGAAAAATATCATCAATCAATTACGTTCAACATTCGATTTCCCTTTCATTTGGCTATTTATAAACGAAGGTGATATGCAAACTGCGTGCATACATGACAACACACTATTACTTTCTTCTTATTCGTGTCGCTCTTGCCGAAGCGGTCGTGGTCATCATAATATATTATCAGGCGCTGATGTTGCTCGCCTCACGATGTCTCGCCATCTCCATCGCCATAATTTGGCGGGCTCGTTAGCGCGTTCGGTAGAACACCTGCCGTGCGCAGCGATGGGTCGTGGTTTCGAATCCCACTGGGACGACATGTTTATAATTTTTTGTAAGCATGTTTACCCCACGTCTGGTAAGTTCGGGCATTGATCGGGTGGGAAGAATATCTAAATTTCGAACCACCGTTCATAGGTGGAAAAACCGTGAAATGCATATTGCGCGTTTCGGTTTCAGTTTATGGATTTCCGAATGCTCGAAGTAAAAATTAGGTCGACAGCATCATTGACTGATGTTCTGTGGATGCGGTATCACCTACCATCAAGTGAACCTCATGCTCGTCTGTCGATACCTGACATAAAAAAAAACTCTCTCTGTTAGTTGTCATTCGAGAGCATACATCATTGCTCTCGAATAACTTACTTACGATTATAAAAATTAAAAAGCATGAAATTTTTTCGATATTAGTTCTAATAGAAAATTTATATAATACCTACTTATTTAAATAACTAGTATTGTATTTTATTAACGCGAGTATCACACTTTTAAATAAAATATTTATACCAGTTTAAATTCGATTTATTATTTATCCCGACGCGGACATTTCAAGTGCTCACTACATATTATAAAACAACATCCTCCGTCGCGTCTGTATGTCTGTTCGCGATAAATTCAAAAACTACTTATAAATAGAGGGCATTTACATCTTAGTAGTCATCTGATAATGTCTACCAAAACCTAACCTAAAGTCGTAAACAGTCATGCATTCGGCGAGAATCAGCGATAATGTCAACAATATCGCGTGTTGACATTCTATGATTACCTGTAACGATATTACGAGTTGCGTTTACAAATAAACTCAATAAAGTATTTATATAGAATTTCCCTTATATAGCAGACTACAAATCTTTTGCTGACTATATATTTTATAGTTAACTGTAAATCTATACTAATATTATAAAGAGGAAAGATTTGTATTTTTGTATGCTATGAATAAACTCAAAAACTACTGGACCGATTTTAAAAAATATTTCACCATTAGAAAGCTACATTATCAGCGAGTAACATAGACTAATTTTAGTGTATAGTACACCTACATTGCATCCGTGTGAAGCCGGGGCGCGTTGCTAGTATTATATAAATGGGTTTATTGGCGAGCTGGATTACACATTTGGCGTGCGTTACGAAGCATTGGGAGTTCATATTCCGGCGAGTGTAGGATGCACAGAAGGCTGCCGGCCTAGCATGACCATCAAGAGATATCTCGCGGACGAGTGACAACAAACTAAGATATAAAAAATCTCGATATAAACAAACAACAACAACAACTTTGATAGACAAGATTTCTCGATCGACAAATATCTCTTTTGATATTAGAAGTCGCGTTTTAAGTGTGTATGTTAGACCCGGATGACAAAAGGATTATCGATTAAAGCACCAGAAAACGGTCGATAAAATTTTGTCGTGGCTGTCATGCTAGGCCGGCTGATCACCTACTTGCATGTAAAGAAAAATGATCAGTGAAACACCGAAATCGGTCTATCCCATACCTTACGGGAATTCATTTATTCTCGCGGGTGTGACATAGGTATATTTGTCTGGAAGGAATTTCGAAATTCTAACTGGATGATGAAGAAGCTTTCAAATTTAATTTTATTGTTTTAAGTCTATGGATTTGAATGCTCCAATAAAATAGGTTGATAGCCCATCGTTGTTGAATGGTGTTTTGTTGCTGACGCTCGACAGTCGAGTGTCAATGTTGATATATGAAAATTTGGTCATGTCTGGAACGGATTTCCATATTCTTCCTACCTGTTTAATATCCTGAGACTTAGGGAAATATTTTGAATATTGAGTTAATATGATAAACAAATATAGTCTATATTTTATTCTGATGTATAAACAAAAATATTGTAAAGTTTAATCAAAGTCCGTTCAGTAGTTTTTGCGAGAAAGAGTAACAAACATCCATCCATCCATACGTCACTCACATTTATATTAAGAGTAGGATAAACTTAGAGAAATATTTTTTACTTGCACATTTTAGACCGGCAGGATGAGAATCCGCGACTCATCTAAATGCAAGATATATGTTCTACCCAATTCGTCCATAAGTCCGTCAAAACCTTATTTCGGAGTTTATTGATGCTATAATAACTCGCCATTGTCAGACATCGAGGCGTTTGGAGGAAAGATAATGCGTAGTTACGTATATTAGGATAGTTACAGATAAATCAGTCCCCAATTGTGGGTCGCAGCATCTCAGCTGTGTACTATTGATTTTCTATGGGATACCATACGCATGCGTAGTTATAGACCATCGAGACATAAAAGATTCTTAGTCGTACTTATAAATACATATTATACTTAGAATAAACATACTACTTAAAGTAATTGTAATTTGTAACCATCTGCGTTAATAGGAACTTGAAAATCAGTCCCCAATTCCCAAATTCAATCCTCATTTTTTGGAAATTAATAAAATATCCTATTTATTTAATCTATACTAATATTATAAAGCTGAAGAGTTTGTTTGTTTGAACGCGCTAATCTCAGGAACTGCAGGTTCTAATTGAAAAATTGTCAAGGAAGGCTTTAGGCTATATAACATCACGCTGCGACCAATAGGAGCGAAGCATCAGTGAAAAATGTTGCAAAAACGGGGATAATTCTCCATATAAAACTACTCGACCGATTTTATTATCATGATCATTGATACATTGCACACGTGCGAAGCCGGGCGGATTGCTAGTTTGGTATATAAATGATTACCTATACCTATAGTTCTTTTTCTTCTTCCTGCTTTCTTTGAATTTGAATTCCTGCCCTGTTCCCTTTTTTTATTTGTGGTCGGCGCAGTATGTTCTCTTTTCCATTCTCTTCTTTCACTCGCGATTATCATCAGTCACACCTATCATACACATACATAATAACCTATAGTTACTAAATTAAAAATAAAATATATGTCGATAGGTAATAGATACATAGTATTTAAAGTACAAAACTGTCCAGTTTTGAATATGCTAATCAAATATAACGTCTATAAAGAAAAATAATTCTATTTACATTGTCACAAGATTAATAAGGAAGCGTAGCAATAACAACAGTTTCAAATTGAGAACACAGACGCGATTCGATGCTCGTTGCGCACGCGCAGCGCCGGAAGTCGCTAATGCGGTAACAAGCTAACATCCGCACCATGGTGGCTTACTATATTATATGGGTGTCAATTTTGACAGTCCAGTCCAATATGACTTATCATTCGAATTTCGAATCCAAGAATTCTAAATTGAAACTTAAACATTCCCTACCTCTTACAAATTAGTTATAAGTTCATTTTTGTATTAGTATTACCAAATTTGTAAAATTTTGTTTTTTAAAAGAATAACTACCTAGTTTCTTGCCGGCTCTTCTATGTAGAAGCAATATTCCGAACCAGAGGTAGCTTTAACGATTCGAAAATACTTGTTTAAAAGATATATTTGAATTGAGCTATTCAATAATATAGTTCATTAATTTATTGTCAATTTACGCGAGGCTATTGAAATTAAAAAGCAAAATTCAATAGAGAAGTTGATTTGACACTTTCTAACACCTGGGATCCAGTAATTAAAAATATTAAGACCTAAATCAAACATACTAAAAAATAAGAGGACACTTATTAGTCAATATTGCCATAACATAGAAAATTACAGTAAATACCAACTCCGTAGGAATAGATAACGTTAATATGGCAACTTTGTGATATTTCAAATCAGACAACTGTCACCTTTCAGTCTGGCCTGCGACACACTCTTTGCCCGCGACCACGGTTGCTGAAATACATCCGAAAATATAAACAATAAACAGTGTTTTAATCTGGTATACAGTATTTTACTTAAATGTACTATTCAAATTGAAAAAGTATTTACAAGTCGTCATCATAACAGAAAAAGCCTTGGAAAAGCTGATTGAGTATCGAAAATAGCCCCAACCAGTAAAAGTTTTTATTTTTAGACTGATTTACGTATGATCTTCGTTTGTTACGAGCCGTCAGTCGTTAAATGCTTTCCCCATACATCTATCATCTATCTTATGCTTTCCCAACGTAATTGATTGCTTTCATCTTAAGAAATCATCACTTTAGTATATAAAGCAGACTTATAAATAGATTTATTATAAATTAATATTAAGAAATGGGTATTCCTTTTATAAAAAAACTAAATGACTGTCATTTTTATTGACGATGAAAAATAAAGGAGAACCATTAATGATGGCTTCCAGATTCCATTTGTGTTTAAAATTGGAATCATTAATTTTTTTATTTTTAAGAGACTTAATGGGCCTATTGACATTTTAGTTGATTCTTAGACTTCCGATGATAATATGTCACGCAGGGTCGGATTTAGAGCTGTGGAGGCATTGGAGCAAAAAAGGAGTGGGGCCAGGGGGGCCCCAAATTTATTAATTTTTTTTTTTTTTTTTAATGTTTAAGAACAATACAAGCATGTTCGTACAAAGTACAGTAAGTTAACGTAAAACAGCGAAAAAAATTAGGAAAGGAAAGTTATTTCCTAGTGTTTGCTCGAGTTTTATTGGGAGCGATGGCAGAAGAGTTTTTAAAATGAGCTTCGGAGCTACTGCTCCATCCAAGTGTTAATACATGACTGATTTAATTCAAGTTAAATATACAGAGCAAAGAGTCTTATAACTATTGTTACAGTGGTAGGCTTATCTCTAGATGTAATGGGAAACTATGGAATTTTAATGTGTCTGGGTTAGCTGAGTAACAGCTATGTAACTCTCGTCTATTGTGGAGGCCCCGGGACCTGATGTCACAGGATCGAATCCTGGCATGTTTATGTTTATCGTCTTTGTAAGCTAAACCATTGTTGAAAAGAGTGTCCATGGAGTTTCTTGCCGGTTCTTCTCCATGAGACCCACTTTTTGGAACCGTGCAACTAGACGTTTCATAAGAGCCTGCAAAGGCCTATTTGAAATAAAAAACTTTTGATTTTGATTTTGATATGATTTAAATGAAAAAGCTTTAGATTAAAAGGTGATTTATTTATTACATTACTCGCGTTAACTAATATGAGGTCTAATATAAAAAAGACTTTGAGTAAAAATAAATAATTTTATATTTTTATTATCAGAAGACACACATCTCCCCTCTTAATATCTTTAAATCAAATTCCCGCATAATTTTATGGGATCAAAAGATTCTATTAACCCTATTAATTTTATTTTTTGTACAATTGGTTAAATTAACTAGCTTTGTTGGGTAAATAAATCACGTCCAAATGGGTCTGTGAGTCAGCAAGAATGTATATTAACTGCCCTGGGAGTAAAAAATAGGCTTCGTTATGAATTAGTTCTGGTGAATTATGAGAATTGGTCTCATTGTTAACATAACCTGTAAAAATATATAATATTTTTAATGAGCAAATATCAAGAAATCGCTAAGATACCGTAAATATTTTTGTAATTATAATTATAGTTTAGAGATTGCGTGTCTCTAATAGAATTGTTGCCTGAAGGGCATAGATTTCGCGTACTGGTACTGAAGTATAGAAGTCACTGATAGATGTTGCTCTCGCAGAAGTAAAACTCAGACTGTTATCGAAGCATATATTATTTAGTAAAATAAATATATTTAAGTAAAACATTTGGGTAGCAATAAACGCTAAGTGTTAGCGAGGACTCAGTGAGTCTGCTACCTGGTTGGTCGCTGTGTTCGTCGCGAACCTATTGTTCCTGCAGGTGTTGATGAGGATTAGTGAGACGTTGTTTATGACCGTGGTTGCCATTGTCGGTTGCTATTGTCGGTATTCATTGTAGTACGCTACAGTGCTCCCCCTCAAGCGAAGCGTACCGGTAATTTGACGGCACGTCCAGAACGAGTTGTCTTCACTTGAGATGATGCGTTGGTAAATGTTAAATGCTGTTGCGAAGGAGGTACTGTAGGTATGTTGCTGGTAACATTGTCTCCTGGGTCGTAAAGTATGTAGGCAGGCTTGAGACGGTCGATTGAGATGTTAGCTGCTTTATCACGTTGTTTGATTTGATATACTTTATCAGTTCTATGCAAAACTTTGTATGGACCTTCGTACGGTGGTTGTAGGGGTTTTCTGACACTGTCGACACGGAGAAATACATAATCGCATGTTTGCAGATCTTTGTGTACAAAGATTTTCTTGTCGTTGCTGTGCGTAGACTGATGCTTTGGTTTGCTGACGTTGATTGCATCTCGTAGTTTGTCAACGTAGATACAATCAAGTGTCGTAGATTGTGTGTTTGAAGTTGAGAAAAATTCTCCGGGTAGCTTCAGGTTGTAGCCGTAAGTCAGTTCGGCTGTGCTTACTCCCGTATCCGTACTGATTGCTGCTCGTAGGCCAAGTAGCACGGTTGGCAATTCGTCGACCCATGATGTTCGGTTGGAGAGGCGTGTCTTTAACGCGGCTTTGAGTGTGCGAAGCCAGCGCTCTATCATTCCATTTGATTGCGGATGATATGCTGTTGTTCGCCTTTTGTCAATACCCATGAGAGATGCTAGGTTTTTGAAGAGATTGCTCTCGAACTGTCGTCCTTGGTCTGTGGTTATTGTTGTTGGACAACCAAAACGAGCAATCCAGTTTTCGTAGAAGGTTTTGGCTACTACTTCTGCGGTTATTTCAAAAACGGGTATAGCTTCCGGCCATTTTGTTGCACGGTCGATCATAGTAATGAGATATCGATGTCCGTGTGGCGAAGTTGTTAATGGACCAACTATGTCCATGTGCACGTGTTGAAATCGTTCGCTTGGCGGGAAAGATGAAAGTTCGCTTGTTGTATGTCGCTGAATCTTACACTGTTGACATTTGATGCAAGTTTTCGTCCAGTTGCCGATGTCAGTGTTCATAGAAGGCCAAAAGAATTTCTTTGTCATCATTTTTCTAGTAGATTTAGTACCAGGATGATGAATGTTGTGTACTGAATCGAAAGCGGCTCTTCTGAATTGTTCTGGTATGTATGGACGAATTGATTGCGTTGAAGTTTCGCAATACAGAGGCTTGTCGTTTGTAGGAAGAGTAATTTTCATAAATTTCAAATTACTTTGCTGCGAGAGTTGTTGCAAAATGTTACTATCTCGCTCTTGTGCGGTTGCGATAGCTTGATAGTCGAGACTGTTAGGACAATTGATTGTCTCGATTCGACTTAATGCGTCGGCTACGATGTTGTCCTTTCCACTGATATGACGAATGTCGGATGTGAATTCGCTTATGAAAAGTAATTGTCTTGCTCTGCGTGGAGTTTCAGTTGTTGAAAATGCTTTCTGTAGAATATAGGTTAGCGGCTTATGGTCGGTGAAAATTGTTATTTGTCGGCCCTCGAAGATTTTTCGGAAGAATTTTAAGGCCATGTAAATCGCCAATAGCTCACGGTCAAAAGTGCTGTAGCGTTGTTGAGTATCACTAAACTTCTTAGAAAAATACCCAATTGGTTGCCATCTTCCGTTGTGATATTGTTGTAGAGCTGCGCCGGCTGATGTGTTTGATGCATCGCAGAAAATTGCAAGTTTTGCATTGTGCGATGGATATGCAAGTAATGCTGCATCTTGTATGCTTGTTTTGCACGATTCGAAAGCGGTGGTTGAATCGTTGTTCCATTCGATAATTGTTTTATCGTTCTTCTTTACTTGATGTAAGTAATTGTTGAGCGGTGCTTGAATTGCGGCGGCGTTTGGTACGTTTTCTCGGTAGTAATTAAGCATTCCGAGAAAACGTCGTAATTCGCATATTGTTTTCGGCTTCGGATATTCAACAATAGCTTGAATCTTATCTTGTGGCGGTTTGATGCCATCTGGTGATAAGTGATATCCGAGGAATTTTACTTGTTTTTGACCGAAAACGCATTTTGATGGATTTATTGTTATTCCATATTCTTCTAATCGTTGTAGAAGTTTTCTTAAGTGATCGCGGTGCTCAGTTTCGTTGACAGAAGCGATGAGCAGATCGTCGATGAATGGAAATACGTAGTCTAAATCTCGTAGGACGTCGTGTATAAATCTTTGAAAAGTTTGCCCGGCATTGCGTAAGCCAGGGCACATGCGTGTAAACTCGAAGAGACCGAAAGGAGTTATTATAGCGGTCTTTGCAATGTCGCTTTCGGTGACGGGTATCTGTTGATACGCTCTGTTGAGATCGATCGTTGAGAAAATCGTTTTTCCAGCCAATTGATATGTGAAGTCTTTGATCCTAGGTATAGGATATCGATCGGGCTTGGTTATGGCGTTGAGTCGTCTGTAATCGCCACAGACGCGGAGATCGCCATTTTTCTTTGGCACGATATGTAGTGGAGATGCCCAATTGCTTTTACTAGGTCGACAGAGTCCTTGTTCGATCATATTTTGAAATTCTCGCTTCACGTGTTCGTAGCGGTGAGGTGCAATTGGTCTTGCTCGGCAATAAAGAGGTGCGCCAGATGTTTCAATGAAGTGTTCCACAGTGTGTTTGGGATTAAGCTTCATTGAAGTTAAGCGCGTGATTCCAGGAAACTCTGCTAGTAATTCGTGGTAAGACTGTTGTAGATCGATACTTCGTATTGTCGGTACGTTTGTTGATAAAAGTTGACCGTTGGCTGTGAGTGATGTTTTGCCATCTATTAATCTTCGATGCTTTAAATCTACGATTAGTTGATGATGTTGTAAGAAGTCGGCTCCAATGATGGGTTTTGAAACGGCGGCAATGATGAATTTCCATTTAAATGGTCTTCGTAGTGATAAATCTAATTCCATAGACTTTTCTCCGTAAGTAGGAATGACGGTATTGTTGGCGGCGTATAGTTGAAAAGGTAATGGTTCAGATGGTGTACCTTTCTTTCTCGGTATGACGGATATATTAGCTCCCGTGTCTATCAAGAAAGTGATATTCGTTTTTCTGTCTGTAACGAATAGGCGGTAAGACATTTCTGCAGAGTACGCCTCGTCAATGTATTGTTTTTGTTTCGCGGAATTAGAAGGATTGCATCTGTTTGATGCGGTGCGCTTGAGTTTATTATCGCCATTGTTGCTTTTCTGCCGGTTGTAAAAGTGTCCGTTTGCCGATAAACTTCTTTGTAAACGTCGGTTCTTATGATGAGTGATACTTCGATGTTGTGTGCGTTCGTGTTCGTTATGTTTAAGCTCGGCGAGTTCGCCCTCGAGTGAAGAAAGTGTTTTCAATAACTTTTGTTTGATTGAATCATCTGCCTTTGTAGCGGTTTGTGGTTGTTCTGAGGCTTGTTCAGTCGCTTTGTCAGCGAGCGATGCAAGCTCATCCAGAGACAAGTTGTTTGAAATGTTTTCGCTGGCGATGAGAATTGCACGAACGTGTTGTGGTAGTAAGTTAAACCACATGTGTTGCACAGTTGAGTCTGGTATTGTGTTGCGCGACAGTTGGCGCATTCTGCGTAGAGCTTCGCTAGGTCGTTGATGTCCAAGTTCCATGTTGTATAACTTCTTGAATTGTGTGATTTCTGACTCTTGAAATGTGTAGATGAGTCGCTGCTTAATTGCGTTGTAGAAACCATTGCTTGGTGGCGTGGAGAGTAGATCGCTGACGTAGTCGAGATCGTGTTTGTTCAAATGCGTTATAACGAGATACGCTAGTTGAACATTTGTTCTCCCTGTGTTGGCTGTTACGGCTTCAAACATGTCGAACCATAGACGTGGATTGTCACGCCAGAACTCGGAATACTGCATCGTGACAGGCTTTGCATATACAAGTTGTGTATAGTGTTGATAGCGAAGGACTTGATGTTCGCCAGTAGTGTACGCTTCCAGATGTAATGAAGGTTGCTTGCGGAATGCGGAGAATCGTTGCAGGCTTCGCAGGTTGTTCGATACGGAATATTCTTCACGGTAGCCAATGGACGGTGAATATCACGTCGGGGTCACCACTTTAGAGATTGCGTGTCTCTAATAGAATTGTTGCCTGAAGGGCATAGATTTCGCGTACTGGTACTGAAGTATAGAAGTCACTGATAGATGTTGCTCTCGCAGAAGTAAAACTCAGACTGTTATCGAAGCATATATTATTTAGTAAAATAAATATATTTAAGTAAAACATTTGGGTAGCAATAAACGCTAAGTGTTAGCGAGGACTCAGTGAGTCTGCTACCTGGTTGGTCGCTGTGTTCGTCGCGAACCTATTGTTCCTGCAGGTGTTGATGAGGATTAGTGAGACGTTGTTTATGACCGTGGTTGCCATTGTCGGTTGCTATTGTCGGTATTCATTGTAGTACGCTACAATAGTTTTAAGTATATTCATTATATATATATGTTTGTCTCTCATAGACACTGCTATAGCCTAAACGGATTTTGCTGTGAAAAAATCCATATTTTTGACAAAAAAAAATTATGCGGCAATCTTAAAAAATATAATCAGCATTTATAAAACACATTATATTAATAAAAAAATCGATATTCCTTCCATCCGTTTAATGCCCGAAGTGACCAAACTTAGACATGCTCATAGAAAATATAAACATGTCTCGGCGGGATTCGAACCCGCGAACCAACGGTGTGGAAAGTTCTACCAAAAGCGCTAACTAGAATAATACGAATATAAATACCAATACCTCCTAATAATTTTTCATGCCAGGCCCTCTATTGGTTTCCATATATCATTGACACTAAATCCATACTGGCCACGTTCTCGTCATTTCGATAATATTGACATTATCGCGCCTATTATATTCATAGATTATATTATATAAGGCAACTGCATTGTTTTGTTTAAGGCAACGTATTACCATGAGATTAACTCTTGAGTCAATGGGAAGTGGTAGGAATATTTTATGAATTACAATTATATCTTTCAAAGTCTAAAGTCTAGATTGGAAATGGTAGGAATACTTTACGAACTACAATTATACCTATCTTTCAGTCTTAGTTTCGATGTTACAACCTATTTATTATTTTAGCCTGAGTTTTAGAAAACATGTTTTTTTATTATTTTTTGCGTACATTAAGATTAGGTATGTCCAAAGGAAAAAATAGTTTTTCATTGCCCTTATGCGCTGCTGCTATATGGCATCGCTGGGCTTTTCCAGTTAGAAATTGTATTATTTATATTAAAAACTAGCCGTTAGACCCATTTATCTTAATATTATGACTTTTGTATAGAACTACGTCCGAGTTTTTTTCGGAATCGATTCACCTATATTGTTTCAAAATCAAATATAGCTCAGGAATAAGGTTATATTTATGAAAGAATTTTCAATATCGGTTCAGTAATTCGAGATATTTCTGTATAATCTATATCTACATAAAGGGGGGAATTAAAGCAAAAAGTACTCAAGGTAAACTAGAGGCCGATTTTGATGAAAACTCAAATTGCATCATTGGTTTTTTTGAAAAATCAATATTCAATGCCAGGAACCGAACCCGTTGATTTAAAAAAAAAACATACTGTATTATTACACTATTCGATAGTGTCACTTATAAGGAACGAATTTTCGGAAGTAGTACATACGACAAACTTAAGCAAAATCTTGGATTATTATCAAAAAAACATATCGTGCATTACCTGTTTGACTTCGAGGACTCTAATAACAAAAATAGCGTTAAAAATCATTCAATACTAACCTTTTTCCCGCTACTATAGTCCGGTCAAATGAGACCAAAAAAGAGGAGTAAAGTTATATAAATTTACAACAATGCTTACAACTTTTTAACGCGCTATATCTCAGAAACGGTTGCTCTAAGAAAAAAAAGTATGAATACATTTTTTATAGAGAATTTTATAAGCTTCAATTTTGCGATAAAACTTATCTTTTTCCTGAAAATCGCGAAAAACCAATTTCTTTCGGGTTTTTCGACCTTTGACCTCAAATAAAAATAAATCCAGGTACGGGAATGATTCGGAACTTCTGAATATTATTTTTAATTATGTTTTGAACAAGTGAAAGCATTTTCAGCTTGTTATAAATTTATGTAACTTCGAATGTCTAGATTAACCGGACTACGTCAATTATGCCGGTAAAATGTGAATTTTATAAACAAAAGTATAAGGACTATATCGTATCGAATGGTGTTTACAGCTAGAAATTAAAAAAAATGACATGTCCTTTCATTCATGCAAAGCAGCGAACTGTCTATAAGGTGCCTAAGAAACCCATTTTTATTCTTTTCAGGCAACTCGGACGTAACCTGATCATCCCTGGTGGTACCCGTACCATCGATGCGACTGGAATGCTGGTGATGCCAGGCGGTATCGACCCCCACACCCACTTTGAACTGGAGTTGATGGGTGCAAAGACAGCTGATGACTTTTATAGGGGCACCAGGGCTGCTGTTGCTGGTGGTACCACCACTGTCAGTGAGTAGTTCTTGAATTTGTACATTGGGTAATATGAATGATAAAACTTTTTCTAACAGAAGTGGAATAACTAATTTAAAATGCAATAGAATGTTCTTATTGTTTTGTTTATGACAATATTCTTTAAGCAGAAAAATGCTAATACAATATTGTAAGTAATATATTACGAGTGTTAAATCTATTGTCAGATATACATATATACATATTACAAAAAAACAAACATGATTGGCCCGTACAAACAGACAAACAGACAAACAGACAGAGAAACAAAAAATTAAAAAATAATCTGGCTTTGTTCTGTTTCTCTTCTTACATCCCCCTGACTCGGTTTTAAGCATTTTTTTTCTATGTACAGACATTTCACCTCTACAGTTTTATTATATGTATAGATATTGTCATCCAGCAAAAAAATGGAAAACATTCATAATTTTTGTCTTTGGGGCTGGCTACATTGCTTTTTAGTAAGATAGAGATCGCATTATTTTGGCAAATGCTTGAATTTGATTAATGGAAGCTGGTCATGAAAAGTAAATAAGGTATGTTTATTTTCAGTTGATTTCGTCTTGCCTAACAAGGGTCAATCTTTGATAGAGGCGTATAATAATTGGAGACAAAAAGCTGATAATAAGGTAAGTGTTATTGTATATTCTTAAAAAAAATTGCTATTTCTATAGTAAGAAAAATAAACGATATGTTGAGACCTAAGCTTACGCAACGAACATTCGTATCGACAAATTGTCAATTGTAATATAAATCATATTGCGAATTTCGGTTTAGTCTATGAATTTCTGAATGCTCGAAGTAAAAAACAGAACGACAACACATCAGTGATTTCTGTAACCTACCTTCAAGAGAGTCTCAGGAATGTCTGTCGATATTCGACTTAAAAACAATTTTAATGTATTTTTTTCCTAAAAACCTCATTGTAATTTGAATTTATTCATAGTAATTTACATCCATACATCACGCCTCTTTCCCATTGGGGTAGGCAGAGATCATGGAATTCCATATGCTCCGATCCACTTTCGGTTCTTCCATTTTCAACAATCTACTAAAACGTACTTTAAAGTTCAATAATCTTATTTATAATTTAAATTAATAATTTCCTATTTTATAATATTTATCACGAACCTCTAAAATATAACTAACTTCAAAGGCTCAACTGCGATAATTCCCAGTATATTATATACAATAATATATATTAACCATATTAATGGTGTCCATAAATTAAGTATTATCACTGGGGAAATCAAAGCAACATTATCTTTTGTCACTTGAAGCAAGAGACTTTTTCCAAAATACGTGTCTGTCTGAGATACCATGATATTAGTTTTAAAGAGTAATACACACTGAACTTATAACACTATTTTTTCTATATGACTAAAGTGAAAGAATATTCACAAAAACCTTTATTATTTCTGTTAAACTCCCATAGTAAATTAACCGGTATTCAATTCTTGCTTGAAGCCATATATTTTTGACAACTACACTACAACATTGTTGTTATCATAGGTTAATTAAATAAGGAAAGTAAGTGCTACTTACTCGTAAATATTTAGCTTTCATTTTACAATATACTATTACAAATTATTAACTTTGTTCTTATCACATAAAATATGTTGAAAATTCCGACCAGACCACTGTTCATAGATGGACAAACAGTGGAGTGCATATTGTGCGTTTCGGTCTCAGATTTACGAATTCTCGAAGTAAAAAGTAGGTCAACAGCGTGATTGACTGATGTTCTGTGGCGGAGATATCACATACCATCAAGTGAACCTCATGCTCATCTGTCGATATCTAACATAAAAAAAAGTTTTGATCGGCCTACGATCTGAATCCCAAGCATGGAAAAGCACGCGAGAATCTATTCGTATTGTAAATCTATCCGTTTGGAGAAATAAGTTGAAATTGCATACAATTAACAGATTACCTAATTCGAATACATTTTCGCTAGTTTTTCGAGCTTTGGCCTCTTATGGGTCGTATATTCGAATTCCGTGACATGATAAACTTGTCATGGGTTATTTATACTAATATTATAAAGAGGAATGATCTGTTTGTTTGTTACGATTTATCACAAAAACTATTGAACTGATTTTAAAAATTATTTCACCAATAGAAAGCTACATTATCAACGAGTAACAGGCTTTTTGTGTGTAGTACATCTACATTGCACCCGTGCGAAGCCGGGGCGTTTTGCTAGTTTGTTATACATTCGGTCGAAGGCATATAAGGCTGATCACTTACTTACTTATTAAGAAAAATGTCAAATAGGCACAAAAATGTGTCTGCCTGGGGAGACGCGAATTCATTCTTATAATACCTTTTATTTATTAAAATGTATCTATCTCATAGGTGTGTTGTGACTACGCTCTCCACGTGGGAGTCACTTGGTGGTCTCCGTCCGTCAAGAAAGAGATGGAACAGCTGGTCAATGATCATGGCGTGAACTCTTTCAAGATGTTCATGGCGTACAAGGACGCGTATATGCTAGATGACTACGATCTCATGGTTGCCATGGAAACGTGCGCTGAATTGAGAGCGCTGGCTCAGGTAAGCAGACACCAGTAGTGTCGGATTTACCAGCATTTACCAGCGGCTGAGTGCGCCTTTTTTATTTTTTTATAGATGAGGAAGCTCCTTATTGCTTCGGAATGAGAAGCTAAGCCTTAACGTGAAAGGGCTTACCTTCTCGCCCTCATCCCAACTGGGTCTTTGTGCAATGTTGGTAGTCTCGTAGCCTGGTGACCCTACCCAATAAACCTTCTCTTGACCCCAAGTTTCGTCATGGTGACGCTCACGGGATAACTATTGTATAACGCACTGGCGACAGATTTCATTTTTTTTATATAATTTAATATTTTTAATTACAATATCTTTTTCATTAGTTATTTCGTCTATGTATTTGCGTGTTGTTCCCACGAGAATGTAAGTGAGTGCTCATGCAATAGGAATTTCACCATACTTACTGTTGATAGAGGACAAATCTTTGTTTTTATTTTATTTTTTTCGTTTATATATATTTTTTGATTATTAAAGTTAATTACTTAAAGATGTCATGTGGAACATGGTGTAATGGTTGCAGCTCCTTAAAAAATATTTTTAAAACTAAAACTTTGCGATTAAAAAGAGTGGCAGCGAGTTTATTGCCAGTTCTTCTCGTCCGATCTACGCCCTTGGTTTGAGAACTGGCAGTAAATGTAAAATTAGAAGCAATTAATACAGTGGCGGATTTACCAGCAGGCTGAGTAGGCTGGAGCCTAGGGCGGCAAATTTTAAGGGGCGGCAAATTTAGTTCATAAATTTTTTATTTCGGTTTACAAATTAAAAAAAAAAATTATCACACATAATACGAATTTCGAAAATTGGAGAGAAAGTAAAATATTTAACAAAAATCGAAATATTCTCATATACATTAATGATTATGAACTTTTAGAATATCGCGATTCGATATTGTAATCGAAATTTAGTAATTTTTACATATATTCTTCACTAATTTTTTCTCCGTGTAGGGTAGACTGGGTACGGTTGAAACATTTTAGCATTTATCGTCCATTGCATCGGTATTAGTTAAGCGAGCGATGACGTAAATATATTAAATAAAAGACCACATATCTGTCTACTATTGGGTAATGTTATTTGAGAACACTGTATTGTATTTTATGTGTAAAATCAAATTTAAAAAAAAATGTAATGTGTTTCAACCGTCCCCATGCCAGGGTCGGTTGAAACAGTGCCTGGAGTCAATTGAAACACATGAAAATAATACAAAATATAATAAATTAACATGTTTTATTTGTCATCTGATAACATTTAACGACTCACAAGTATTTCACGATACTTATAATCTAACATTATTTTTAAACAGCCTTCAAAGGTTTACATATTCTAAATTGAAATTATAATATAATAATCAGATGTTGGTGACGATTATTCTTTTTGTAATTTTTGTGTACTAAGTACTTGCTATTATATTTCTCATAATTCAAAAACATTAATTAACTGAGGCATATTATTTACATTTTGTTGTTGTACATAAAGAGCTGCATCAGAAAGCTCCTCCGACTATTTTGGTGGTTCGAGAGTTAAAATAGAAGGTTATAGTGTTGACTTTTTATCCTCAGGTGTACTAGTATTCTTGAATATCCTCAGTTGCCAATTGTTTTTACAGGATTTGGCCTAGCTATCTGTCACAAATGCAGGTGCAAAATCGAGTTCAGTAAACAAATGCCGATTAAATGTAACAATCCCAGTCCATTCTTTTCTGCTGCTGTTCTTAATGAAGATCCAGCTTGTATATCTACATAATATCTTCCTTTGGCGTACCCTTGACATCTAAGAAACAAGAAATTTTAATAAATAAACTGTTTCAACCGTACCCACAAAAAATGTTTCAACTGTCCCCAACCCCTCTTCTAAGTATAAAACGGTTCACAGTAAGTATGATAGTAAATTTGAATGAAAATTAATCATACAGCCATATTCCACAATCTTACATTAAAACGATACAAAACTCTCAATACGCTAACTTTAATAAAACCATAATAATTGCAAAAAATATACGAACAAAAATACTTACTTTTCCATCAAAAAACACAATGGGGCTTCCTATACACAAACACAACGCACGAAGACCGACCAACACTAAAATTCGTGTTTCGAATTGTCGTCCTCTTCGTTCTCTCCTTGCACCCCTCACCCCATCACGCACAGTGTCGAGATATTCGCTTTGTTTCAACCGTCCACCGTTTCAACCGTACCCAGTCTACCCTACCTAATAATTATGAGATCTGCTTACCCAATTCAATCGATATAATATCGATGGTCTAATAAAAATACTGACTAAAATTGACTAATTTTTATTAAATAAAAAACTAGTTCAATATCTTATAGAGATCATATTAATCAAATAACTGATAGTTGTACGACTGTGACTTGACAATAAAAAAATTCCCTCCACAAAATATTGCTTATTAGAAAATTGATACATTTTATCAGTTAATTATTTTATTTGCAGTAAGAAAAAGTTTGGAAAATCCAAATGAGCAGGCCTTAAGTGCTCATGTCGTACACGAATTATTTAAATTAAATGTTTACATCAGTAGATTTGATAACTTTTTCGCAAAGCCAACTTTTTCAGAAAATGCCAATCGGAATGAATTAATTATAATAAGATAAAACAATACTCAGCTGCAATTTTTTATTCAACGGCTTCTCTCCAGTTAAACAAGTATATTAAAAAAAAAATTGAAGTGAAAAAAATATTTTTTCGAAAGTTATCGTGTTTACTGTGAACACGATCATCCAAAATCCATACGATATGGCATTAAAATTACTTCCTTTTAAATAAAAAATAATTAATCATAACCGAAAAAAGTATTGTAATGCTTTTATAATTTAACTTAAATCATAATGCTAACAAATAATAAAGAAAAGATATATTTATTGTATTGTTTTTAAACTGTGGGTGTAATAATAAATGTTAATCAACGTTCGCCAAATGTATGATTTTAAAAAATCTTCAAATGTCCTTACTTTTTTTTAAAGCGATTTTTTAAACTGATATTCCTCGCCAAAAGTTCTAAAAGAAATTTCGAAAATTTGACAGAAATCACATTTAAATTATTGTAAATAGTCTGAGATTAATGAATAAAAATTTATTTTTAATAATTTGCAATCCTTGGCCATCTCAAAATTATTTTTCATCATAAAAACTAACCAACTAAAAAAAAAAATTTTTGAAATCTACCACTTAAAGATCTCGAGCCAATGAATAAGTGGCAACTTTCAAATTAATGGTAACTTTATTATTACCCTAGAACTAGATATCCCTAGCTAAACTAATTTTTCGTCGGATGTCGGCTACTTTCAGGGTCATACCTTACCTTACTTTAAAAGTGGTATACGATTGAGATATTTTTTCCTTAAAATAATGTTTTTTGATAATTCTTTGCTGTAAAAATAATCAAGGATCTAATACGGTACCATAGTTCTCAATAATAATAACTATATGGGAAAAGTTGATGTAACGAGGATGATGAAGCACAAATTATAAATTTGGAATTTTATTGATAGAAAATTGATATGATTGTGGACTAAGATATCAAAATTTAGAGGCGGCAAAAATTGAATAGCCTACGGGCGGCAAATCTATAAATCCGCCACTGAATTAATATGTATTTTTTATTGACGTTCATTAGTGTACATTGTGTTACCTAAATGAATAAATGATTTTTGAATTTGAATTTTCCCATCTCAAAGATACTTTGTTTCTTAATACCAAGTTCCAAGCCCTATGAACTCATACTTTAAATTTTTTAAACTTTTTTTTCCGTTCGTATGTGCTCAAAACGTCATAGGTATATGTAATATATTTTTGACACATCCCTTTTTTCAGATTTTTTTAAATGTAAAGAAAACGTGTGCCTAAAGAATACACAGTGATTTTTGCATTAGGTTGCTTTTTTGAACCTTTGCTTACGCAACGCTTCAGACACTGAGTGACTAAATTATACACAATAAAATCTATATCTATACTTCTATACTAATTTGTTTTTTGTTTAATTCTATAAAATTTTGTTTGTTTGTTCCAATTTAACTCAAAAACTACTGGACCCATTTTAAGAATTCTTACATTAGCCAGCTATATTATCAGCGAGTAACATAGGCTTTTTTTTTAATTTTTTTTTGATCGCTAGTTAAATATAAATAAAGCGCCATCGCATTTATATTGTTAATTTTGTAAAACAAAATACTTGGCGATTAAAAAGAGTTGCGGAGAGTTTATTGCCAGTACTTCGCGCCCGTTCTACGCCCTTGATTTGAGAACTGGCAGTAAATGTAAAAATTAAAAGGTATTTATTTTTATTGTGTTACCTAAATGAATAAATGATTTTTGAATTTTATTAATTATGATTTTTTTAAGACTTACACCGCAAACAAAAATTTGATAGTAAATATTTCTCGATATTTAATACGAATTTGAATGACGATGGAAAGATAACTGCTTTTTCTACTAAAAAAATCGAATTTCTTCCAGGTTCACGCAGAGAATGGTAATATAATAGCTCGCAACACGGAGAAGCTATTGGCTTCTGGTGTTACTGGACCTGAGGGTCACCAGCTCTCACGCGATGAGGAGGTGGAAGGCGAAGCCGTGAACAGAGCTTGTGTTATTGCTAACCAGGTAACTTAAACTCAAAAATATCTTTAATTAACCCCTAAGGCCGACAACGCATCTCTGGTGGTCTCTGGGAAGTAATCTACTGAACCGATTTTAACAAATCTTTCACCAATAGACAGTTACATTATCAGCGAGTAACATAGGCTTTTTTGTGTATAGCCATGTAAAGCTGAGGCGCGTTGCTAGTAAATTATAAAAATAAAATAAAACGTTTTTTTTAAATTTATTTACCATTTAAAATACAAATTCAAAAGTTACGTTAAGAATAGCATCAAAAAACCACTAGAGTTTAAACATGTGCTAATTTAATCTACGCCTTAACATTAAGTTTTGTACTTAATACAAAATAAGTACATAATGTTTATGAGGAGCCAAGTAATTATAGTAAAACAAAAATTATAAATGAAAATGAATTATTTAATTTAGTTTTAATATTATTTTTTGTTAAGCTGTTACGTAGGGGTAAATTGTTAAATTGTTAATTACAGGCAAACGCTCCCCTATACATCGTCCACATGATGTCCAAAAGTGCTGTGAAGGCACTGCGTATCGCTCGCACCCGCCAGCGACCACCGGTATACGGTGAAACACTGGCTGCTACCGTTGGTACTGATGGTAAGCTCATGTTATGGTTAGTCTAGTCGTTTTCCCTTTTTTTAGGGTTCCGTATTCCGTACCAAAAACGGAAACCTAGGCAGTGGCGTAGAATAGGTCACTGGGACCCGGTGCGGATCCCAAACTTGCCGCCCTTTATTATTGCAAATGATTCTGAATCTGAATCTTGAATAACACTAACCTAAAGAGAAACTCTGTCATTACGGTGAAGTACTAACAGCAACAAAAAAATTACGAATAAAAAACGTTAAAGGATGTAATTTTTTACCGTTACCTGCGAAATGCCGCCCCCATCAAAGTGCCGCCCGGGGCGGAACGCACAATATAAATGGCGGGTATAAATATCTCCAAACTTCTAGTACGCTCTGAAAGTGGCACGAGTCGCGTCGCGGTATCAAACTGTAGCTGTTATTTATTATGTGTACATAATAAATGAATGAGAAATTAATGCCCCATCACTAAGTAAGTTTTAACACGATAAAAATAATACACTTAAATGTAAGTTAAGTGTGTTAAATAGACTGTAAACCCTGCGCAGCAACTTCAGAGCGTACTAGAAGTTTGACGTGACACCCACAACAGCAACTCTAACTACTACTAAATATACGGACGGGCTTCGGTAGAATACCTGCCGTGCGCACCGATGGGTCGTGGGTTCGACTTCCACCGGGCATGTTTATAATTTTCTGTAAGCATGTCTTGCCCACGTCTGTTTACTTCGGTCATTGAACGGGTGAGAGGAATGTTGAAATTCCGACCGTTTAACGAACCACCATGCATATTTGGAAAAACCGTGAAGTGCATATTGCGCGTTTCGGTTTCAGTCTATCTATTTCCGAATGCTCGAAGTAAAGAGTAATTCGACCTACCGTCAAGTGAACCTCATGCTCTGTCGATATCTAACATTAAAAAAACACATTTATTCCAGGCACCCATTACAAAAACGCCTGCTTCCGTCACGCGGCTGCGCATGTCCTGTCTCCCCCCCTGCGACCTGACCCCTCCACACCGGACGCCATCGTGCAAGCGCTTGCTGAGTATGAATCTATTTATTTTTAAAGGCCGGCAACGCCGGCCGGCAATAGGCGGCGATATTCACTTTCCATCAGGGGCTCTCAAAAAAAAACATTACTTACTAAAGGTCCTGAGTTTGACTTCCGGCGTAAAAATTTGGTTGTAGAGCCCACATACTGATAAGATAAGATGAATGATCAGAAATTTAACCGATTTATGTTTGCACCGTGCCCTTCTAGGGGACTTAAGAATGCACTATATGTTTTACTGGTGTAATGTTAAAAATGATCTGAAGGATAAAAAAAATCATCTCAATTCTTCTTCTCTTCTTCTTCAGCCTGTATTCATCCACTGCTGGACGTAGGCCTCTCCTAAAGCGCGCCATTTTCTTCTGTCCCCTGCTCTTCGCATCCAATGTCTTCCCGCCACTTTTCGAAGATCGTCACTCCAGCGTGCAGGCGGTCTTCCCACACTGCGGCTACCAAGACGTGGCCTCCACTGTATGATACTTCGACTCCACCTGTTGTCAGCATTTCGGGCAACATGCCCAGCCCACTGCCACTTCAGTCTACTCACTTTGAAAGCCACGTCGGTGACTTTAGTTCTCTCACGGATAATATTATTTCTAATCTTATCCCTGAGAGAAACCCCGAGCATAGCTCTCTCCATAGCGCGCTGGGCTACCCTGAGCTTGTTTAACAATCGAATCGTTAGGGTCCACGTCTCTGCGCCATATGTAATAACAGGCAAAATGCACTGATCAAAGACTTTGGTCTTCAGACATTGTGGTATAGGCGAAGAAAATATATGCCGTAGCTTTCCAAAAGCTGCCCAGCCCAATTGGATTCTTCTATCGATTTCCCTATCGAGGTTGTTTTTACCCATTTGCATAATCTGCCCAAGGTAGTTATAACTTTCGACAACCTCAAGAGTAATCCCATCCACCGATAAGCGTCCAGGAGCTACGTGGTTATTGTACATCACCTTAGTCTTGCCAATATTTACTTTGAGCCCAACGCTATGAGAGGCTTCAACCAAACTGTTCAGCATATGTTGAAGGTCTTCAAACGATTCCGCGATGAGCACGATATCATCAGCGAAACGAAGGTGAGACATATGTTCGCCGTTGATGTTTATGCCCTCAGTTTTCCAGTCTAAGGTCTTAAATACATCCTCCAGTGCGTTCGTAAAGAGTTTTGGTGACAATACATCTCCTTGTCTAACGCCTCTTTCTAAACGAATAGGTTTTGTTTTTATATTATGTACTTGAATAGACATATTTGCGACCTGGTAAATGTTCCTAAGCACCTGTATGTATCGCCAATCGGCTTGGCATCGTTGTAAAGATTCTAGTACAGCCCAGGTTTCAATGGAGTCGAAAGCTTTTTCGTAATCTATGAATGCAAGACATAGAGGGCGGTTGTATTCTTCAGTCTTCTGAATAATTTGTCTTACAGTATGTATGTGATCGATAGTGCTAAATCCTCTTCGAAAACCCGCCTGTTCACGTGGTTGAAATTCATCTAGTCTTCTCGACAAGCGATTCATGATGACTTTAGAAAACAGCTTATAAATGTGACTTAGAAGTGAAATGGGGCGATAGTTTTGAAGAAGGGTTTTATCTCCTTTTTTGTGAAATAGGATTACGATACTCTTGCTCCATTCAGCAGGGGTTAGGCCGTTCTCGATAACAGTGTTGAAAATTTTAGCGAGTGGTTCTAGGACAGATGTTCCTCCTGCTTTCAAGAGTTCAGTTGTTATTCCATCTGATCCAGGGGCCTTACCATCTTTCAATTGCTCGAGAGCCAAACCGATTTCATCGATGCTGATATCTGGTAGTTCTTCTGTGTAATGGCGTGTAAGCGTGGCTCTTGGGTCTTGGCTCACTTTTGGTTTTGGACCGCGCGAGGTGTATAGTCTGCCGAAGAACTTTTCAATCTCCTTTTGAATCTCCGGCGCAGATGTGATTACTGTTCCATCATCTGTTTTTAACTTGTTTAATACGGGATTGTTTAATTTTGTATTAAATATCTTATATCCCCTATTCATTTTTATGGCTTCTTCAATTTTCTGTGTGTTAAGGCTTCGAAGGTCTCTGCGAATGCCTTTCCTAATTTTCTTGCTTATTAAATTATAGTACGGTAAATCAATGTTTGGTGTTTCTCGTCTTTTCTTCATTAGATCCAGAGTCTCAGCCGAAAATTTTGATTCTCTATTTGGTTTTTCTTTCTTACAAAACCTATTTCCTACATCTTGTAATATGTTTGTTACATTTTTCACATCCCCGTCAATATCACCTGTCGGCAAATCGAGTAGCTCGAAGCGGTTTTTTAATTCGATCTTAAATTTTTCTGAACCTATGGTTGTTTGGAGACGTGTAGGGCGAAGTGTAGATTTCACAAGATGGAGCCTTTCTACTTTATACGCAATCTTCAAAGAACCACGTACAAGCCTGTGATCGCTTCCGGTGCTAAATCTGTTCAGCACGGAGACATCGGAAAATATCTGTTTTTTGTCCGTCATTATAAAATCAATCTCGTTTTTTACTTTACCGTCTGGGCTTTTCCACGTCCATTTTCTCTGGGGCCTCTTCTTAAAGTAAGAGTTCATTAAAAAGAAGCCTTCTTTTTCGAGGTAATTGACTAACATTTGCCCTCTTTGGTTTCTATCTCCGACTCCATGTGGTCCAATGCATGCTTCCGAGCTCGTCTGTACTCCGACTTTGGCATTAAAGTCTCCCATGATAACATTGAAATGGGCCCTGGTGGTGTTATGTAGGGCCTTAGAGATGTCTTCGTATAGATTTTCTACTTCTTCCTCCGCATGTGCTGATGTGGGGGCATATACTTGTATAACTTTAATCGTATAACGTTTGTTCAGTCTTAGAATAGTAAATGCCACTCTCGATGAAATACTGCGAATTTCGACAACGTTATCAGTAAGAGCTTTATTGATGAGGAATCCCACACCCCCTTGAGATGGATTTTCTCCTTGTCTGAAGAAAAATAGGTGTCCTGATGGTAATGTGACAGTTTCCTCTCCCTTTCTTCGGATTTCACATATACCTATTATGTGCCATCGGATTTTTGAAAGTTCTTCCTCGAATTCAGCAATGTGTTCGTCTAGTCTCAATGTTCTTGCGTTATACGTTGCCAAAGTTAGTTGTTTTTGGTAGCCTGCCGTAACCCGGGGATTCTTCGCACCCCCTGCTCCACCGTTACCGTGACCGCTACCTTGGCCAGGAATAGTGGGGCTACCGGGAACTGGGGGCCTTTTTGAAATAGCGCTATCCATAGAAGGTATTGCCCTAATCGCCACGCTGGGCAAGCGGATTGGCGATCGCAGATTCCTAACTGTCTCATACTAACAACGCTGCTGCCCGTTGAAGATAACATTTACAGCCGGATTTCTTAGAGATGGATATACCGCCATCATAATCGGTGGTCGGAAAAATTTACCGACCCGCTTTCGTCAGAGCCTCGTCTGTTTTCAGCAGGGTGCACCACGAGCAGGTGAGGTTGACTTTGGCTTAAAGTTAGTATAAAGCCACTTACACCCCATCTCAATTATTTTCTGATAAATACTTATGAAACAGTGTCCATATTTTTATCAGCGATAGCAGTTGGTAGCGAGTTCGAATCCAACCAAGATGATATCTTTATAATTTTTATATCTGGTTACTTCAGACATGAAACCGGTAAGAGGAGTATCAAAACGACCACCGAGTAGCACCATTCATAGAAAAACCGTGATGCATATAGTGTGTTTCGGTTTCAGTCTATGTATTTCTGAATTATATAATAAAAAAAGCGTTGACAGCACATCAATGACGGGCAATCTACGCAAAAGTTTCTTGTTTTGGAACTTACCCAGTACAGCAAAATATAACATTAGAAGTGGGATGGCATGGCCTACAACAACGTGTACACAGTGGCGGGACTACTTACTACGACTTGCCCTATTCATACACCCATACAAAGAAAAATAATAATGTTCTTAACGTAATTACATAAGTCATATATAACTTATATGATTACGTATTTATATGAATTATATATAAGCACGTATTACGTTAAAGTTGGCAAGCCAAAATCCCGGGCTTGTATGGTAGTCCCGCCACTGCGTGTACATATATAATCTTATTTTGTTTTTTTTTCAGTGACGATCTTCAACTGATTGGCAGCGACAATTGCACCTTTCATGAAAAGGACAAAGAGTTAGGGAAGAACAACTTCGCTAAAATACCAAACGGGATCAACGGCGTTGAGGACCGAATGGCAATTTTATGGCAGAAAGGTGTTAACTCTGGTAATGTGGGAGATTATTTCAATAGGTTTTGCTCTCAAAGAGAGTGAAAAATAATCTTACTAAAATTATAAATTTGAAAGTTTGTAATTGATGTGTGAATGAATAAATCGACGGATCCCAAGAACAAAATCGTATCTGTGAAATAGTTTATTTGCAGATACGACTTTGTTCTTAGGCCCCGTCGAAATATTTTTTACTCTTTCACGCAAAAACTACGGAACTGACTTTGACAAAACTTTACAGTATTATTTTTTATATATAAAAAATTGCTATAAATTATAACGATATCGAGTTAATTTATCACAAAGTCGCCATTACAGTAGTAATTTTTTATATTACGGCAATATTGACAAAAAACAAGAGGACACTGTTATTCAATATAATATAGGAAATTACAGTCAAAACATAAATTGTAAAAAAAAACTAGTCTCGCAACTCAGTTCTTCTATCGTAAAATGTCGAAATGATCCTTCTGTCTTAAGTTATTACGTAATTAGCTAACCTAACAACCAGTGCTGGATTTACCAGCAGGCTGAGTAGGCTTGAGCCTAGGGCGGCAGATTTTAGGGGCGGCAAATTTGGGGTCGGATTTTTTTTTCTTTTAGGTATGTTATAGAAATCAAGTAAAAAAATAAGACGGTTTTTTGTATCTTACAGAGATAAGTGTAGAAGACAATCCCTATCATTGTATTTTAGAAAATTTAGGAACTCATTTACTTATAGAGGCTAGGGCCTAATTTTAACAGCCTATACGCCAGAAATGTGTAAATCCGCCACTGCTAACAACATCTTATAGTGAATATTTATTAAGAAATATTTCACGTTGTTATATGCATGATTTCTGTATAAAATAACATTATTTTATTAACTCCGCGCAAAGAACTCCCGGAAAGTGAATAGTTGTACATATATTTAGTATCGAAACTCTAAACAGACTTCGGTAATAATCATAAGTTTTTGTATGGAAAACGAACCACCTTAAATGTGTTATTTTTTTAAAATAATATTTTTAATAAAACCTAATTAAAACTTCAAACTCATTTTTTTTAAAATGGCAACCGTGTGGGTTGGCACTGTATTGTTTAACAGCGTCCAGTTAATATTCCAGGTATAATGGACCCGTGTCGTTTCGTGGCTGTAACAAGCGCGAACGCAGCTCGCATCTTCAACTTGTGGCCACAAAAAGGACGGATCGCCGTCAACAGCGACGCGGACCTAGTGGTATGGGATCCGCGCCTGGAGAAGACCATTTCAGCGGCCACACACAACCACGCTGTGGACTTCAATATATTTGAGGTTAGTGGCTTGAGAATATCTAAACTAATATTATAAAGAGGAAAGACTTGTTTGTTTCTTACGATTTATTTCAAAAACTACTCAACCGATTATCATAAAACTTTGTACACATATTTTTAGAGCTATTAGAAAGGACACAGGGTTACTTTTTATAAAAAAAAAAAATTACGGGGGTAAAAAAAAATTTAGCAGAGACGAATTCTACACAGACGAAGTCGCGGGCAGAAGCTACTATATTATTATATATTAAGAGGACAGATTTGTTTGTTACGATTTTACTCAAAAACTACTCGACCGATTTTAAAAATTCTTTCACCTTTACTTTTTTTGTATAGTACATCTACATTGCACTTTGTAGCTTTCTATTGGTGAAAGAATTTTTAAAATCGGTCGAGTAGTTTTTGAGTTAAATCGTAACAAACAAATCTTTCCTCTTTATAATATACTAGCTTCTGCCCGCGACTTCTTCTGCGTAGAATTCGTCTCTGCAAATTTTTTTTTTACCCCCATAATTTTTTTTTATAAATAAAATCCTTTGGCCTTCTTATACCTCTAAAAATGTGTGTACAAAATTTCATGATAATCGGTTGAGTAGTTTTGGCGAGAAAGCGTAACAAACAAACTTACATTCAATTTAAAATATTAGTAGGGATAAATATATAACAGTAGAATAACCAATGTTTTTTTAAAACTATTTTTCTATTTTCAGGGGCAACACGTTGTGGGTAGTCCACAATATGTCATAGTGAATGGACGTGTGTGTTTGGACGAAGGGCTCATTAGAGTTGTTGAAGGTAACAATATTCCTCTAAAAACATTGACCAATCAAACAAATGAATATTGTTGTAACGGCCTTATTCATAAACGTAGCTTGATATAGTTAAAATGTGTTTTGTCTCGCTCTACCGAACATAAAAAGACTACAGAACGAAAGAAACAAAATATATTTTAACTATATCAAGGTTCTAATACGTTTATGAATAAGACCGTTAAATTTATAATATCTTGAATTAATACTGGAAAACGCGATTTATTCATGATATTTTATTATAATTTTCTGTAAGCATGTTTTCCCCATGTCTGGTAACTGGCATTGAATTGAGAGGAATATCTAAATTCCGATCGGGTAACGAACCTCCGTTCATAGATGGAAAAACATTATGAAAAAAAAATGTATTGATTTATTTCTCTTCCCACGCCCGAAGACGTTTTAACAAGGAAATCATTGACAGGTCTAGGTAAATTCCTGAAGACACCAGCTAACTGTCCATACATTTACGGCGAGGAGAGATCTCGGTCACCGCAGACTGCGAACCTCGACGTGCCCATCACGCCTTCCAAGATCACCAATGGCACACCCACACACGGTATAATAAATATGTTTTTTATGTAGATTTCTAGAAACAGCATTCAGGTCTGAAATGGCTTTTGTTTGGAAATTTGTGAAATTTTCAATTCAGTCTGGTACATTTGTTCAATGCATTATCTATAAGCAAAGAATGGCCTAATTTTTGGCACACAAACAGTAGTTCTGCTTTTGACCTGTAGAGCGCGCGGCAATGTATCGGTGTCGATCGCGATCGACCGAATCGTTTTGATTCGATCCTTACCCGTACAAGAGTGATCGAAGCACGGATCTCTAAAAGATTCGATCGTATGTAACCCGACTGTGACGCTCGCTATCAACCACCTTGTCAAATTCAGGTTTTGCTTTCATGTATTTCACTAATGATTTTGTTTGATAATTTTGTGGTTGTTCAATATATTAATTGTGTTGAGTGTTGAGTTTTATGACTTTTATGCAACTCCATGACTTAGTAACAATACTTTCAGCACTTTCATTTTATTCTATAAATGAAAAATCTTAATTTTGCTCTATACCCATATTATGTCTGTTACAATTATTATTTTGTAGTTAAAAGCACAAAAAGGTTAATACTCATGTTCGTAAGACAAATGATATTATAATTTTAGGTGCCATCTCTTGAGGATTAATCATTCGGTCATACAAACGAGCTGTGACCCAAATGATCGAAACGATCGAATCATTTTAACCCGATCACCATACTAGTGGGTCATAATCGACCCGGTTCGCGAGAAATGATCGATCGACACATGTCTACTTGGTGTTCAGCACTGGAGGTTTCAGGTTTCGGGAAAGTCACTGTCAGACAGGGCACAAAGGACTGATAGCTTATTTATGTGTAAAAATAAAATATCAGCGAAACAGACACAGTATTGTCTCTGCCCCATGCCCCACTTGGATAGTTTTACAATATTTTTTTTATAAAAGAAATTATAGTTTAAATTAATGTAAGAGATATGTTTTTTTGGATCTGGTGTTGTCAACGCTTGATAAAATTGCTATACAGTCCTATTAAATCCTTATTCCAGAACTAAGCGTGGCGCAAAAGAAGCTGGAGGCCATGTCGGTGACGTCATCAGGGTGCAGCACGCCCACCGGCCGCAAGATGAGGGAGTCGAACCAGAGGAACCTGCAGAATTCCACCTTCTCCATCAGCCGTAAGTTGGCTACTCTATAACAGCTGGACTATATCTTGGTGACGTCATCAGACTGGTAGTTGCAAATTATAGGCAAGATATAGTGTACCAGGGCACATAAGATAGGCCCACTACAGACTTCTATAATGAACTACATTCGTGGAAAAAATTAAAGGATGGCCGTATCGAAGTCTTAAAGAGATAAAATGATCCATCTCTATTCAAAGTCCGATAGCTCAGTGTGAAACGATCGTATCAAAGTTTTATCTTCAGCCTGTCTCCGTAACATTATATATGTATATCTAACTAGTAACATGCCCCGGCTTCACACGGGTGCAATGTAGATATACACTAGCCTATGTTACTCGCTGATAATGTAACTTTCTAACTGTGAAAGAATTTTTAAAATCTGTCGAGTAGTTTTTGAGTTAAATCATAACAAACAAACAAATCTTTCTTCTTTATCCAACTCCATACTAATATATTGCTTAAATTTTCAGAGGAAATGGAAGGCCTCGATACAAAGACTTCAGTGCGCGTGCGCAACCCTCCCGGCGGGAAATCCTCGGGACTCTGGTAAAAACCGGTCGATGTTCACAATAACCGATAATAACCGGTCAAAACCGGTTCGGATGCTTCGCGGAACAACGCTTTTGCTTGTGAAAACATATGATTCGAGAAATTGTTTTTTTTTTTTTTTATTTTGTCATGAGGCTTAGTTTTAATTAGCCATGTGCAGAATGTGTCATTGAAAAGAAAAAATATGTATGCATCTTTTCGTCATCATGAACTATATCTTTCTTTAAGTTCAGTAGTTCAGTCTAGTTCAGTTGCTCACTGTATTGAGATGTCATCCCCGCAGGCACGAGTGAGTGAAATAGAAAATAATTTCAGTACAAATGGAGCGTGATAAGTGATCATGCTGATTTGTATTTCGTATTTTCGTAATTGTAACTGAACTAGAGATAGAAGGATTAGAGATAAAGGAACTAGTTCAATTGAATGATTCATTCGTGAACGACACACCGCTAGTTTTAACATATAGGATACACGCATTGCGCTTGTCAGTCACATCAGTTTGCGCAGTTTTCATTATGAGTACCCAGTATAAAGTACGATCACTTATAAAATCAGATGGTGTATATAGAATAAGAATAAATGTATTATGGAACAAACAATTTAATACAATATTATTTAAACATATAAAAGAAAAACAGTTTGCGCTATGTCAACATTCTTGACATAGCGCTGGTTTTCAGAACTTCACCAATATTGATATTACACCTATTTTGAACTAAAATAATAAATATAAACCTTAGTAGATTCTATTTAAAAAAAATACAGCTTTTTTGCTTTTAATTGAAATTATCATAGTTTTTGAACATCCTTAGTTTCTAGACAAAAAGTCATTGCTACAATTTTGAATCATGCTTACGAGTTGGCTTGCGCAAGCCTTGCAAGTAACGTGTAGCCGTGTTCTAACATATCGTACAAGTGAAATATCGAATTTCAGCTTGCCTGGCGGCGGTGGGGAATAAAACGAAGAAATTTGATATTAAAATGATTATTTAACACTATTTCTACCACGATTTTGTGTATATTTCGACCACACGGTGACTGCATTTGAATGTAAAAAAAATTACCGCTTAATAAATTTTACAATTTTTGTACGAAAAGTCTAAACATTAATTGAAAAAACCTTCGAAACAATTTCAAGTTGAAATTTTAATATAGAAATAGTGTTAAATGACTTTTTAATTATATTATTAATAATAATAAACCTTCTAAAACAAATTTTATCTATGAGAACATAGAGGTCGCTTTAAGATGATTAAGTTTTTTTAGTATATTTTCACAAGCAAAGTGTACGATTATGGTTTGAGTATGAGAATTGAGGAATATGATTATTATGTAAGACGTTTATGTAATTTTTTCATATTATTTTTTTAATGAAATATCATTATTACCCTTATATTTGTGAATGAAACGTATTCATTGTATTTCTTGCAATTATTATGCATCACATTTTTTTTAGAAAAAATAGTCAAAATGTTTAAGCCGGTATATTGTAGATTAGTGGCGAGACAATACAAGCCCAAAAGCCCGGCTTGCTAAAGCAACAATAAAAAGAAAAATAATAAGTCCCTGAATGTAATTATATAAGTTACTAGTTACCCGACCCGGCTTCGCACGGATATACAAATAAAGAAAATGAGACCAAATCGATTGAAAAAAAAAAAAAAAGTATGTATAGACACCCTCATTACCAAGCGGTATGAAATATACTTAACGACCTATTCTTACCAATGAAACATAAAAATCAGTCGAGCCGTTTCGGAGGAGTGCGACTATAATCTATATACAACCTAATACGAGATTTTTATATATCATTTATATATAAACGCGTAAAGCCGGAAAGCCGGGCTTTTGGGATTGAATTGTGGTGGCCTTTTATCTGATATTGCCAGAATGTGGACCTTACTGATGGTAGATACCTCTATCACAGATAATATATATTATATATGTATATCAATAATGTGTTGACGACCTTTTTTATTTCGAGCATTTATACATTTACTACTGAATTTATTAAACTAAATAAATCAATGATAAAAGTCGTTTAATAACCAGTTTTGGACAAATACATAAAAGTATTCATTTTTTAAAAAAACGTGCTTATTCACGTTTAACAATATAATAAATAAATAATCCATGTATTTATGTTAAAATATTTGTTTTTTTAATATAGACTGATTTTGTAGAAGAGTGTTTTGTTTAGCGATAGTTTACTCACAATTTGTATTGTAGTACGCTGTAATATATATGTTGTAAAAGAAAGGCGAAGAGATTTTATGGAAGTATTGTATTCGAAAGTGGTAACATTACAAACCCTAAATTTATTTATATATGCATCAGAAACAAACGTTTAACTTAATAGTTCGAATACATTGATATACTATTCTTTGGAACTGGTAAAACATTCTTAGGAGTTTTTTTCGATCTAGGAATATACAGCGTTCGGATATTCGTAAAAATTGGATGGCCTAAAGTTACAAATATGGCACCTTGAATATCAAACTAAACGGTAACTGACGATTTTCCGCTATCAACGCCATCTTGTGCGATTATTGTTCGTCTTCAAAATGTAAAGATACCTTCAAAACTTCAACTTTATACCGCTAGATGGCCTTATTACACATTACCTTTTCGGTTTTCAAGGTATGCAGTGTTATATACTCTTTTGAAAAGTGAAGAGAGTTTTAAGACAAAAGGATTATTTGAACAAACGTTTCACTCCTTCGCTGTAACTCTGATGAATGTTACTTTTGAGTAAAAATCTTTTCTTAGGACTGTTCTACATTAACAGTTGCTAAAACTACGATATTACTATTTTTTGGCAATCACAAGAGTCTAGTTTTCTTGTGAGAACAAGGATCTACCTTGAAGATTCGCATTAGATAAAAATAATGTTTAGCATTTAATAAACAACTATAAAACATGCAATTTATTGATTATTTATTAAATATTTATTTTATATTTAATGTGTGTTTAAAAAAACTACTTTTTCCAATGGCTATCAAGAGTAGACAACTTTTCCTCAAAACCTAAGTTGAAATTGGAGAAATGGCGTTGGTTAAGCAATTTACTCTCGTATTTAGTTTAAAACACACCAATTTAACATTCATCTATGATAATGTTATATGATAATGTTATTTTTTTTTATAGAAACGAGTTTCTCTCGTCCTGTAATACGCGATTGTTACATATGTAGCTAAATAATCTGTTTATGTATGAGTAGACCTTTTTAACAATTATATTATATTTTCATTTATATGTCCCAAGATATTTATAAAATCATGTTATATTATTGTAATCTTGCTATTTAGAGCTTCATGTAACACAAATATTATGATGTTATTCACTAAGACCAAAGTAGGACATGCTACCTTATATAATAAGATAGAATAAGTAATGTTTTATGTTAAAAATCCTCAAATCAGAAAAGCAGTTATAACTAGTTTTGTCAATAAGCGCCATCTTTACAGATGTACTTAGAATTTAAAACGAAAAAAACATAGTCTCCATGGACAACCATAGATGGCGCTGTATTAAAAATGTGTGCTGCTTTTGACGAATATTATTATTTTGGGCCAAAAACTAATCGATTATGAAGTAAGTACAAATTTAAAACACTTTCTACCACCCTTTTTGACTAGTCCTTGTAATTCCTCACAATTTTATAGCGTATACAACTTTTTCTAATTGTCTGTTCTTTATTATGCATTGTCAAAATAAACAATGTAATCGTATGGCTGTTTTATTTTTAGTATATGACTGGGTTCATTTTAATGAATTTTCATGAAATCTATGTAAGAGTGTTAAGTGGGTAGGAGGAATCAGACGCCAATTTCATTGTTTTACCTACCCTCATCTCGCGCGAGCTGTCGACGCGATCCCTCCGCCCGCACACCCGCCCCCTCGCGGACCATACCTTTCAGTCTGCGTCCGACTACCGCCGGTAAAGGTGCTGTTTGAAGTGTTATTCCAAAATCTTAAAACCAGTTTACCTTTTATTTATTAATTATTATCGGATTTTTGGGCCGAGCATCTAAGGGTCTGGATTCAGGCAGAGACAAGAGGAGGATCAAGGTTAGTGTACTGGTTTTCTACTTATCAGCTAGAACGTTGATCGACACCTCTTTGACAGTGGTTTAATAACACGTTTTTCGGCCATTCTAACCGAATTTTACTAAAATTAATTTATGTTTCAGTGAATTGTATATTTTAATATTAAGTATCTACTAATTTTTTAATTGTATTTTACAAATAGTTGGAACTGTTTTTTCCTTTTTTTATTTATTCTCTTTGTCTTATTACGTCGTACGTTCAAGAAGTCGTCGTCGTAAGTTCCGAAATATACAAATTAAACAAAATATGTTAATTTTCCATAACTAATACTTCTGTACTAAAATACAAAAAAAATATTATTTATCACAAAATATAACAAAAAAATACATACATACATATACATCACGCCTCTTTCCCATAGGGTAGGCAGAGATCACGGAATTCCATATGCTCCGATACTTACATACCACTTTCGCTTCTTCTACTTTCATCAGTGCTTTTGTGGCGAATAAATACTTCGCCAGTATCAACCTCTTTCGTTAAGTCGTTGATCAGACGATTAAGAATTGACAACGAACATCACTTGAAGATATAGCAATTATTATTACTAGAGAAAGCATTAAACTTGGACAAGCTATACAATAGTTTAATTTATATATCATATTAAAATGGAAGTTAATAATTAGTAATGCACTAACTTCCATAATTGGTGACCCCGACGTGACGTGACCCCATACTTTCATACACACTCGACGGTTACGAGTACTTTTGACCTGGCCCTTTTGCAGAACGTCCCCGATCTGATCGAGGTACGTTCGTCTAGGTCGACCACTCCCGACTCTCCCACTCACCCCAGTTTCATAAATCTTTTTCGTTTCCCAAACAAAAAAATAATCGGTATTAATTATGCAAATTTCTATTTCTTCCTATTGGATTCTTCCTATTTTCAAATTTTAAACGAAAGATTTAGATATTTTTATATTCGGCATGTAGAAAAGTTGCACAGTTGAACAGTCTGTCATCCAAGGATGTTTTACGATACTTTATCATATATTTTGTCGTGTGTCTAAATATAGTTGTACTTACTCGCTGATAATTACTGGTCAACACAGAAACATTTTCCTGGCTACTGTTAATCGTTTTTGACTAAATTAAGTGTGCCGATTACGAAAACAATGTTATTTTTTATCCAGCAGCTCTTGTTTTTAAGTTATACACATAATTCTATATGCTTACAAAAAATATTTTTTTACACATAGTTACTGTAAAAATTGATGTGGATCTATAGAAAAATGCATTTTTTATGATTTCCTTGAATGAACAGTTTCTTTTAGACCGCGACAAAGGTTCCAGCATTAATCTGCCATCATCCCTTCCCTTATATCGTTCTTCCATTATTCGTATATCTTGATGAAATCTTTTACCCTGCTGCTCACTGTAGTCGGCAATATTTTTAGGAAACCGATCCAAATTAGAGTGTAAATAATAAATTTTAATGTTTATGTTACACCCCAGATATCTTAAATTTTACAACAAGTCCTGTACTAATTGTAAATAGTTCTCTGATTAATGATACCCAAGAAAATTTTAAAGATTACCAAAATGAATGATTTCCATGTTTTCTTTTCGAACATATTCATGGATTGAACAAAATTTGAATCTTTGATCAGCCGTCCAAACTGTAGGCTATTTAAAATACCCGCTTTTACCTTATAGGATCTGTAACTTGACTAAGGGTGAAATCCGGAACAGTGTCATCGCTTTCTTCTTCAATTTTCATGTAATTTTGTTATCAATAAGTTGAGGATGTCGATGGTACTAGCATAGGTGACTCATCAGAGTGTGGCAGAGGTCTTCGAGCAGAAAGCACCACTTGTGCCGGTTTGAAGAGTTTATACCAGCACACATATATACAAATCATTATGATGATTACATCGTTTTCGCCATATCATTGGTGTCCTGGATTTGAGGGAGGATCTTTTCTCACTTGACCTTTGTCGTAAAGATACCACACAATTTTGGCACATAATATTTGGCACCCATGGTTGTGTCTTGATTGCAAATTTTCACCCCAAAGTACATAGTTGAAATATTCAGTTTTTACGAAGTCCGTGATAGATTTAATATACTTTTTAAAGGTATATTCATCGCAAATTAAACAAAAACTATCTGGATCGTTCAAACAACATCTCCTCTTTGTATTTATTGTATTAATTAACGCCAATAACAGATGTGATAAGTAAAACAAAAATACAAGTATGAACCTACCCATCAATTTGAAAAATTAAGATATCTCAAAAACTATAGCTGTTACAAAAAAATACGTACGTGGAAAATTAAATGAATGAAAGGAAAATTTTATGAAGTTGAAAATTGTTGACCAGTGGCAAGTGCTCCCGGTGGGATTCGAACCCACGACCCATCGATGCGCACGGCAGGTGTTCTACCGAACGCTCCAACGAGCCCGTTAAAATTATGAATAAACTCAAAAACTACTGGACCGATTATAAAAATTCTTTCACCAATAGAAAGCTACATTATCAGCGAGTAACATAGGCTATATTTTTTGTGTATAATTATTGTGTACATCTACATTGCACCCGTGTGAATCCGGGCCAATGAAGATGCGCGTTGCTAGTTATTAATATTAATCGTCAATAATTAATTTTTGGTTTCTTTGTTCTTTCTACCCTCATCTCTCGCGCAGTTTGTGCTGCCAAATCTACGCCCCCACGCGGCTATTCAGCATCTTTACAAATGAAGTACCTACAGGTAATGTAGGTATGATTACCTATTGAGGACTTTAAAATATGAAGCAGTTTATAAAAAAAATCTACATGTTCCTTAAGTTTGTCGAATGTCATTACTTCCCAAAATTCATTGAATATTGATTTTTCAAAAATCTAGTGATGAAAAATCTAGTAGTTGTATTGTGTAAATAACAAAATTTTGCGTTTTACATTTTTTATTAGATTTTTTTGTAAATTTTAAATATGTATATTGTCATTTTTATTAACCCTAGATACCATCTAGTTTAGACAGCCATGTTTTATAGGATAGACGAAATAATTACATTAATAGGTACATAGAATTTATTTATTGACCATGAATCTACTGCACGGCTAAGGTCAGGTTTGGTGAAAGGATTGAATAAAATACGCAAATACAATTTTATATTGTTTATTAAAATAATATTCGTTCAACTGAACACAAGATATGGGTCCAGACCTAATAATTGAGTTTTCTAATTTGACATTTCATCCCTACAAGAAATAATAATAATCGGCATAACGCCGTATGTCTTTACCATCTTAACAATAAAAACAACCTATAAAATCTATCAACATAAAGACCTTTCAGAAGAGGTATGGGACACACGCCCGTATGTTTAATTTGGCACAGACTGACAAAAATTTCCTGTCCATTCTCAAGTTGTCGAACTGTTTTGGCACACGCCGCACCACGTTTATAAAAAAACGAAAATAAATTTCTTTCTGAACATAAAATATCCGAAATTTCATATAATTTCAATTATAAAAACTTAAATCGTACTTTTACGTGAAAAGCTACATTACATTAAAAAAATATACAGTACCCATAATAATTCCATTATTGCACAATATCATATTCATGCAAAATCCTCCTGATTACAATTTTAAAACGTTGATAATAATTTTTATCCTGTAGTCAAATCTGTCAATGAATATATATATTCTGTGGTCTATGGTTAATTTTTCAATCACATTTACACAATCTGTTTTATTCTGTTCGATATTGCCGTCAACAACGTTAAAATTCTTAATAATAACAATAAAAAAATTAATTAACAAAAAAAGTCGTTGGACTAAACGAACATTTGTGGGCACAATTTTCTCGTTATAATAGTAAATGCAATTTCACCGATAAACGTCTAATTCAATTACAAATTTATTTACATTAAATTTGTTTTAAGGTATACATAGGATATGTAGCTGACTTATTTGAGTCGGTATTGAACTAATATTTTTTAAATTTCCTTTGTTTATATAGCAATAGTAATATGAATATGTAAGTAGAATAGTACATATACTTAAGTCTAATATGACACAGTTAGTTAACCTACACTTTATACAGTTACATCATGTACTTACACATATACAGTGGTATTTTGCAAATAATACTCTTTCATAACCTAACACGTCAATCAGACCATAAAATAAAAAAAAAATCATCGTAACCATAAAATAATGATACTCCATTTTTTGAATAGTATTGTTAGATAAAAATTTAAATAAAATAAAAAATCAGTTATAAAAGAGTATTGTTTACAAGATACCATAAATTCACTCATACAACGTGCCTATTCTAACCTAATACAGTCTAACAATTCCGCACAACGGAAAAACAGGCGCCCTTCGCGTTGCCTTACAATATTATGATACACGCACAGCGAAGGACAATAAACTAAACGTATTCTAGAAATAGATGGAACCTTCTGGTACAGGCCGTTGAGGTTAGGATTACATTTTTAATCTGTGAGAGAGCGAAATGGCGCGAAACTCTAACTGTCCACAGATAATGTGTCAAAACGGCAGATATAAACACCAACCAACAAATCGACAATATAGAGTATATAGAGTTAAATTAGTAAACTCTTGTCGATTTTAAGGGTACTCACCTACATAGTATTAACAGCTCATAGGCAACTAACAAAAACTTTCCTAAAGTGAAACTACAAAATAGTACCAGTAAAACATAGTATACTAGAAGAAACATTAATATCGGTAACAAAAACAATAAAAGTTAACACATTGTCTATGAACAGCGATTAACGAATTGACGCTGATAATTCGGTGTAAAAAGATTAATAATGATTTATGCTTAATAGTTCCGTACTTGAGTCCAAATATTAATGGCGGATTCTCGCCCACGTCAAATGAATAGGGATGGCACGAGAAGGTGACTAGTCGCTGATGACACTTTAGACTAGGGTTGCCACCGCACAATAATAAAAGCATTGTTTTATGTTCATGCCTGGTGTATTTTGTGCTTACCCTATTTCCTGCCAAACATAAGTGGAATAAGGCAGTCCCTATTTTTAATGTATTTCCTAAATGCAATTATTATAATCAACCCATCTCTTGGAATACTTGAAGTGTTTATGAATTTATAACCAGTAGCCTTTATTTATACCAATACTATAAATTCCTGGGGAAAAAGGTTGGCTTAATGTTTGAACTGTCTTGGACTTCCCAAGTTTGGAAAAAGCAAAGAAAATTACGTCAAAGTGCTTACAAATCTGAGATCAGTTGAAATGACTGCTATCGGGACTAAATGTGGTAAGATTGCTAAGATATAATTTACAATAATTTGTCAAATACAAGATTATAATATTAATATACATATTTTGCTTACAGAACGGAATGATTATCAGAAATACCGCATATCTGGTCGGGTTTTGAGTTAGGCCACAGAAGCTTACAAATCTTTACTCGATTTCCAAGCTGAGTTAAAATTAAAATGTACGCAGACATCGGTATTTCTAAGAATCATATAATCCGTTTAGATTAGCACCCGATTATAACCTTTGAATACCACCAGAGTTTTTAGTTTTCTTGGTACCTTTTATCACAACCAACACGACCTAGTTCCAGACCGAACCAATAGATGGCGTTGAACACAACACTTCACGACTGATCACTTCTTAGTCTAAATTTAAGTCCAAAGTAACATCGTATTCTCGGTTATAACTTTGGTACGGTGTTAACAAGTACAATACCAATGTTCAAAAACAATCCATGAGTTTTAAGCTCTGAATTTCCTTGTTTTTGTGCAATACTCAAGATTAGTTCTATCGATATACGGCTGCAAACTAACTTAATTGACGACCATATATCGATAACTTCAAGTCATGACTATTGTACAGATACAACAAAACCCACAGCCTAAAACTCTAGCTGGCGCACCCGAACCAAAGTCATCGCAGGGTATACGCAAATAAATCAGTCGATTTAAATCAGTTCACGCCGGTCCGCGTTTAGTCGCTTTCGAGCGTCGGCCGGCACCGGACGTCTTTCACTATGACACCGATATCACTTCGTGTCCCGGCCTCGACTGCGCCGCGCGCGGCCACGTCTGGGAGGTTAACTGGTTCACGGATAGAGGGTTGTTCGCGTCCCGGGGGTTTGTCCCGACGGGGTTGCGAGGTGGGGGCGGGGGGTCGGAGGCCGGTGAGGCCAAGGAAGACAGAGCGCTCAACCCGCCGGGGCTTGAAGCTGAATTGAGCGGAGTGTCAGCCTCGTCGCTGGAATCGTCCGAGATCTCTTCCAATTTAATATCCTCCTCAGAACAGGGAGACTGCGGGGTCTCCATGGGAAGAGGGACGGTCCCTCCGGCCGCAGCTAGGGCTTCCATGTAGCGCACGCACTTCTTCTTCCGCCTGGAATATTTACAAGGTGCTATTTAGTTTATGGTAATGATAGTTTGTTCTATTAGTCAAAACAGCTATACTCCAAAGTGTAAGTCTATTCAAAAAGTTGTATATCATCGCTCTAGATGTGACACCTAGTATAAATATTATATTTCACGAAGTCTGTTTGGCTATTAATGTTATCAGGCGTGCACGTATACATTGTTTTGAGTGTGCGTAATCTCGGGAACGCACGCTTAACATTACGTACACTAAACAATGTATATGGCACGCCTAACTTCGTGAGATAGAATGTCTTTAACTAGATTTTTACATCAAAAATATAAAATCATATGAATTTGTCGTCACATCTAGAGCGACGATATGTATGACAAGAATTTTTATTCATATTACATATAATAATGAAATATCAGTACGTATTAAAAAGTGCTAAAGAATTCAATACACTCCGAGACTTACACTGTGGTATTTCATAAATCATAAATTAAAATGTTACAATGCTAAAAAACTTAAAAATTAAAGCACATAACGACTAAAACGTTGAACAAAAATTCAGCCTAAAACAATAGCAATCTTTTACGCAAGTCGCTTAAAAATTGCCTACAACAACAATAAAACAAAACTGTTAACTTAAAACCATGCCAAAGTAATTGTTAAAAATACACACGACACTAAAGTGACGCTCATGCCGCATTAGAAAAAAGAAATAAAGACATCGAATCTACGAATACACAACGTCGAGACATTCAGTTTAACTACACTCAAAACTAAAATTCAAAGAATTCATTAGAACTACGAACAAAAGTTAAATTATAAGTATTACACATCAAAATTCATAATCTTGCATCTAGCATTTTTTGCTTGATAACTATATAAATATAGGGTTTCTAAAAACGAAATTTCACGTTATATTATACTTAATTACTGTAATATTTAAAAATCAGGTAACCAGTGTCATTTTTTAAGCCCATACGTTAATGTAAACGTGCGTTTCCGGATCTACTTCAAAAACTGATAATCACAAAATTCAAAATAATCCAAAGTTAAAACGTCAAGTGAAAACGCACCTTTAATATAAGACAAAAACTCGATTAAAAAAATAAATAAGACGATAATAAAAGTCCATGCCACAAAAGCAATGTCCAAATCTCGCACACTACGAACTGACCGTGTGTCCAGCGGCGGTGTTTGGCCGGCACTAGAGGTTCACATAGGTGGGTTCCTGTGGGGGGCTTCCGACCAGGCTGGCGGGTGGGAGGGGGGTCGCCGGCTCTGGTCGGAGAAGCCCTAACCCACCCGATACCATTACGCTACTTGACTCGGGACTAAATTATGAAATGACAGAAGTTCGGCAGTCAAGTTTGGCAACAATCGGACAGGTTAAAAGTTGATGTTAGAAATAAAGTTATTATGAGAAATAACGAAAGTGAATGAATAGAAGCAGATGTAAGATGTGATTATTAAGAATTGCGACAAAGGAATTGAAATTGTTAAGCAGAAATGAAACGGAATGAAAGCAAATTATAAAATTAGATGAGTAAAAATAATTTGAAATTTAATAAATAAAATAAAGTCAAGTAGCATTTGGTAACATAAAATAATTGAATTATAAATGAAAGTGTCACCAATAGTGCCAGCAGTATCCAGCATCGATCCGTGAGAAGCGGCAATCATGAGTGGAAAAAACATTTCGATAAGTAACAGTTTCGATAATACTTAACTTATTTCTACATAGTTTTCAATGACCCTTACAAGCGAGCGATATTCAGAAAATGTGTCAAGATTTTTTTGAAAGCTTTTGTCGACAAATGATTGCCCCATCTCTGATCTTGTCAACAGCTATCTTCTCTTAGACCTATAACTACGTCGTCCACACTTTGTCTACTTTCAAAAAAATCTATTTCGGTTCGTTCTACATTCGACTTTATTTCTTTGTGAAAAGACACATTTTCTGAATGAATATCAGCTTCGCTTTAATTTCCTTAAGTGCTAAGAGCGCGGCGTAACAAGATATTTTACATCACAAATATCTTTCAAAGAAATAAATACAACATCAACTACTATATATTCAATCGCATTCAGCCGATATGATATTATCAAAATAAAACGCATGTTACGACCAGGCTCGTGTCGGCCGAATGGAAATTAGCCGAATAAAGACATAAACATAAGCCAAGTCTTTCCACATAGAAACAATATAAAATGAAATAATAACCGAGAGACGTGAGTGTTCAAAGACATTTCAGGTTTTTGAAAGCAAAATAAAAAAATATATCAAACTACCCACCTGCAAGGTTTACACCACTGGTTTTGTTGATCGAGACCATATCTCGCTCGACATTTCTTCAAATTATTTCCTGCAAATTTTACATACTGAATGTTAACATCCGTTTTAAGAAAGTGACAAAGTAAATAATAGAAAATTAAAATTCAATATTAATTTTTGTTATAATCATCGCAAAGAAAAATATTTTGATTGCAAATTAAAGTGACTGTATAATCATAGCAGTTGCGATTAATATTGGAAGTTATTTTGTCAAATCAAATCATAATATATAATGGCCAAGAGGCCACTGTATGCGGCAAAATTAAACTGACGGAAATTATAATTATATCTAAGCATCTTAAAATAAAGCTAAAACAACTAGAAATATCTACAAAGCCACATGCACTGAACACCAGCATACTTGTTAGTCACATGCGGGGGAGGATCAGGATAAATGAAATAATAAGGAAAACGGAAAAAACATTGGTTTTAAAATAGCACTCTACTCGCATCGAAACAAAAAACACTAACTACTAATACTAGTCGAAAAAAAATCACAAATAAAGTTGACGCTTATAAGCAAATTGAAGCAGAATAGGTTCTCCGGAATCAAAATAAATGTATATTCTTTTGGCCAATATCATTGTATATAAACACCGCAGACACAGAAGCATCGGCAGCTTTTGCTATTTATCTGTACGAATCGGACCCGGTGTCCCTTGTACCAACCAGTCCGTTGATCGTGACGCATTGCATAGCAGGACCTCTTCATGCATACGGTATTTCACACTACTCCTTTGCATACTCGAAATATTTCAAGAAGGCTGTCCCAGCCTATACACTGAACACATCTGTACTCCTTGCGAAGCAATTACCGAGTGTTCAAATATTGAATGTTGAATTAAACATGCACGCTCCCCGGATTCGTAGGCGTACGGAGCAGGAAAGCCAAAAACCGGGACAACCTTCGAAGGAGTGCCACTTACATCAGGGTAGTTCTCATAAAGTAGCATTGTAATTACAAAAGAACAAAATAAATAAATGCCATAAATATTAAATAAAAATGCTGATTAACTACAACCTGTACCCCTTCAACCATAGACATTCGGCAATATTTCTACATCGCTCCATTGATTTGGAGCGAAGTTCAAAGCAATTGAACTCATGGGTGCGACCGGGACGGGGAGGAGGGGAGGGGAGGGAAGGAAGGCAACCGACGTCTCAGCTAATCCTTTATTAATTGACCTCATTAACTGAGCCAGAGCGTCGAGCCATTACGTGCGAGACGTCCGTTGCTGACCATGTGAGGATAGCGGGAATCGTGACCGAGTTTCGTAATATTTAAATTTGAATGTCATGACGCCTGATTAGCGAGGATCTCGGGACGAGGACGGACGGGAATGGCGGCGGTCGTTGAAAGGCAATACCTCCATCGGTTGTCTCCTGCTTTCGTTTCCTCTTCTTGCCCCTTTGCGTATTAGCCCTAGACGACCAATCGGGATAGAGCTGCATGTGCAGTTGGCGTTCACGCCGCGCCAGCTCGTAATACTTGGCTTGTTCCTCGCGGCCAAGGGCATGCCACTGTACGAACGCCGCAATATGGAAAGAAAAGAGAATTCACATCGACGGTGGTTCGCGACCGCGTCCTAAGCTGGTGCTAGAAAAACAGCCCGCAGTGAGCCCCATTAATTTTGAACCTACGCCCCAATAATGAGAATGGCCAATTGTATAGTTCCTCACAGAACCTATTCTGCGGTCGGTCGTCGCGCTTCGACACAGATCAAACCAATATAGTTTCCGATCGATCGGGGATTTAGGAAAAACGAGTACACGATCACTCGACGACTACAGTACACAGAACACGCAACAGCTAGCGCGCGCGGGGCCTCGTCGGACGGCTGACTCCTCGACGTTCGAGCCGTCCGGGCCTCTGACAGTCCCCGACCGGCCGACGGGGCCCCGCGCGCGGCCCGACTCGGTGAACAACGGTTCCGGCCGCTTTTCTAGCACAGGCACCACCGGCCGCCGTACTAACACATTAGAGTAACACGCACACACGCACACTCACATACAGGGACGGGTGACGGGTGATACGAGCCGGTTAGTTCGTGTTAGGAGCCCTGGACGGCAAGCGAGTCCCCGGGGCGTGTTAGTGGGAGTGCGAGCTCTCTGGCTCTCGGAGGGAAGGGGTAAAGCGAGTGTACACAAGCGTCGACGTGACAACCCATCCCGCGTTTCGGGTCCAAGACCTTGTCCAATACCTCCCAGTTCAGCGGGACCGCGGTCCTTTTTCCGTTTTTTCTTTTTGGACCCGTATCCGTAGTTGTCCCTGGCGCTCCAACCGGGGTACAGCTGCATATGGAGCTGTCTCTCTTGTCTCGCTTTCTCATAGTACTTTGCTTGCTCCTCGCGACTCAATGAGTGCCACTGCGTTCAATGTTATGGATAGTTAACCCCATCGATGTACGTCGACACACGGTCAGTGTTCAACAGCGATTGCGTCTCTTGTTAGGAATACGATTGAGTTTTACCGGAGATAGACACAGCTAGTTTGACGATTTAAAACAAATATGCCTATTTAATCCTAAAGACCTAGACCTAGTATTTTTAATAATTTGATGTAGGCAAAATAAAGCAAGCTTTAATAAAGATGGAATAGTGGACCAATCAGAGCAATATTTTTGCGTATTGAGCTAATAGTATCCTAGTCTACTTGCCGGGTCTATCTTGGTATATGCTTTTCTCAGAAGCGTAACGGCGCAATTCTGAGAAGCCTGCTGTGCTCAAACACAGATTATTTTGAGCAGTTGGGACACTTCGAATAAACGCACACACATAACTATGTGACCTTATGAAAATTGATTTTTACTAGAATTTTTTTTGACTTATTTCAATTTAACTCAATATACTTTTTTGTACCAAAAAACAGTAATACAAACATAACTTATGTTAGTTATAAATAAATATTTGCAAAATTTTTTTCATAAACAATAAACTATATGTTACGTATATGGTAATAATAATAAAATCATTATATTTTGAATAATATAACAATATATAGCAACAAAGTAAGATAATGACATTTATTAGACAATTATATTACAAGTGATTAAAGAACCTAAAACTAAAAACCTTAAAATATATACTATAAAACCTAAAATATATTAATAAAAGGGGTCCCTTTAGGCAAGGGATAATTTAAGGGTCCCTTTAAGATAATTGTAATTTTCATATTATTCTATTTCGTTACTCTTTTTTTTAAACAATAAATGCGATAATGTTTTATATTATCGGTTGCTCTTTAGCCTCGCAATAAAGACGCGTTTTTTTTGAAATATCCCAACTGATGCTATTAATCTGTGCAGACATTACTTATTATTCAATACATCTATAATAGATTGCAGATATGGCCACGGCAGTCGAGTAATTGTCTTGCGAAGCGGGTCCAATGTTTACACGATCAGTGTCGGCTGATTAGGGCTGCCAACTTTTAATATTACCTAGGGTTGTGTTAAATATAAAAACTTTGTAAAAATATAAAATAAATACTTATATAATTAATAATAAACTTAAAATATTCGTTTGATTGTTTTTCAGTCTTATTGACAAGTAATTTTGAATTTTTGGGAAACATCAAACCTAAATTCATTGAAGATAATTTTCGTTTTTTCTAGTAGCACTGGAATAAAATAATATCGTCTGTTTGTATAAGGTTGGCAACCCTAGCCTCTAATCACGAATCCTATTCCTAACAAGAATCACAATGAACACATCATCAAAATAAAATCATTTCTGAAATACTTCTAGGAATATCATAGTGTACACAGGTGTGAAAATTATCAAATTTCAAACGAATTGATTTTTAATATAAATAGATGTACAAAAGGTTTATATAGCTAATAGATTGTTGATTTTTGCCACAGTCAAAATATTGGATCGCTTTGTAATACTGTAATTGAGGATGAAAATATTAATATTGTCTTTTATTAACGCGAGTATCACACATTTAAATAAAATACTGTATACCAGATTAAAACGCGATTTATTATTTATATTGTTTAAATTATTTATTCCAACGTTTCGGATGCTTTTCAGCAACCGTGGTCGCGGGGAGACAATTAAAAATTAAAACGATATAAATAATAAATCGCGTTTTAATCCGGTATAGAGTATTTTATTTAAAAGATGAAAATATTTGTTTTACTATAAAGGGCAAACAAAGGATATATCAAAGTCAATAGATAATGTTTTTGAAGAAGCATTGAATCGTCTTTGAACGTCATCAAAAGTAACTTCTGCTTTATGATTGTCTATGGTTTGTTGTAGGACTTTTCGAATAGAGAATCCATTGATTTTTACCACATACAAATTAGAGACATTAGAGAAATTAGATTTAGAGAATCACAATAACAATAATTCCTACCATTGAAATACCAAATAATTTGCGGATTGACATCTATTCTAATATTATAAAGTGGAAAGATTTATTTGTTTGTCTGTTACGATTTATTACAAAAACTACTGGACCGATTTTTTTTGTGTATAGTACATCTTACACCCGTGCGAAACCGGGGCGTGTACTAGTGTACTATATTTGCGAATGAAAACCACTTTTCTTAAAAAAAAAAACTAGCCAATACACAATATCGGATATATCTACTATTCTTTGTGCTATCAAATAAGAGCTTTAGCGCATAAATAGTCCAGTATATTTCTGTAAAATCTTTCCTCTGTTATATTTTAAAGACAGGAATCCGAAAGTAATGAGTTCCGATAACACAATAAGTAACATCGGAACTCTTCCTTTAATCTGTGTTATGAAGTTAGGACTGGAGTTCCCTACCGTCGTCTGTTTTTCCAGCGACTTATAATATTGGGCTCTTCAAGTTGGGTTTTTCAACGTGCCTCACTTCGATTTCAAAATATTATTATTATTATACAGTCCACTATTAAAAACTAAAATGTTTTTATCAGCGATAGTTGTTTTGTACAACAAAGGGTAAATAGGCTTTTCATAGGCAAGCGTGATTTGCCACCATAGTTTGCATCTACACTTAAGAAGATGTGATCGCAAACAAACGTTTTCCTATTACAATTATAATAAAAAGAACAATGCAAGAACATTATCCTTCATTCGTAGTAAAAAAAAAAATTTTCAGCAGCAAAAATCACCAATCAACATAAGGCGTTAAGACTCACCCGTCGGCCGAGGATCTGGTTGATGGCAGCTGACTCCTTCAGCGTGCACTCCGCCACCACCTTCGCTCGCATTTCCTTCATGTAGAGCATGAAAGCGTTCAGGGGTTTCTTTATGTGAGGTTTCTTGTTCTGCTCCTTGCTGTTGCTGTTCGCTTCTGAGCCCTTGTCGCTTGAGTTGCTGCTCTTCTCCTGTGACCTGGAATATTTGTTGAACAATTAATATAAATACTTCTAAAACCTTCAAAAAGGAAAGTTAAAATGCTCGAAGAAAAAAGTATGTCGCCAGCGCATCATTGAATGAAGATTTTCGGGCTCGTTGGAGCGTTCGGGAGAACACCTGCCGTGCGCATCGATGGGTCGTGGGTTCGAATCCCACCGGGCGACATGTTTATAATTTTCTGTAAGCATGTCTTCCCTACGTCTGGTAACTTCGGGCATTGAACGGGTGGGAGGAATATAGAAATTCCGACCAGATAACGAACCACCGTTCATAAATGGAAAAACCGTCTATGAATTTCCGAATTCTAGAAGTAAAAATTAGATCGACAGCGCATCATTGACTGATGTTCTATGGCTGAGGTATCACCTACCATCAAGTGAAACTCATGCTCGTCTGTCAATATCTTACATAAAAAAAATCACGAGTTAATTGAAAAAAATGTTTAAATCAAAAAAATATCAAATAGTGCCAAACAAAAAAAAATCAAAACGGAAGACGCATCAATTATCGAAAAGATAACTCCACAAAATAGATCGATCTATAATCGAATGTCAAAACTCCCACATCGATAGTTAATCGATTAACATAACTCGTTAGGTGTTAACGACACACAGACGGACGACAATAAAGCATCGAGCGTCCGGTTCGAAATAGACGCATTTCCGGAGTGAGCACAAACACTTGTCTGTTTAAATTGAATTTAACCGACTTCGACAAGATTCTATATTGTATCTGTAATTTAACATGTTAGTCTGAAACCAGCTTTTGACCTTTTTTAAATAAAATACTGTATACCGGATTAAAACGCGATTTATTATTTATATCGTTTTCAATTATTTATCCCGACGTTTCGGATGCTTATCAGCAACCGTTGTCACGGGGAGACAGAAAGATGACAGTTGTCTGATTTTTTTAAATGTCACAAAGTTGCCATATTAACGCCATCTATTCCTACGGAGTTGATATTTAGTTGGTGTCCTCTTGTTTTTTAGTATGTTTGATTTATAAAAAACAAGAGGACACCGTTAGTCAATATTGTCATAATATAGAAAATTACTTTGTGACATTTCAAAAATCAGACAACTGTCATCTTTCTGTCTCCCGGCGACCACGGTTGCTGAAAAGCATCCGAAACGTCGGGATAACTAATATAAACATTAATAGCGTTTTAATCAGGTATACAGCTTTTGACCTTCTTGGCCCTATTGGCGTTGTCAATTTAAGACGTGAATGGCTGAGCTGTGAAATTTGGGTTTTGCTAAGACACAACTAAGAAGCTCCTGTGAGATCCGTAACTCAGCTAGAGCAACTGTATCAGGGGAGTGATCCTAAAGGGCTGAACAGTAGCTGACACGATTGAGGAATGCGGGACAAGGGTTGGCCTTCCCTGGAAGACGCTGTGCTTGTCTGCAGACGAGTTTGCCCGGGCTGAATCTAACTTAGCGTTGGCTACGGTGATGGAATCATCCTGATCATCTAGGACCTGTTAGGGGCCTTCTTCGGTCCTACTGGGAGTTTATGTAGAGAAAATCGACTATATTAAGGTCGATGACTGTGAACCTACGTATGGGGATGGTTTTAGCCTTGTCAAAGTAGTACTAAATTTATCCATTAAATGCGATACGGCAATAGACATACATATGTACTTGAGCGACATTTTCAAAATACTATTATTATCTATATCATCATGGGACATTATTTCAATTCAACATTAAACCGTTATTAATATATAAAATAAGTTAAAATTAATAATCACAAGTGAAACAAGAGTCCTGAATAACGACTTCCGGTGGCACAGAGTTCTCACAAGAATAGAATCGATAAAGTATATTGTCACTGCATTTAGGCTGGTTACACGCCAAGCTAGGAACAACTTTGTCGTAGCACGCAATAACTATACATACATCCATACATATACATCACGCCTCTTTCCCATTGTGGTAGGCAGAGATCACGGAATTCCATATGCTCCGATCCTTGCATACCACTTTCACCAATGCTTTCATACACGCTCGTACTATTATACAATTTTCACATAAGTCTTCAATATAGAGTAGAAGTAACGTTTATATAGTTAAGTCAGAACTTAGATATGATATCCCATACGAAGTGATGGCCAAGCGTCTCTTGCTTTTGACTGTGGATGACCTTGTTTTTTAATCATAGTGCATGAAAATGACAACAGCTTTCAGAATATCAACCAGTCTGCAACTTGTGCTACTTTAAGTACTATTGACAGATTGATAAGGGTTTTAGCAGACAATGTTTATCTTGACAGTTTTACATAAAAGGTTCAAAATGGTAACCTGACTAACACCTACATTCCCCAGATTCTAGACAATTTGTATTTTAGGTTTCAAATGTATTTAGTATTGAAGTGGTATAAAGATTAATCTTCGCTTTACAATACTAATTATTATAAAAAAAATATAGATGCACAGTGCGTAAACATCCTAAGAATTACTGGAACACGTCAAATATAGACTTTTCATTAGATTACTTCTGAGAATACACAAAATGAATGCGCGACTTCCTTTATGTGGAAGCTTAAAAATGAATAAAATTTCTAAAAAGAATACAACACACTCAAATAGATTGGGGATGAATAGTTTCCGTTCATTATATTACTGAGGTATGCCCGGGAGCGAAGATTATTATTGAAAATTTTTGGAAGTTTTCCAGAAATTAATCAAAATAGGTTTAGCATTTTAGACATGGAAACATAACAAACATTTATTTTCATTTAAACATATTAATGCATGTTAATTACATTTCGGGGATATGAGGTTAACATTTAAGTTAATAATCACTTTCCCACTATTTTAATAAAGACAAACTTTTTTACAAGTCATAAGGATTAAAAAGTATACTTGCTAGATAGAATAAATAATTAATATTTCAATATTTTCAAGTTACAATCATTTTTCTTGAATTGACACAAAATGAAAACCGTACAATTCGCAATGCGTAAGCGCAAAGAATGCGTTCGCACAATTATTTTCTTATTCTATATAAAAGTAAATAAGTACAGTCGACGTAAAAAGTGTGTTTCATCAATGATGAATTAGTATAGTTGAATTTGGATTAATTGCAATTATTCCATCCTAAAGGTAAAGGAGAAATACGTATACAAATGATTTATTATGTTGTGATTTTACTAACTGAAGGGCGTGTAATATTTTTATAATTCTCGAGCAATATTTTATTAATAAATCTAAATAAAATTGGATAATATTTATTGGTAATATTTGAAACGAGCCAAATGGATAGAATCAACAGGTTCTCCTTTTTTTTAAAAAATATTTTTTCATCTCCGCGGTCTAACGGTGAGGAGGAGGTCCCTTTTTTGAATCCCACGGAAATAAAAATTAAAAAAATCGGTCGGACATGGCACAGAAGGCTGATGACCTACTTGCCTCTTAAGAAACATGATAAGTGAAACAGTCGGCCCAATGCGGAATGCCCCACCTCCCCCCCCCAGGAATTCACATGTTTATACTATCCATAATGATCTATAAAAAATGAAGAACTTTAAATCACAACAAATAAAGGTACATTTATTTCAAATCAATACAGTTAATTCACTGTTAAAAATCGTAAAACAAAACATTAATTTCTCCGAACAAAAATCATCAATCCCTTATCGCAACGTTATAAATGTAATCTCGGACGGTCAGGTGCTATCGGGCGAGATCTCGCGACTGTACCGGGCCCGTTAGCTCGCGTCTCATATATCATCTTAATTAAATTTCTCCACCAGCAGCTTATTTACATGAATGTACCTGGGCCTTTTATGTACTTGTGTATGGGTGTAGTAATAGCGGTTTCATGAGCTGAGCGGTAGAACTTTTTTATTTCATCTAAATTATTACGCGCATTGTATTTAAAATTAAATCAAAATCAACTATTTTAAAACGAAACAAAACATTCAATTACTATCAATAATAATACATTATAATATACCGTACAAAGGTAAACCTTTTCGCTTAGTAGCGATTTATAATATATCAGGAAAATTACTTTTTGTTTTAATAAGAAAATTATGTTGTCAATCTAAAAGTCACCTTTAACTGTAATTGAATGATAATATAGTTATGTATTTATAATATTTAGTAATAATTATAATGTTTTTTGTTTGTTGTTGCTAAAATACCACTGTGTAATATTGGTAAAGCTAGATGATCACCGCATATTTTAGGCTCAACATCTCTATGTGATACTGGATCTATTATCATAATCATTAGGAATTCTTTTAACGTCCATATACGTACTTTCATAGCTGCGGTTAATGAGTACGTTGGTGCGATTGGTGGTATCCACCTTATGATATATTGGGTTGCGGGTTCGACTCACACTGAGTATAATTTTTGACTAATTAAGAATTTTTTTTTTTACCCTATTAAATTCGAGCATAAAACGGGTCTGACTATCAGAATCCCAACCGGCTAATGAAACAAGAGCTTATGACCGAACTTGAAATGATACAAAAAACGCTCGTGCGTTCATCGCCAGCACTGACACCACACATAAGCTGCAGCGGTGATTATGTATGTTTGAGCGACACAGCTTGTATTAAACGAGCGACGCGTTGAAAGGTGTAAGATTACAAATAACGTGCCATCGACTCATTTCATATGAAATATTATTTTTTATTGTACTCTTTGTGGCTTTGACTTTGAGGTTTTATATTAGCTTTTTGTCTACTAATTATTATTTTTAATTTAAATTAGCTATTTAGTTTCATCCTCATAGGGCGGGGCGGACAAAGTTCACACATCTATTCTGCAGTTCTTCAATACTTGATTCATAATTTTTTTACGGATGTTTCTACTATTGAGAAGAATCACATCTCTTTTTGGGCTCTTCATTTATCACTGACCATTTATCTAAACTGACAAAGTTCTGCACTCTATTCTTCCGAACCCAGGACTTCCGATGCTAAACATAATATCCATACCACTGCGCCGCGGAGGCAGTCCACTAGAGTGACATAGGTTACATCTTATATCATTTTTTTTTCCGAGATAAGATGTGGCCTATGTCACTCTCCTTGACAACCGCCGCATTTCACCGCGTCTCCACGTGAACAAAAACCTGCCTCGCACAACCAATCTGTGGAACCAGGAGGCCTATTATCAAAACAAAATACGAAGTTTCGGCTGACGGATCGTACATTTTCTTATTTTGAATCCGATGAACGATACTTCGATTACAATTAAACATTGTGTCTTTTGTTAGAAATTACTATGATCGTAAGTATAATCGTAAATAGAATTGAAAATGTTTTCTTAATAACTTAAAATACGAAGTTGTTTGTTCTTTCGTTTCGTTCCGTCCGTTGCGTTCGATTTTCGTAATAGGCCTACAGCTATCGCCGACAGTTTTACCGAACCGATACGACTTGGGAACCTTCATGAAACGAGCCTACATCTTCCTTTAAGACCGGCAAGCCCTCTGGTGTCCGGATGTCTATGGACGGCGGTGATCACTTACCATCACGTGGTACGTCACTATCCAATAAAAAAGAGGATCTAGCCCTATTAGAAAATAACGAAATTTTAATTCCTAACGCTGTCAAAAGTGCCAACTTTAAAATGTATTATAGTCCATTTGTAATACGATATTCTAACATATAAAATTTATGTATACCTACATACATTAGCTACACACTGGCTTTCTTCGTGAGAACATTCACACTACCGCATTCGCGTGTCAATTAGATCCTTTATAAGGCATTCTTTGATTGTAATTACTCACATTAAGCTCGTATTCCATAAAAAGACATGATTTCTTTTTAAATACACTAAGTCTTATTGGTACGTTCTTCATTATATCGTTTTTAACTTTTTCTTATCTACTCTACTCTCTAATATCTTTCTTGTATAAGATATATTTTAAGCATATAACTATTTCCAACTAAAATTATATTTAAAGAGTATATTGTAAATATATGTATGTATATATTTAACTTAGGTGGATATGAAACATTGATAAACAAATATTTAAAAAAGGAAAAGTGTTTAGTAGTGCAGTGAGAATGAATATTGAACGGTAGTAACAATTTGATTGGTTTGAGCATGTTCTGGAAATTGAAAGTATTTTTTGGGACAAAATAAATCTATTTATCTTATCTTTTATATATATAAAAAAGTTAAAGATATACAGATGTTAACAATGATGTGCTTGAGAGGTGGATGAAATGGCGAGTGAAAGAAGAGAATGAAAGAATTCACACCACCCCAAATAAAAAGAGAACATAGGTTTGCAATCAATTTCTTATACTTCAGGCTTGAGATGTGTTTTTTTTTGGATCGCTAATTTTATATCGCGGTATAAGAACAAAACTACAAAATCCAAAATAGTTTTTCTTCATACTTAACTAAATAATTCTGAACTATTTTAAACCTCGAATATTATGCCAATATACCGATACAATATTTTTATTCGTCATTTGTATACTATCTGTATTAAAAGCTGGTAAAATGTTAAGTGGCGGATTGTCACAGTATTTCTAAGCCTCCTGTAAAATTGAGGAAATGTAAATACGTACATCTGACTCTAACACCGCGATATCTACTCCAATTAATCGTTATTTTTAAAATCACCTAAAAATAAATCAAAAATAGTGAAAAAATTGGTCCACATTTTCCATTTCAATCTATTATTTCATCCATGAAGCTTTGTGTACCAGGCGCCCATACCTAAGGGGTGATGTTTATCGCTCGCTATTACACGGTTACCCTGTAGATCGCTGATAAGATAAGCCTAGTGACAGATGCTAGGGCGAATTATGTTTTACATGTGATTTTTTTACACATTACAATCTAAATTTGTAAAACTTAAGACTTAGGAAACTGATTTATTGTGCGAAAATAAGCGGATCTTTAGTTGGTGTCTTGAATCATGTTGGCCTATTCTACTGAATTATACTGTACCGCATTGTGAAGGCAAAAATAAGAAAATATTAGATAATTTATATCATAAAATTATTAAATGTATTAATAAATTTCATTATAGTATTTTACACTGGACTAGTGAGAAGACTCAGAAGGACGAAACTTTTTGTAACAATATAACAGTGTAAAGTGCAAGTGAACACAGTGACAATTATTAGTGTTAATGTAATAAGACAATGTTTTAAGGACACTAGTGGTTGAAATTAAATTAAGAAAAATACCCTAAAGGATTTATTGAAAATAGAGCCTCTGTTGGCTAGATTACAGTTTTAGAGAACAAAAAAAGTATATAGTATTTTCATACAGAAACGAACACGAGGATATGAAACCTTAAGCACAAAAAATCCATTTGTCTATGATGTTCTATTGACTTATTCTTATTTAATCATTCAGAAATCTACGCACTAAAACTGAAATTCACTGTCTATCGTTTTATGAACGAAATTCCTCCGTCGCGTTTATTTGAACTATACTATTTTTTTAATGTTCGGAGAGTAATATATTTTAAAAATCGTACACCCTTTAAGCTTTATCTCGTGAAAGATCACCCTTTACACACAGGACAATGGAATACAGCTAATAATTTGTAATCCATACGACAAACGGACAATTCGTTCAGTGTATTATTAGCGACGCGTGACATGCGTTGTTTTTAATATTAAACTAGCGAGCCTGCCCGACATTATATGGGAAACTTGTTTTTTTTTTTATTTACAGCCCTTTATTTTTAATACCGCCTCCGTGGCTCAGTGGAAAGCGCGATGCGTTTAGCGCCGGAGGTCTTGGGTTCGAATCCCAAGGAAACAAGATTGAAAATAATTGTTTCGGTCAGGCAGGGTACAGAAGGCTGATCACCTACTTGCCTATAAAGACAAATGAACAGTGAAACAGACTGAATTGTGTCTGCCCCACGCCCCACTAGGGGACACGGTAATTCACGATTTTTTACGTTATTTTTATTAGGATTTATACAAAATTAACAACATATCAGTAATGTAGTCATAAATTGCAGTTTCTTTTTATTGGGATTTATAGAAAATTACAAAGATAAATAGAGACTAAATATCGTTATTTTAATACAGTAGTACGTATGTCTATTATAGAACCACAAAGCCCCCTTATGAAGACATCAGACATCGCGTTAGAACGCGCATTAACTTTTCTTTAAAGGTTTAAAAGGCAGTATTTGCAAGGAAGAAATAGATCCAAACATTTTTAAACATGCCATATCTTTGAACTACCAAGATTTCCAAACAAGTCAAATGCACCAATATTGTCTTCTTCTCAGTTTGAACATTTTGTGTAATAGATTTGATCATTTAGTTTTGGTTTGAAAGAAATTATAGACCCATACTTTACAATTAATTTCATTGTTCCGTTATTTTTCTAATTGGACATGATTCGTATAAAAATTAACTATAAAAACCTAAGGACACCGCAACTTATCGATCTGTAATCGATACGACTGCGACATATCGCGATATTACTTACGCGTGACTTGACTAGCTCGACTTATATTAAATTGTATGACACGTACTCATTTTATAGGTCTATTAGCTAATTTTATAGTTCGTAGAAGCTTATTGGAAACGGCTTGAATATCAGTTAGGTTTTTGCCATATTATATACAGCAAGGGAACAAATGATAATTTATATAATATGATTGGTGTTTTGATATTAAGTTGAATGAAAATAGTACATTTATATTTGGAAATATACAAGAAAAGAAATGGTTGTATACGTGAATTATTGGTATTTCGGTAGACCGAACATTTGTGGGCATTTTCACAGTAGTTTAAAACGAATATTATTTTCCTATATCATATATATAATACACCTCTATTGCACTATAGGCAGACCGATTTTCAATACCTAGTATTAAAAGGGAAATTTTTTCTAGGTATATTAAACTTACCTTGAATGGTGTGTAAAGAGGTCTGACTTTGAGGGTGGAGGAGGCACTAACGAAGGCCCCAAACCGAGCCCTAAGCCTCCGCCTAATGTCGGCGAAAACCGGTACAATTCACTGTAAAATAAACATTTCATTAATAAAATTTAGACTGGGTGACATCCTGGTGCTTAAGTTAAAAAAAAAAACTCTCACGATCTCAGAAAAAAGACTCGACCACCACTGTGTCAATCGCGTTGCGATTAGCATGGGAATTCCGGGATTCATATCTTCGAATAGTCAATAATCAAAACTTGGTGTTTTCTTAAAAGTATTTCTATCCCTTTCACTAAAATACATATCAAACATGTTGCACAAAATAACCAGTGAAACAGACAAAAAAGTCCCTGGCCCATGACCCAAAAGGGGAGTCAACATTTCCGTTCGTATCTAGATGTTGGCCTTTTTGGCCTTAACAGCTTAACATGGACTTGAGTGGCGAGCACTGGGGCTCGACTTGAACAATTTCAGTGTTATTTACAAAATGCTGGCGGCCTCACTGCCAAACATTAAATAAATTTCGGTTTTTTTTTATTGATTACTTTTGTAAGTAATTTAATGTAAAAAAAGTAAGTTCTTTAATGTGTTGTTGTTTGTGCAGTTAATAAATATCTCTCTCTCTTATTTCAGTTACCTTGATAGACTAGAGGTGCTGATTGGCAATGAGGTGGGGTATGGACTCCGGAACCCACTCGCCGCCGAAGAAATGGGGTACATGCTTGGAGTATGCCTGGGAACAAAATACCATATTAACCTCGTTTTTACGTTGTAAGTACTTACGAGATACTTCATTGTAAAAAGCTTTGTTCTACATACTAGCGATCCACCCCGGCTTCGCACGGGTGCAATGTACTAAAAAAAATAGCCTATGTTACTCGCTGATAATGTAGCTTTATTAGTGGAAATCGGAAACCGTTCGAGTAGTTTTTAAGTTAAATCATTACAAACAAAAAAATCTTTCCTCTTTATAATATTAGTCTTACTATCTTACTTCTTACTAATATTATAAATGCGAAAGTTTGTGAGGTTGGATGGATGGATGTTTGTTACTCTTTCACGCAAAAACTACCGAACGGATATTGATGAAACTTTACAGTAATATAGCTTATATATCAGAATAACACTAACTTGAGTGGAGCGCCATTAAGCGGAGATTGATGAAAAAACAGCTCTGTTAAAAAATAAGCTACCCTTAGTACTAATTCTACGCAGACGAAGTCGCGGGCAGAAGCTAGTATAATATATAATAGGTATGGCGTGTAGGTATATTCTTCATACGTCAGTCTATGAAATTCCAAATTATTAAATTATTAAAATAAATTTTTTTCAGCCAACCCTTTTCATCTATCTGCAACACCTGAAGGTATGAAGGTGCGTTGCCGTGCTTTAATAAAAGTGTAGGCGTTTCTTGAAGGTTCCCAAGTCGTATCGGTTCGGTAAAACTTGGCGAAAGGTTCCACAGAGTGATTATGCGAGGCAGAAAGTGTAAGAAATCGCGCAGTTGTGGATATCCAGACATCGAGATGAGATGTGTCTACGTTAAAGCTAATGATATAAAGAGAATCTTACCACGAAGCAGCAACCTGTGACATCTCCGGACTGAGCATGGGGTAGGGGTAGGTACCCCCAGGAAAGGGGTACATAGGCGTTCTTGCTAAGCCCGCCGCTGGAAAAATAATTAATTTTAATTTATTACAACCAGCTTCCTTCATCATGCGACGTTTAGGATCTAAAATACGGTCTAGAGTCTAGACACATAGATTTTAAGAAATATTTATTTCCAAAAACAATACGCAAGATTGGTAAATTTGAACTACAGAGTTGTTCGCTTATGATCCTCGGTATTACCGCGTAATAACTCGGAAGATTTTCATCATATTTTGAAATAAGAGTCAGATGTTTTAAGGTTTAAAAACTACTGTAGTCTGTTATAAATGAACAGCCACATAATATGAATAATTAAGATACTCACCCAGCTTAGAATCTATCTGGTACGGAGGAGGGATGCCCATGTGAGCGGGGGGTGGTTGTCCCAACTCCCCAGGGCAGAATAAGGATAGGCTGCTTCCCGCTGGTAAGCCCATTTTGCCGGCCTGAAACAAAAATCAAAATTATATACCTTTATATATGTACTTAATATATGTAAGTTACAGTTAATATCTATATTCTATTTCTAGATTTTATTTGGAAAAATCTTAATGTCTTCTTTTAAATGTAGGTATAATTTTAAGATATTCAACGAAAATACCTTAGCGAAATCCCTTACAAATATTCGTGGTTTGTGTGAATGCATTTTAATAATGACAGATGTCAATAATCGGCTTTCTTTGTAGAAATTGATTTCAATACAACAAGAATGTTTGATTTTTTTTTAAGAAAACCTTTTTATTGAAATGACAAAAAAATATAAATTAAAATAAGACACGTTTATAAACTTAAAAAATAAATAATAGTCACGTTTGTTTTCAAATAACGTTCACATAAATAATATAACAAATAATATTTGATATTATTGATTTATTTAATAGGAAAAAGTTAAATAAATATTTTTTAATTATTTGACCTCAAACAGCACAAATATCAAAAGACTAAAGTTCAATATAAGCGTAGCTTAAACACGATTCGAGCTATAATAGTGAATGCGAACAAAACCGAATAGGGGGCACATAGCAAGACGCGTCATTAGCAAGTAAATTGGCGCCCGGCGTATAAATTTCGTTCTACCCTCCAACGCCCAATTATGCAAAATGGCGCCCAACGAGCATCATCCAGACGCGTTGCAAGTACCTCACCTCTAATTAAACTAGGTCTTCTTTTCAGCACTTTATTATGCGAAATAAACGACAGTATCGCGGCTGACACTAAGGCTTAAATTAATTATGGTTCTCATTGGGTTCTGTATACGTTTTGTTAAACTGTTTGAAATGGAAACTGATTATTGCGCAACAGTATTCTCGAGTGAGAGGGTGAGAAACGACACTCGTAATATCCATCACTCTAACACATATTTGTAAGGACCTCAATTGAAAAAATTAATTAGAAGCAGAAAATATCTGCGCTATTCAAACTTTCTTTCATTTTCTATAAAAGAGACGTGCGAGCTCACTTCAGGTTATAATAAGATGTATCGTTAACTAGTCTATTCATTCTTAGAATCATAAAAAAACATGTAAACAGAAATCTTGAAATCGTTTTAAATTATATAATTTTAATTCCATTTAAAACTCGACAATTCCTTCACCATTCCTTCACATTCGAGCAGGAACTGCTTATTAAGACAATAATTACCACGAACAAAGACTCTCCACTAATTAATAATAAAACACGCACAAACAAAGCCCTCCATTCACGCTCGGGACAGCGGATAAAAAAAAACGAAAAGAATAACCGAAACGGTGGTCGAAAAGCCTCGACATGCGAGGACGAACAAAAAGAACCCATAGACAATGATGACAGTCGAGACGCATAATGCGGGAGCAGAGCGCGTTCTTAATTTGAAAATATTTCCATAATAAGATTTGTCTATGGCGCGACCATTAACAAAAGATCAAGCTGCTTTGTTCAAATGACAGCCTCGCGATAATTAAACACAAAAAAAATTAAAATACGCAATTACTATGGCTAGGATATCATAAGTCTCATAAGTTCCCTAGTTATTAGCTAAACAACTTTACTCGTTAAAACTTACGTTTTTGAAATTAGTAGGTTCACGTCTTTTCAGTTCTCAGCGTGTATTGAGAAGGTCCCTAATGAAGGCCAGGTGGAGTGGCCGGCTATTGAAGGTACGTCAAGAGGGTAGTTATTGAAGGCGTATGAAAGCCGCGTGACGTCACCGCCACTCAAGCGACAAGCTCCAGTCGCTAATTGGAACTCGTGGCGATAGGACGCGAGAAATGTTACCTCAATCGACTAATACTTCAAATTTGAATAGGTTTGTTAACGAGCGGCCGGCTGAATGTTACGAATGGAGTCGAGAGCGCGGTTAGCATTCGCTAACTAGGCACGTTGTACGTACTTACTTTTATTGCCTATTTCCGAGTTTGAATTTTGAAATCTCAATAATCTTCGTAGCTGTCGATGTCACAAAATTTCCTTTCAAAATGGAATTTCACGAGAGCGCCGGTTAAACGGGCCCACACAAGCGTACGCCGTACACCCCTTTAGTTCACCAATGCGGACGAAGTAGGGCGTAATATCTTGAGAGTTCGCCCCCGGGGTAGTGGGCGTGGAAGTAGGATGCTGCGTTGCCATGGCAACCATGTATAGGGGTGAGAGTACACGTGGCTACAATGGTGTGGGTGTAGGGGGTGCTTTGTGTAAGTATGAGTTAGTCTAGGCGTCAGACGACCTTGGAAGTTTTGGTCTACTTGCACTTCCCTTTTTTATTTCCCACTGTGACTGAAGAACTGACCTTGAAAACGTGTCCGTGTAATTACTCTTATATCTCTTCTTCTTACTACGTTAACTTCAGTTTGTAACTATTCTATTTAATTTCACTTTCTAATCAAACTTTATTGAAAACTATTTTACATCGTAATTATTCTGTGATTTTATGGTACCATATTATATGGTAGCTATTACCTAATATTGTCTTTTATTAACGCGAGTATCACACATTTAAATAAAATACTGTATACCGGATTAAAACGCGATTTATTGTTTTAATTATTTATCCCGACGTTTCGGATGCTTTTCAGCAACCGTGGTCGCGGGAGACAGTCTCCCGCGACCACGGTTGCTGAAAAGCGAAATCGAAACTGAAAATCGAAAGCACGTTTTAATCCGGTATACCTACAGTATTTTATTTAAATAGCTATTACCTGTTTCAGAATTAAAACTGTTTCCCAAAAATAATGTAGAGTCCATGATCGTACTTCCCCGTTATGTATCTCAAAACATAACTGACATTCAAAAATTAATATGGAATCTGATCAAAACAATGCCAAAAGCATTTTCACAATATAATTAAACTTCAATACCGATATCTTATTTAGACTAAGCCGGATGTCTGCTTCACTGGAATTTTATAACGAGAAAAGCGGATTCACTCAAGCTATTTAGGTACGTAGGGTAACCATACTTCAGGTTGTGTCTTAAGATTTTGGGGTGTAATGGTAAAGTTCAAACTTCAAAAATTGTATGTTTTAAACATATAAAACAATTACTAGATACTTCACACCTCGTCTGATGTAAATAAGTCTGGGTACTGGATAATTTTTTTAATCTAGACCAACACTAAATTTAAAAAAAAAAAATCTTATGGGTAATACTGCATCGGATAAGCCTAGTGGGTATAATATGGCAACACTTTAAATACCTGCCTCAACACTTTTTGATATTAAAAAGGTCCTTTCACACTACGTATAACATAACAATACAAAACATTTCATATTGGCTCTTGTCATATTATAAACCCACCTTTCGTATAAATATTAAATACCTAGATTTTTACGTACGGAATTAAAAATATATTTTTATTCATGATAAAACTCTGTTACATTCAGAAGACTTATCAGCTTACATATCCCATAAGCCATATTACATTTTTTTAAATCACGCAAAGTAAGAAAATCTTTCATGCGTAAAAAAAGAGAAAAAGAAAATCTTCCAAAACAAAACTCCCTTTATATTTAATCGGGTAAATGAGGATGCTTAAAAAGGCATAGAATATTCAAATCTAAGGGTATGAAGGGGTGGGGGTTGTTGACCTTTTCTCGGAGGCTCCAGATACAGGGAAAGTAGGGAACGAAATTAATTCTGGGATGGGTCAGCTGAATTCGAAATGATAGTATGCAAATTTGGGTCGGGGAAATTCAATATATTGTATAAATCATACTATGTATATTATATGTACGCCCGACATTATTTTTTCAAATTATTATTATAATTCATGTATCTTTAACACGATACCTTAATAAAAAAAACTAACTAACAAACTCCTAAACAGTTGATTATTTAATATTTAATTTTAAAAAAATCTAAAAATGATTCACCTTCTTATTATTGATTTAGGCAAATGTCAAATTTTAAACTCAATATTATTCCACAAACATCGGTTAATTAATTATATTAATTATAATTATAATAAAAAGTATTATATTATTAAACAGCCAGAAAGAGTAAAGAAAAAATGTTTGTTTTTTAAAAATGTTAAAATACAAAGAACCTCATTAGTATTAGCTTTTGCGAACAATTTCAAATTAAGAAAAAAGTCCATAATTATAATCACACAGAGAAAGAAATATGCGCACATAAAATATTACGTATACGTAAATAAGTATTCAAAATTAAGTGTAATTTTTTTTCATAAATTATTTGTAAAATGTGTTAACTATGTAGAAAAACCTGTTACACACACAATACGAATGTTTTCAGCGGAAACAGTTTTTCATTTTCAGTACACTTTGTATGTTATTTTGTAGTAATGTGAAGGGTCAATTATATATAGGGTTAGTTCAGCCTCCGGAAGCTTTTTGATACTGTAGTAAGGCTTCAGTGTTGTGTTTAATATTTCACGTTTAATTAACCGGATTAAAACGCACAATCGCGTTAATAAAAGGTTATATTATGATCTCTTATTATAGTTTAGATAATATATGTTTATGTGTATCCTTTGTTGAAGACTCTATTAAATAAATCTCTTTGTGTTATAAGAAAGGTTGTCTCTTTTACCCTTCCAGTCCGATCTTTTATTGTGTTGGAATCCAGGACCTCTCAAACGCGTATACCATTGAGGCAGTCATGCTTGTGAAATGTTTTAATTCATTATAGTTAGATATTCAAAGCCCAATAACGATTTAATTAGAAAGAAATATTGGGCAGGAGAGGATATTGTTTAAAGTAGGTACGCGATAATTAAGTATTTAAAAAGTAGAGATATTCTATTTATTTTCGGAAAAAAAAATGTTTTTGTCACGAACTTTTTGATAGAATAAAGGAATCTGCCCACTACGCCGTAACATAATGGCCGTGCTATTAACGTATCAGGCAAAAAAATATTATTTGTATTGAAAAGTACATATAACACTAGACCGTTCCGTCACCGACCAACGCCGTCGCGTGCCATGCACGGAGCGTTAAATATTGTCAAGAATTTTTGGCGATACTGATCGACATCCTAGTGGGCATAGTAGCCCGTGCCTAGGTTCTTTCCGGGCCAGATACGTTCATAGTACGGTCATAGTATGATACGGCGTTTTATATGAATTCGACGTTTAGTCAGACTAAAGCCATCATCAGCGAATTTTCTTATGACTATATTTGAATTTCGAACTTTCAAGTAATAAAAAAAAAAATAGTCAGGTATAGTTTCTATTACACAATATTGTCAAAAGATAACTCTACAAATAAAGAAAGTTTACCACTTTATTATAATATAATAGTATATTTAAAAAATAAACATTGAAACCGCAGTTAAATCGGCACGCAAGCCTACTTGCAAATAAAACACAGCGCAGTTAGCGCAATAATCCTTGTACCAATTTATATCTTTCAGAAGGGATGTATCAAGGGCAGAGTTACAATGTCGGGAACGGCGCGGAATGAGCCGGCTATCAATCTCAATCTGCTAACGCTTAACCATTGAGTCACCGCGGTACAGACAGCAAGATAAGCTATATTACATAATTATTATCTGTATGATTCGTTTTTATGATTAAACCTCTGAACAGGTTTTGATGATATTTTATAGCTAGGTCTTGGCCTTATAAGGTTAGATATTCTTATCTCTTATTTAATATTAGCAATTACTCGCTGATAATATTTTTTCTATTGGTGAAAGGATTTTTAAAATCGGTCCAGTAGATTTTAAGTTTAGTCATAACATAAAACATACAAATCTTTCCTCTTTATAATATTAGTATAAAGTATAGATATAGATGACTATACTTAGTATTTATTAGAAAAATAATACTAATTTAATTTTGATTGAAGGATAATTTTGAAATTTCTAAGCTTATTTTTGCGTGTCAAGGAAAATCCGACTTAAATTTGGAATGCAATCAAAAATAGCGCTCTTTGCCGAACGAGGTAACAGCCGAAAATGGAATTTATTTATCAAATTTCTCTGCCGACTGTACAATGAAATGAACACACAAATCGTTTATTTCGTCAGTGAGCTTCAAGTTTTATCGAAACTTACATGTAAAATATTTTGTAGTCGCGTTCGTTGAATTTCTACACCATATCTTGCCAAGGAGAGCTATTACAAGAATTTTCCAGAAATCAAAATTTTCGTTGACAAATTTAACTCTTATCACCAGGTTGTTGAGTTCAATTTCGAATGGGGTTTTAAAATAAATCAGTGTGAGCGATTGTCTCCTCGGCTAATCGTAAAAATACTCTCCGGTTTCAATTACTGACGTGTCTTCGTGTCAGATCCAGCAAATGATTATCCGTTTCAATAAACGATAATGATATTCATTGAGAGAGACAGAGACAGGTTATTATTTAACTGCTACTTAAAAAATAAAAAATAAAAACAAATGTTTGGCAATCAAAAGGCAGTATAATCGCGCTATTTTTGTACCGCCAATGTCAGATTACATAAATTAAATTGATAGTCTTGTTGATAGAAGAAACTGTCTAAATACAATATTTAGACAGTTTCTTCTAATTTTTTATGTATGTTGGATTTTGTGTTCAATTGTTTTATTTAGTGTATAGAATTGTTTATTGCAAAAATTGTATAGAATTTCCCTCTGATGCTAATTGTTATTTTTTCCATTCCAATCGTGATGAATATGTGCTGAGCTACAAGTGCATCTACTACCTACATTTATCACAATCTAATCTAGAAGATACATAAAAGAAAGCAAATGCGCCATAATCAAAGGTTTATGGTTTTACCGTATTTTTCTCGAAACCATTTTTCTATTACGAAAAAAACACCATAAAAACGAGCCTAATAAAAAAAGAACGGTTTAGCACTGCAGTCTGTAATCAAAACTGCCATTTGGCCATCAAATTAAAGAATAGGTCGTGTGTCATGAGCTTTATATAAAAGCCCTAATAAAGACGTATATTTAATAACACAGAACATTAATCATAGAGTATAAAATAGATTAATAGATAGCACAAATATCACAATAATAGCGTAATTGACATGAACGATCACTTATCAAGGGGTAGTTATGTTTAATAAGTAACTAGAAGAGGTTAATTTCAGGGCTAATAGGCATGTCTTCTAAATGAATACTTCTAATAATTACCTTTTAGACCTAGACAACTTCACTTTTTATGGCGATATTGGACTTACAATAAATAGTAGAGCTTTTCTTCATAAAAGACCGTAACACTTGTGAATTCGCCTAGTTCAATAGTTATACTATGCTATTCTTATAGTTTAGAAAAAATAATAGTTTTAATTGTCAACGGATAAAAGGAAATTTTAAATATATTTATTATAGTGAACATAATATATGTATAAAATTCTCATACATATAACAAGTTGTGAATAAAGTTTATGACTGGAAGAACTCTAAATACATATCACAACACTCTCTTAATTTTTTTTTTAAAGGTAACACAGACTTTAATTTAATAATTAGTTACTATAAAATAGATTTTGAAATGCAATTAAGAAAAGCATCCATAATCATATACAGTTTCAAATTACTTACATCCAGCCCTGATTAAATAAAAAAAAAAACATTATTCCTCTGTAGAAAGCTAAACGACATTTTCCATTTTTAAAAACCGAACATGAATACGCCGTGACTCGTGAGAAAACAATAATATGACAAATGACAATAGTGTCTGAGACCGTTTAATATAAATGGGGACAATTAAACCCCGACACGTCAAAGGGTTAATATCGGGTTGTCTACGCCTAATGAGGTCCCATCGACCACTCTAATTGACGGTTAGATTGGTTTTTAGATATTCTATGGGACTGTCTGTAGCTAACAATATTTGAAATTACTCCGTTTAAAAAAATATGACGTTAATAAAACACAATCAAAAACACATCTACTTAAGCTCATGGTAAGTTATACGGTAGTGTTAAATCATCACTAGAAGGTTCCCATTTACTTTAACAGAAATTATTACGTTACATAAAAAGTAGGTCGACAGCGCATCTTTGACTGTTGTCTGTGGCTGAGGTATCACCTACCATCAAGTGAACCTCATGCTTGTCTGTCGATATCTGACATAAAAAACACAACTTCCGCGAAGCGTCAACGTCACTTTTACTATTTACTCCCCGCTCAGGTCCCCCTTAAAGTAATCAGCGTGCTTTTTCCATAAACTTTTGATAATAATAATAGTCGAAAAAGAACAAAAAAAAATTGACAGTTCTCAGAGTTATCTGGGGGCCTAGGACGAACGATTATCGACAAAGTATTCGAATCGTCAAACTATCAGTTGTATGAAAAATTTCATACAAATGACTGTTAGTCGATACGAATACTCTTTCGATACTTGTTCGTGCTCACCCCCCTGTAAAACAGTAATACTTTATATATTTTAATAATAGTTAAACCTATATTATATCAATCGATCATATTTTTTTTTTAATTTTGCTTGCTTTAATGTCAAGCTGATTAAATCTATAAATTTTTAAACATAGAATAATAACAGCACTCAATTTCGTACGTGTAATGAACAGGTGGAGGGTTAACCCTGCATTTGACGCGGCGCCCGCGGCGCGACTTCAAAGGAATATAGATGTATGAATTGTTTAGCGAAAATCCACCCGCGGGCGGGAGGGCTCAGTTCCGACCTTCGTTGTGTATAGCGGCGTTTAGAAAATGTTTAGCGTCCACTTGTTATTGTAACGACAGGCACGAGACCTGTACATTCTTGATATTGATGATTTTCAGTTGTTTCTTATGATATTGTCTTTTATAACGCGAGTATCACACATTTAAATAAAATACTTTATAACGGCTTAAAACGCGATTTATTATTTATATTATTTATGCCGACGTTTCGGATGCTTTTCAGCAACCGTGGTCGCGAGCAGCATAAATAATAAATCGCGTTTTAATCCGTTATAAAGTATTTTATTTGTTTTTAACGATCTAGAGTTAAGTTTAACGAGGGAGGTACTGAAATTACTAGAGAAACAATGCAGGAATTCAATTCAATTAGAATGCAATTAGGTAAATCTGTATTAATTCCTGCATTGTTCATTAATGAACGTAAATTTTATTTCAAGTATAACACCAAAACCAATGATTAACTATTAAATTGGAACTGAATACAAAAAGACATTTAAATATTATTAAAGTGGGCCTCTTATTCACGTATTAATATTATTTTCTTCATTTTAAAATTGATTAATAATTTATAGTAAAATTAACATCTATAAAACACATATAAATATATCTAACTCAAAAAATACTCAACCGATTTTAAAAATTCTTTCCCGAATAGAAAGTTACATTATCAGCTAATTCATTATCAAAGGCTTTTTTTGTGTATAATATATTAACATTGCATTCGTGCGAAGCCGGGGCGTGTTGCTAGTACATAATAAGCACACTAATACATACATAATATAAAGATCGAACCTTTTAATGGAAACAAAACGATACTACCGGCAGACATGAGCGAACATCAAAAGGAAAAATAAATGCGATGGTAGACGTCATTTCCCCGTAAAATATTAAAGGGGGTCGAAGCGACCGCGCCCTATTATTTCAGGGTTAATACTGGTTAATGTTAGGTAATGCCCGTATTCTTCGCTAGTACGATTTTTCATATTATCCTCCTTAAGCATTTACGTTGACTGCTTTTTTCTGAACATGCTTTTTATGCAAAGGAAAGCTTTTGGGAATAATATTTATTATTAATGTGACACGTAGAACATTTATATGTATCAACGGCTGTATGTTACTACATCTATATGAAGTTTATTTTTTATTTTTATAGAAAATTTAAATAAAAATATTGTTGACTAACCACTAACCTAAACTATTCATCCGATTATGACGAAAATTTTGTCAGTTGTTCTGCATACGCTCGCGAAAGTTATTTTTTACTCTACGTGGCATTGGTTATGAGTTCGATTTTGGATTCCTGACGGTTGAGCACGAACAACTATCGAGAAAGTATTCGAATCGTCAAACTGTCAGTTGTATGAGAAATCATTTGAAATTTCATACAAATGACAGTTCAACGATCCGAATACTTTTTCGATAGTTGTTCGTGCTCACCCCTCTGATAGAATCCGTCGATATGTATGAATTTTTGAATAAAGATATTTTTGAGTTTTCAGTAACATGACTTTCCCAAATCCTCCCAATTTAAGGCCTTCAAACGGTGGAAGGAATTAAAAAAACCAAAACCATCGTATTGCGCGATTCGGTTTAAGTATGTGGATTGCTGAATGCTTTTTGTTTACTTCGAGTAAACAAAAATAGGTGACAACGCACTTGACTGATGTCCTCTGGAGGATAATAATGTCCTTAGTCTAAGGACCTTAGATGTGAAAAACTGAAAACTGAATGCTTGCGCGTTTGTTTCAATGTAGTATGGATTTCCGAAGTAATAAATAGTTTGGCCTGCGCCTCCATCAAGTCTGGCAATATTTTAAATTAAAAAAATATAGCAAAACAAAGCTCAAACGATCACGTCTGTATTAATTAATATTCCAAGATAAATGGTCATGTTAACCAGCTAATCCAGCCTTAATTATTTCTCATTACCGAGACTTTCCCGTTGCACAAAAACCGCCCAGTCCATAAGGGTCCAATACGGTATGGTTCGGACGCAATAACTCTATTTTAATTACAGACGTCGATATCAGCAGATTCCTGTCTTGCCTACTCGGGAGCTATAGTCGGCTACCTGTAGTGTTGTGATAGATGCTATCGATATCGATAAATATAATAGTGTGGACGTCGATATTCTATACATATTAACTGTTTGAAATACAAACAAATATATGTATATACCATTTCTTTATCTTTCTTTGCGACTTAAAAAGATTTGGTAATGTTATTTGGAATGAAGACTTGACTGAAGTGTACAATAAAAAAAGCTTAAAACTGCTTAAGATGTCAGTTGGGTGAGGTGAGGTCAAATAGCCTAAAATACTATCCCAAAATCGCAGGTGATTAATCCTTATTGCTGAAATTTTCCACAGATTACGTAGATTCAGAGATCCAAACATATTTTAAAAAAGACCTAATAATCTATTACCATATGCCACAATATACCATAATTATTTGTGGAAAAAATGTAATTGTATTGTTAAATAATCGTGGATGACATTTAGATCCAGAATATAACTTGTCACGGCAATCTAATACATCTTTCAAATCACCTCGCGTAAGTATTTTGAGGCATATCTAATTACTACATACTTTAGAAGGTGAAAGTATCCAACGAAAATAAATATCCAGTCTCTGAATATTTTTACTTTATATAAGATAGAAATAGAAATAATTAGTTTAAATTATACTTGTTACAAATGCTAATCTAAATTTGCGAAAGTTCTATCGCTATGCAAATGAAATCGATTTCACATGTAACAAAGTGCACAGATTATAGCAAAATCACTACTTAAGTAGATTATACGCAGGACGAATACCAAATGGACATTTCAAAAACAATTATCCATCGATATCGATGAAATTAATTCAATCATTGAATCTAACACTATCTAACACAAACAAGACTCGGTAACGAGGTGAAATATTCACATCGCGAGATATACAATCAGTTTTGTAGTTGTCTCTTTCGTTCTTGGTGACTTAGATGACGGTGAAGAGGGGAAGGAAAAGGACGGCACGTGCCGGCGGCACCTACAAAGGGGTCGACTTCTCTTTGATCTCGCCGACGCGCGTGCGTACGGCTATCCGAGCCTGTGTGAGTTTATGCAGATGAGACGAAGCTGAGAATTTGATAATTGCAAAGATTTATATATGGCGAGCGATTTGGTTATTGAAATGTTTTTGGAACATTATTAACATAACGCTTTCTCTTTAGTCGTTAGATTTCCTGATTTTGATTAGGTTTTTCTTGTAATCACATAAATATATAAAGCACTGTTGCCAGGGGTTTTTCCGAACCAATACGACTTGAGATTTTAGAACTATCAAAAAACGAGCATATTCGTGCCTTAAAGGCCGGCAACGCATCCTTAAGACCTCTGATGTTGCGAATATCGATGGGCGGCGGTAGGCGCTTACCATCAGGTGGTTTCACCTATTCATTTGTCAAAAAACAAGGACAAAAAGTAGTCTTTATGAATTTCACTTTATCCATATTTTTCTTCTCTTTAGAATCAAGTTAGGTAATGGGTATAGGTATGATTTATTTTTTCAACATAATTTTCAAAATAATTGTACTTCGATCCGTCATTGACAGAGGTCGTAGTTAGTGGCTTATGCGTTACGAATTAACTGATAATATGCTAACACGCTGATAAGAGGATAATCCCTGTGCTGTTTATCAACTAGAATTGATAACGCTACCAATTTAATTGTGGTATGTATTTCCTCATATTATGAAACTCAAATATTAATGTTAAAAAACTGAAAATGGTTTATATCTATTTTAAATAAATAAATATTTATATGTAAGCAATTTGCCTATTGTCTTATTTTAATAATATTATCCATAGCTATAATTTAGGCTGACGATAGCCTAAATACAGCCTAGCCTAGCATAGCCACAGTATCGCGAAAAATCAATAGGTTTGTACTAAGAAAAATAAGGGTTTTTCGAACAACAGATCTATAGATCGCGGAAACTAAACAAAAAGTAAGAAAATTACGAAAGGCGCCGATTTCCCTGTCCATTGTCGTTTGTATTTTTTTTTTCATCTTATTTGGCGCTTTGTCGGCGAGCCCTTTGAAGTTCCGCCCATGGGGGTGTTACAAATTGCGTCACGCTCGCATTTTGTAGCGTAAACATGATTACCGCTACTGTTTGTCGCGAAAATCAAATCGAGATAATTGTGTGTATGAATTACTCGCAGGAATTAAACGCACTTAAGCGGCAGAGGGAAATTTATTAAGTCCATATGTGTGGTATCGATCTATTAGTCAGGTGTAGATATTTTTATGTGGTCGTTTCTACCCGCTCAATGATGACTACGAAAGTAATAAGCCAATATAATTGACATTTGCGTTAATAGTATATAATCGGTCACTTAGAATAAATTGTATCAATATAATAAACAAAATATTAAATGATACAGATGTGTAAAATTTACTATATTGTATGACCTAATAAGGCAAACTGTTGTGTAACTAAAATATATAACGTAGAAAGTTGCAAAACTCGCATTCCCCGAACGAGAACAAATGATAGGGGGCCGAGTAATCTACGCGAGTTTAGAGTTAAGCGTATGTTGTGAGATTTGACAAGTTGGAATGTCAACAGCCTCTGACATTGCAATATTATGAGAGAATACTTTTTCATTTCAACAATAACGTGGCCAAAATTGAAAAATATATTCCAGATACTAGAGTTATTTGCAGAAATTTTCGAACAATGGTATAGTTCCCTTAGGCCAAGAGAGATAAGTTTTCGTGACCATAGACATGATTACTTAAATAGTACATACTAATAACCATAGACAAAAATAATACATTTTTCTCTATGATTATTTTAGGTGCGTTTTACAAAATTAATATTTTTATTTGTTTACGAAGAGCAGCCTCTGAATTTACTTAACCGAAAAACTTCTATTTGGCGCCGTTATTGACAATCTGACTGAAAGGTTAACTTTACACAAAGGAAACTTCAACAATGACATCAAAAAAGAGTCTACGTTATATATATTTCTTATGTTTAAACCGCTATAAAGGTTTTAACACATCGTAATTTTTTAGGTTAGATTGTGATTAATACATCACCAGCTATTTACGTAGCAGAAATACGTTTCGGATTTTAAAAATAATAAGTTGACAGTTGACCTGTCAACAAACGATTTGGAGTTGATAATCTGCAAACATAAATTATATTAGGTACTTGAATATCTAGTAGTATTCGAAATTTGATTTTTTTAGTATCGGTTGAGTTTTATAAGGTTCCCCCAGGTATTCTATGACTAGTCGTGTGTGTGTGTGTGTGTGTGTGTGTCTGTGTGTGACGTCAACTAGACGTCAAGCAATACAGTTGACAGATTGATTTTGCTCAGAGAAGATTGTTTCTCGTATAAGAGCTGTCAAACTATTTAAGGGGGTATTCTAGTGTAAAAAATATTTTTTGTTTTTTATTTATAGCACCCGAAAAAACACCTCAAATTCGTGCTTCTACACTAGAATACTCCCTTAACTTTCGTCGATGTCGTTGCTTAGAGAATAGCACCACAGGAGGAAATAAAACTAGCATCTTAATACCAAAATAGTTTTTAAACATTTTTCTAAAATTTCGTTGTCTCCGATGGTCACACATTTAAATACTACCGCGTCTGCTTTTAATGTCGAGTTACAATCGTTGCACAACGTTAATTATAACGATGACGTCATTAGAGTCATTAGAAATAAAATAATATAACGTAGTCCGAATACATGTTATGGTTTCAGACCCATTCGGTAGTGAAAATATAGATAAAAAATATATTAGAAAACGTCACAGTCCACATTTAACAGCTCTATAAATCAACACGCGCCCACTACAGTTAATACGAAGAACGATATTAAAATAAGCAAAAATTATGAGTCCAGTAAGTCAGGCCAAATAATATCAGTAGTCGTAATAAATCATATATCTCTTAATGTATTTGAGACACGCATAATTTTTCATCATTTACTTTACTAATTTAAATTTTAATCAGAAGTCTAGTAAGTTTTATTGCTCTCTATATACGTAAATATGTTTTATTTAAATTTGATATATTACAGTGAAAAGGAAACCAATGCACAAGTTATGCATAGAACCATAGATATCTTTTATTATATAGATTGCATAGAACGCCCCGGCTTCGCATGGATGTAAAGTAGATGTACTATACACAAAAAATAGCCTATGTCACTCTCTGATATCAGAATCAGTCCAGTACTTTTTGTATTTATTCGTTACAAACATACAAAAATACAAATACTCTTTATAATATTAGGGTAAATTAGGAGTTATTATTTTTATTTATATTGCGGCTATCAAAACAAAATACATTTTAAAAGGTCTTTTTACTTTTACTAAAAGAGCGGATTAAAAACCTATTCCATAGTCTATACCTATAATAGATTTCAATCACGTTCCAAGGCAAATAAACCTTATCCAATTGGAAATACTTGAGTATATCAATATTCAAGTATCAACGATAATTATTGCTAGTTAATAGCATTCAAACACTCCAAGCGTACTTCAAGAACTGAAGAACGAATAGATAATTTGTAGATACAATCTAGAACTCCGTGTGTCGTCTGTCTGCAATAAATCTAGCCAAAACATCTTCAAAGCGAAATTTAAAATATCTATAAAAATGTCAAATGAGAAAATTGATGGCACCATACCGCACAGAGAATGAATTTTAACGAATGATATACGCACAAAAGACGCTGAAACGATTTGTGAAAATAAAACGTGAAGAAAGACCGGTTACCTATATATACATGGTTTTACAAGAGGTCGCTCCACAACCGATGCTGGTATTAAATTAATTTCCGAGATTTTAAATGCTTGGGAAAACTGTCATGATGCCATTGGAGTTTTTTGCGATTTATCAAAGGCTTTTGACTGTGTCCATCACGAAATCCTAACCAAAAAACTTCAACACTACGGCATTGGAGAAAAAGCGCTTAAACTAATGGATTCATACCTGAGCGGTAGAATTCAAAAGGTAAATGTAAATGGAACGATATCACAGGGATCGCCTGTTACTATGGGTGTACCTCAAGGCTCCATACTTGGGCCTTTCTTATTCCTCGTCTATATAAATGACCTACCATATCTTGTAAAGGAGCATCACGAGATAGTACTGTTTGCTGACGACACTTCGCTTTTATTTAAAGTGAAACGACAAAATCCATCACTTGAGATTGTAAACAGTGCTATCTCCAGTGTGGTTCACTGGTTTAATACAAATAACCTTAAGTTAAACGAAAAGAAGACAAAATGTATTAGATTTGTAACTGCAAATGTAAAAAGTAGTAATGCTCAAATAATAATTAAGGATGAGGAAATAGACTTTGTTGATAATGCCGTGTTCTTGGGAATTACTTTAGATAGTAAACTCCAGTGGGGGCCACACATAGAAGGTCTTTCGAATAGGCTAAGTTCTGCAGCGTTCGCAGTGAAAAAGATACGCGAACTTACTGACGAGAATACAGCAAAGCTCGTTTATTTCAGCTATTTTCATAGTATTATGTCATATGGTGTTATTTTGTGGGGTAATGGAGCTGATATTAAATCAATATTTGTGATGCAAAAGCGGGCTATAAGAGCAATCTGCGGATTATCCCCACGGGAGTCAGTCCGAAGAAAATTTAAAGAATTACATATTTTGACTTTGGCAAGTCAATACATTTATGAGAATATCTTATATGTGCGTAAAAATATAGATATCTTTAAAAAGAATAGTAGCTTCCATAATTATAGTACTCGTAATAAAGACAAAATTAGTGCACCAACCACAAGGCTGCATAAAACGAGTAATTCTTTCCAAGGCAATTGTATACGTTTTTTCAACAAAATCCCTAGTGAGATACAAATGTTGTCATTAAATAAATTCAAATCGTACGTTAAAGTAAAGCTACTTGCTAAGTCTTATTATAATATAAATGAATATTTAAACGATCCTAGTGCTTGGATATGATTTGCTCCAGTAAGTATAAAGAAGTAACGCGACTGAATCTCTCGGCTACATTTCCAGACTCGGGGGCGATCGTCAACATCCACGACTTTTTTAATGTAAAGTGGGAGCAAACCGTGATCCATGTGGTACGAAATTATGTCAGAATAATAACTATTATTATTATTTTCTTATGTAGCCAAGTTCACGTTTCAAGGATCGTCATGCTCGCTTAAATGTCATTGCTTGTGGCGGCGTCCATGCGTCGGGTTGTCTCTCTCCCTAAAATATGGCGAGGGGGCCGATGGCTGGCCATGCGTCATGCTCGTGAACGGGTGCTACTTGTGATGACAGGTCGAACTTGAATTCGTGCATGCGGTGATATTAGTTATTTCGTCTATGTATTTGCGTGTTGTTCCCACTAGAATGTGAGTGCTCCTATTTCACCATACATACTACTGGTAGAGGACAAATCTTTGTTTTACTTTTTTTTATTTTTTCGTTTATATATATATTTTTTTTTTTTTTTGATAATTATAGTTAATTGTGTGATGTCATGTGGAACATGGTGTAATGGTTGCAGCCCCTTATAAAACATTTGTAAAACAAAAACTTGGCGATTAAAAAGAGTGGCGGCGAGTTTCTTGCCAGTTCTTCTCGTCCGCTCTACGCCCTTGATTTGTGAACTGGCAGTAAATGTAATATTAGAAGCATTTAATATGTATTTTTTATTGACGTTCATAAGTGTACATTGTGTTACCTAAATGAATAAATGATTTTTGAATTTTGAATTTTTGAATTATATTAGTATTCCACGCGCATTTCCTTAGCAGTAAAAATTTCACGAATTCCGCCCCGAATCAAACGATAAATTGACGACTTTTTGTTTAGTTCAAAAGAAATAAAATATATGTCGACGATGTTGTAAATGAACAGCTTCGATCTAATAACAAACTTATAAATATTCAAATTCAGCAGAATCTATCGCAACGCAAATAAACTGGTGATATCTATAGAGTTAATCATGCATAATTCAAATAAGATTTATGACTATTAAAATTCACAATCCAAAATCGTCCCACATTCAGATTACCAGAACAAAGTATAGCGTTCTTTCGGAGACGATAACGGCCTCTTAGATTTTATGGAGGCATAATAAAAACCGAGACTGGAAGCTTTTTTTAGATTTAACTTTAGAAGATTAATTTTATAGAAGTTCGTTGATGGACCACAATAAAGCGTTCGTTAAACGATTTCGGCATAATCACTGATGAGTGAAACTCAACGGAAATTATCTTTTAATTATGTTTACGTTTCGGAACATACTCTGATGATCCACTTACATAAGAAAAGAGGTGGATAATGTTATATCTAGAGTTGATACAATTTCCAATTTTGAATAATGAAATGATTTTTGTTACTAATCAGATTTACGATAAGAATACTTTTTCGCGAGTTGTTCATGCTAAGGGCCTGAGTACAATTTTGACGGAATCAATGGCGTGACGACCAAAGTGCTACGTGCATTTCGATGGGTCACATGTTCGAATCCCATTGGGGACTGGAATGTTTACATTTTTATAAAATTGTCTAAGAAATTCGGTGCGGGTAGGAATCAATTAGGTGAAATGGCAGTAAAGCGCAGTACCATCACCTAAAATAATGTATTTAGGGATAAAAAAGCTACTGTCATTTTAAAACTTACTATATTCGATCACATACTATGAACTAAGTATATTAATAGTACCATACGCTTGATTAGTTTCTCGATCTGAAGTGTTCATGCTAATTCATTGCCTCACCATTAAATCATTTTAATGATCTCATAGCAATAAATAACAATATCAAATGAAGTGCTTTTCAAAAGATTAATAAAAACTTGATTTTATCTTTTCTTATAAATAAATTATTTATTTATTTATTATTTTTTACTTTTAGACAATTCAAGTTCAATGTTAGTATATAAAATTAATAAAATATATGTCAATGCTAAAATATACATATATAAAATACTAGCCGTCCCCGCCCGCCCGCTTTGCTGGGCGAATTGTAAAGGATAGACGAATATGAACTATCCACATAAATTTGAAAAAAAATGGTAAAGGGTTGATGGAATTCAAAAAATAAATAGCCTAAAACCTTCTACAATTAATTCCGCGTCGAATGGTCATGGTATCATGCCGATCAGTCCAGTAGTTTTCAAGTTTATCGATAACAAAGAAAAAAAAGTTGCTTATATATATATAGATTCTCAACAAGAGTCCTGCAGGTACATACACTTGGTCCACTACTTAATACAAGCTATGTCATTAACCAAACCTCTTAGTTCCTCAATTTTCTAATTGATCATTATTCTTCACGTAATGGCCCAATTAGGTTCAATCAATCCAAAACTCATCTAATACTGGTTATCGTATTTTATATGACATACAGACGGTATTTACTGCTATTTATCCTATGATTAAGAAACTTAATCAGTAGTTATACGAGAACCTTTTTATGAGAGTGCTATAAATTATAGAATGGTTTGGTTCATGGTAAGTATAATAATGTGGAATAGATTCGGTATTAACGATCAGATCAGAACGTTTATTTGAAATTTCAACTAAATGATCTAATAATTCAGTTTAAGTAAGTGATCGGTTTTGTAGGATGGACGATATACGGCCATCTTTATATTGTTATTGGACTGTGATTCCGTTATATTTATGAAGTATTTTATTGGATCTATCGTAATATTTCAGTCCCACAGTAGAGGAATACTAAACGCGTGACTTAGAAAAGAACGATAAAGTTCAATAAGCCATTATAATATATACCAAAGTATGAGTGCAAAGATTTCAATGGTTAAAGACCAATCCTTAAACAAAAATATGCTCAGTCGGTATACGCATATATTTAAAGACAGACGAATTTTAGTTCTTAATTGACTTCTTAAGCTATGGAAAGAGATTAGGAGTGAAATTTGATATATCAGATTTACCTAATGAATTAAGTTATAGTCAAAAGTCTTCTAAAGTCAAAATTAACATCAGTAGTGCCAAGTATCAACCATAACGTAATAAGGAATTACATACATTGTGTTAATAGTTGAACTGTTTAACTTTTTTTTAATGTCAGATATCGACAGACGAGCATGAGGTTCACTTGATGGTAGGTGATACCTCAGCCACAGAACAGCAGTCAATGATGCGCTGTCGACCTATATTTTTATTTCGAACATTCGGAAATCCATAGTCTGAAACCGAAACGCGCAATATGCACTTCACGGTTTTTCCATCTATGAACGGTGGTTCGTTATTTACCCGGTCGGAATTTAGATATTCCTCCCACCCGATCAATGCCCGAAGTTACCAGATGTGGGGAAAACATGCTTGCAGAAAATTATAAGCATGTGCTCCCGGTGGGATTCGAACCCACGACCGTTTATACGCACGGCAGGTGTTCTACCGAACGCGCCAACGAGCCCGTCAACTTTAAATTCAATTAACATACAGGACATAACTTACTAGGAAACTGAATTTGTATGTATGGTATTTGACTCGTCCGCTGAATGTCAAGATACTAGAAACACTGTGACTGCGTGCGTCTATAAGTCTATTCGAGATTATTCTATTTTCGTCTCAGACTTATGAAAGATTATAAACTCATTTATCAGGTTTGGATGATAAGTGGCTATTGCAAATTGTCTATGAATTATTGTTATTTTAAGAAATAAGAATGTACATTGTAGATCGTCTTATTTTCTACTTAATAAGTTCAATTTGTATTATTTATTCTTTTGAAATCTCCTATATCCCCGGTTGCCTGGAATAACTAGCTTCTTACTAACAAGGCCACTGATTGTACATAATATGACGTGATTGTGAAAATTATGTAATTATATTTTTTAGCTAACAAAATATATGAAAAAGAATATTCATATAGCATCTCGGCCGCTTCTAAAGACGCAAAATAGCATTGTCTACGACTTTTACTGATTATGACATTACAAAATATTCATGACGTATCGTATGAAGTAGGTATATGTTAATCAATAGAGATTTATGAAATAATTTTTTATTTCGGTTTAGCAGTTCCACGGATTAATTTCAACAAACAAACTATCCTCTTTAATATATTAGCTAGCGAAATCAGTTACTTTATATAAGGTTAATAATACCTAGTTGTTCGCTCTATGAATTCATAGGCAGTCGCGTCGCGTGTATTTCGGAAACTTTTGATCTCGCCGACCGCTTTAATGAGGCGGGCGCTATACGGTAACTAGCTCAAATTGTGCCTCGCCTACTGTCGCCAATCATTTTTACTTCATAGCTGCTCAGAAGCTCATAAATAATCTTTTCATTCGGTTAAAATTCTATGAAAATATTTTTGTGTCTTTACTTTTCTTTATCCAACCACCTCGGAAGTAATTTACATGTCTGATTATTATTAATGCTGAATTGCAGAAAATAGCTGAGTTTTTAAAGTAATATTTTTTAAATATAAATATGATAACTGTGGGTCAATATTGAAAGATAAAAAGCCATCTTAAAAAAATCACAGTGAAAACTTTGCGTAGTTAAGAAATAAGAAGTAAGCGGAAAACCAGACACACACAAAGCTTTATACTTGAGATTGTCATTTGTCAATTCACACTTAACAATTTTATAAATACAAGACAAGATTAGAGATATGTTTTTATATGCAAACGGCTAAGTTGATTTAGATAGAATTTTGTATGATAACTTGAAACCTGAGAAATGAATGATAATTATCAACATCAACAATTAATTATAAATCATACCTTTTCATGAGTTTTAGCACTTATTTTTTGAAAAATAATTGCTAAGTTATGCTACATTAATAGCAGTTATTATTGAAATAGCAAAAATGCTTATCTCATTACCTCTTCACATCCATAAGGATATGCATGTAGGTATTAGCCAACTGAGTCACATCGTATTGAAAACTCAACAGTATTTACATATGCCCACCGCAGACAACAGACCTTATGCAATTTTCTGGTGTTGCAGATATTTTGTCATAGGACTATTAATAATTAAACAGACCAATTAGATTTTTATTAATTTATAAAGACGGTTCTGCAGCTATTGATCACTTTTTTTATGTAACAATGCGATTTCTTTCTAAGAATTAGAATTCATACAGTTACTCCGGAACTGCAAAAATTGTATGGGTCGCAAGTTGTTAGTAATTAATTATTATTTGTTGAAAAAGAACTAAGGGCCTAGCACGCACTTGCGAAAAAGTATTCGTATCGTCGAGCTGTCATTTGTATGAAATTTCAAATGATTTCTCATACAACTGACAGATGGACGATTCGAATACTTTTTCGATAGTCGTTCATGCTAGGCCATCAGGGGGGTGAGCACGAACAAGTATCGAAAGATTATTCGTATCGTCGAACTGTCATTTGTATGAAATTTTTCATACAACTGACAGGACGATTCGAATACTTTGTCGATAGTCGTTCGAGCTAGGCCCCCTGATATCGTGTTTACGGTGGGCCTAACTAACATTGACTAGACGTGACGTACCGGTGCGTCATATTTGCAAAGCTATTTCTGAACACTAATGATCGATGGATAGTCATGATTCTCGTTTTCATACATATTTTTAACAGAGAAATTCCGTCTGCTTTTTTATAGGTAAGTAGGGTTTGGGGTAACTAGTCATTCTTCATTATTTAGATTAGTTAAATATTGTCTTTTATTAATGCGTGTATCACATTTAAATAAAATAACAACACGCATAAGTGAATTCTCGAGACCCCTAATGCATTCTGACAGACTGAGGCAGACCCATTTCTGTGTCTGTTTCACTGATAATTTTATTTTTTAGGCTGATCAGCGATCTGTGCCTTGTCCGACCCTTTAATCTAGGACAAAAAGGTACATAAATAAACCTAATTTTTTGTATATTAAAAATTAATTTAAGGGTAAGTGAAATAAAAAATATAGAATTGCCAGTGTATTGACTGCCATAGCATTCATTCAAGAAATCATCATTACAAGAAAATTAGTTCAGTCTAGTTGGTGATTTTATCTGAATAAAGATTTTCTATTCTATTCTAAGTATAGATAATATATTTACGTAAATATAAAATAGACGAAGCAGCCGAGAAATACATAAAGCGTGTGTTGACTTCCCACTATCAACTTGCTGCTAATACCGTCAAGAAAGCGTCACACTCCGTACGCAAGTTACCCGCATTTACCCATGTAAACACGAATTCATAGTAATTATCCTTAATTAACACGTTTAACAACAAATGTCTCCCAAAACGTTGGAAGCAATCGATCAAGAAAAACGAGGGAAAATAAAAACAGGGTCAAAAGTTAAACTTATAGAGACATCAAAGGAAAAGCGGGCATTTGAATAGATTAGTTGAATGCAAATCGTTCGATGTTATCGTGTGTCGCACCGCAATGTATTATTTACGTGAGGGGAACGGCGTAATAAAATGTATGAGTATTTTTAATAATTAACTATGGGGAAATAGGCAGTAGCGGACGACAACACAATTATTATATTATGCTATAATATCAGACATTTATGTATTTTTTATGTTAGTTATCCACGAGCATGAGGTTCATTTGATGGTAGGTGATACCCCAGCCACAGAATATCAGTCAATGATGCTGTGTCGGCCTATCGTTACTTCGGACGTGGGGAAGACATGCTTACAGAAAATTATGCGCTGTCGACCTACTTTTTACTTCAAGCATTCGGAAATCCATAGACTGAGACCGAAACGCGTAATGCGCACTGCACGGTTTTTTCATCTTTGAATGGTAGTTCGTTACCCGATCGGAAATTCGATATTCCTTCCACCCGCTTTAAGCCCGAAGTGACGTAGGGAATACATGCTTAGAGAAAATTATAGGCATATCGTCCCGGTGGGATTCGAACCCGCGACCTATCGGAGCGTAAAGTATCACCCAATGTATTCAACTAAGACAACACATACTTAAATGTTAATGTTTAAAGAGTGGGGGTGGATCACGGCTAAGACAAAAAAAAAATAAGTTTAATTCGCATGAAACTGATTTTATTTTCTTTTTTGAGAATAAAGATATTGATACCAATATATTATTTAAATTAATAACAATAAACGCAATAGAAGCATTTAAAAAAAAAATAGTAAAAAAAAATCTCACTTTTACATTTTTATTTCTATTTTAGTTTCGTTTTTCCGATCCTTTGATATGTAAATTGTGAAACCATTTTACTATTATTTGTCTATTTTACTTTACTCAAACAATATTACAATCGCAACTGTTATTCTAATTGTTTTTTACTCTTTCAGCTTAACCTTTAACTGGCACAACTCCTCCATATGACATTACTGGCACAAGGGGTATTTACTACCCCACGTGTTCAAACGCGTCTTGCGCAGTCGCTATAGAATATTTTTACTTGAAAATTTAATCCGATATAGTTTCAAGTATGTTTTTTAAAGTATAATCAGTTTTGTAGTCATTTGTTCGATTTAACTTACTTAAAAAAAATCTTCGAAATAAAAGACACCTAAAAATTAGATTTTTCATTTAAAAATTCATAATTTCCTTAATTTTTAATATTTTGAGCTAAAAATTTACAGTTGTACTCTTAAGTTAGTACACTTCGAGGGAAAAAATAGTGCGATATCGATGCTTTCAAAAAAGGTATTTATTTTGCAAAATGAAAGTGTGAATTTGGGGTAAAATGAAGCAACACATTATTCAATTTCTAAATTCAATTTTATTAATTGAAAATCGCAAAAAATATTATTATAATAGGAGAAAACAATTATTTTATCATAAATATATGTGAAAATGGCGGAAAGTGCTGAAATTTTCTTTCATAACAACTTTTGATACAAAATACTGCGCGGTGTTCGTAGCACATCGGGCGATTGCAAGTACAGCAAGATATTTTCGTTTTCCTGTCTTGGCTGTGTTTATGAAGCAAACATCTTACAGAATTTTCAAGCAGTTTTACTTTACTTCTGTCTTCTTCTTGTTCTGGAGGTGAATTAATATTCAATATTTCAGCTATTCCGAAGCGAATGTCATTCCGAAGATTAAAACTTGTAAACCTCTCTTCTAAGATGCGCAGATATAGAATGTATGTATCTGCGCATCTTATATGCGCCTGAACGAATATCCACTTTCCCGCGCTCCGAAATATTATGATGTACATAACGTACCGGACTGCCGCGCTTTGTTGAGTCTACAAACGAACTTATTCACTCCATTTTTCCTCCTTTATTGTAATTTTTTTCTTGTGATCTTTCTCGTGATCGACAACGAGCCTGCTGTAATCGATCATTTGTAGAAAAATCACGAATAACAATAGTCCAAATTTTATGAAGAAATAACTTTTTTATACACAAACGGCACAAGGGGTAAAAAATGCCCCACGTTTTCAGGAGGTCTACTTTGAAAATCTGTTCAACTCATACTGACGCTTGCCGCACAATACCATCCCACTTATTCTCTAGTTAATGATGTCAACTAATGGTAAATGGTGACACTTGGTCCATTTTATTAAATTTAGTACGATTTATTCGAGCTCAAAAAAACACTGGGGTATTTTTTACCCATAGTGCCAGTTAAAGGTTAAATTCGGTGACAGATAGTCTGGATTTCTTTCTCTGGTGTTTTTTGTTACATAATTTTTATTTTAGGTAGACTGCCCGTGACCAAGCTTTCTGAAAAGCATACGAGACGTCCGGATAAATAATATCTTCTATATTTTAAAAAGGAAAGACTTTTGTTACTTCGAGCATTCGGAAATCCATAGACTAAAACCGAAACGCGCAATGTGCACTTCACTTCCATCTATGAACGGTGGTTCGTTACCCGGTCGGAATTTAGATATTCTTCCCACCCAATCAATGCCTGAAGTTACCTTACAGAAAATTGTAAATATATTGTCCCGGTGAACCAGAAAATGACATCTTGATTTTTCTTAGTATTGTGGATCACGTCAATTTTCAAATAGTATTTTTTTTAAATAAAGTGAAATTCTATTTTTTTTATAAAGTGTATAAAAAATATTTCACTTTATTACAAATAACAATAAACAGGTACTATTATTTATTTTTATTAATTTCCATTGCTGTCCCAACTTTTTTTTCCTTTAGCGCATTTCTGCCACTGCTAGACGTATGTAAGGCCTTAATTACTGTATCCCAGGTGTTGAAGACCCTCAAACCGTCCCTATTATAAAGGTGACAGTTGACGCGAGCAACACCGCATGGAATTACTAGTCTAATACAAAATTAAACCATTTCAATAGCTTGAAAACAGCACGAAATTCATGAAAGCCGACAAAGCGTGTCACTTGCATCTATCCCTCTATCATTAAATGGAAACAAAGCCGGGTGGTTTGCTAGGCTTCTCTTGCAGGCCACTTCAAAGAGAACCCCCCTCCCCACTGACTTCCCCCCGGATGTAATTGTTTCAAGCCGGGGTCGAATTGACGTGCTGAAATGGCACTACTGCGGCCTTTTTGTCCCGGATAATGTAAATAATGGGGTTTCTTTGTATATTTACTGATATAAATACGAAAGGGTCTTGGTTTATCCATCTTTCATGGATCAGTGAAGTGTAGTATACATATAAAATTATATTTGTCCAATGATCTTTTTTGTGTCAACGCATATTTATAATGATGAATGTAAGAATAAGAAAGATTTTTATTAGTAACTAGTAAAACGCCCCGGCTTCGCACGGGTGCAATGTAGATGTACTATAAACCAAATAAATGTTATTCGCTGATAATTTAGCTTTCTATTTGTGACAGAATTTTTAAAATCGGTTCAGTAGATCCCACCTTGGGTTACATTATTCAAGTTTTAGTAGGGATTCCTAATTATTTCTGGAATGTTAATGGAATGCCTATGTTACTCGGTGAAGATGTAGCTTTCTAACGGTGAAAGAATTTTTAAAATCGATCGAGTAGTTTGAGTTAAATCGTAACAAACAAACTTCCTCTTTTATAATATTAGTATATATTTAATTTTTTCGATATTTTAATAGTTATTCTGTTATTCGGGACATTGAGACTGCAATCATTTCCCAAGTATCCAACAAGATGAGGCATCAATATTCATAGACGAAACCCTACGTGCCGGAAAGGAAGGGTGACATTATTCAATATAGCTGTCTCTCTCGCACATACTTTTTAATTTAGAAACAATCTTGCCCCTATTTAAAATTCGAATGCACACTCCCATAATATATTGTTTGAGAAATGACACGGATATCGTTATTTTAATATTTTCCTACGGTTTCTTCAACGTTGGTGGGCATTTATATTAATACTTCAAGACAATACGGACTTACGGAGAGTGGTTAGTTAGTTAGGAATATGATTCCGTGATGTGACAAATTTATTTGGTAAAGTGTCTGTTTTTTTTTACGAAAAAAGATTCTATTTCGCGTAATATTTAACACTTAACTAGAAAATATTATCAACTAGAAATGTGCCCCGGCTTCACACGGGTGCAATGTAGATGTACTATACACAAAAAATGCCTATGTTACTCGCTAATAATGTAGCTTCCTTTTGGTGAAAGAATTTTTAAAATCGGTACAGTAGTTTTTCAAGTTTATTCATAACAAACAAAAATTCAAAAATACAAATCTTTGCTCTATATAATATTAGTATAGATGTTTCCACTACTTTTCCATCGACATCCTAAATTAGAACCACGGGGAGACCCCAGAACTAAATTTAAAAAAAAAGTTTCTTTTTTTTTTAATTTTCATATTATTGAAAAACTCGTTTTGTCTCAGTGAGACGATAATTATTACTACAAATGTCTCAACCCCAACATTGTAACCACATCGACAATTAGGCCAATACATTGCAAATCACGTAATCAGTAATTGAGCGTACGCAGGAGCCCTTGGTTATAAAGACATTCATTTTATCGCCTCAAGCATCGCCATTAAAATGCGGTGGATATAAGCTTATTATTTAGTCCTGTATTTATATCACAACTGGCAAGAGACAAGCAAATATGCTCCTAAAAGTCACACAATAAGTACTAAAATTCTTTATCTATTCAAAATTCTAAAGAAGAACCGATTTCGGAAAAGGATATATACCGAGTTTATACAATGCCTGCTTAGTGACTGAAAATTCAGGATTCTAGTTTTATCCACAACGAAGTTATAGGGGGTCGAAAATGGCCCGAACTACTTCGAGAAAAGGATAGTACGGCCGTGCCGCTTTTTGCTCGACTTGGCGGGGGCACTGCCGTGCCCCCAGATATTAGAATTTACGGAAAGCTACTGAAAAGCAGCGATGTTGGTTCAAGGCCAGAGTTTTCATAAAATGTGACACTTATTAAATTCATAACATGTTTTTTGTTTATTTCAGATATCGACAGACGAGCGTGAGGTACACCTGATGGTAGGTGATACTTCAGCCACAGAAAATCAGTCAATGATGCGCTGTCGACCTACTTTTTGCTTCGAATATTCGGAAATCCATAGACTGAAACCGAAACGCGCAATATTCACTTTACGGTTTTTCCATCTATGAACGGTGGTTAACGACTCATTCGGAATATCGATATTCCTCCGACCCGTTAAATTCCCGAAGTTACCAGACGTGGGGAAGACATACTTACAGAAAATTATAATAGTGTCGTCCCGGTGGGATTCGAACCCACGACCCATCGATGCGCACGGCAGGTGTTCTACCGCGCCAACGAGCCCGTCAAAAGCAGTGTGTGTCCTAGTGTCAATAAAATCAGTAATAATAACATGAATTACTACGAACTTTTGCGAACTTTTGCGAACTTTTCCCAGCTTCGGACGCCCCTACATAAATCCGTACCATCAATAGTTTTTTATCAGACATTTTCGCTACAAAAGTACAAGCCCCTCACACGGACTACTTATGTCAAATGTAATTGGTGAGGGCGCAGTATTTTATTTAGTTAATTAATAAAACCTAATTCAAACAAATCCAACTACTAGGAATACACTCGTATTGTAGGGTTGCTACGCACACCTTCCGATACAATATTAATGACTTGGCTAGCCGATAATAATGTGATAAATAATATGTAAATAGAATAAGAAGAAAAAAAAATTATGTTCAATACAAAGTTATCAAAACTCTATAGGTATATGTACTTAAAAAAAATACAAAATATTTCGATCGGGACTACTCTGTGTGTGTGTGTGTGTATGTGTGTATGTGTGTATGAGTATGTATTTAATATATAACGACTCGTTTAACAACTCTCAAATAAAATTATATGATTTATTCTTCGGACTTCAATAAAATAAAAGAAATAACTTTCAAACCAAGTCAAACGCACACGTGAGTAAAAAATCCAAAATTCAGATATAATAAATTCCGGTCACGCACAACCCTGCCTCGAGTGGTATAAGAGGGTCCAAGTTCGATTCCTATTGTGTTTCCACTTGTTTTTTAATATGGGGGTAGTTTTACATTATACTATTGTTCGTCGACTGTTTGTACGACATTCACATCTCAATGGATGGGACATGGGACATTTTGGGGTCATTATTTTGTGGGGTCAAGTACCTTGTATAATTATGATTCTATTCGAACATAAAAAATATCGAGAATATCGAGAAATAGTGAGTAATTTACGAAGATTACTACGACCATCTTTACAATCATATCATATCACATAATATTGCTTAGTAAACATATGGAAAATATGTTTAAAATTCAAAATAAATAAGAAATCGGAGACCGCCTCACGCTCAATGGCTCAGTGGTCAGCGCGATGCGTTTAGCACCGGAGGTTCTGGGTTCGAATCCCGAGGAAACAAAATAAAATCACCTGGCACATTTTCTAGTTTAAAGGACATGCAGTCAACTAGAATTCCATGCCTGTATTGTATATCGCAACTACTATGTGGGGTAGTAATTCGTAGCACAAATAATAATAGAAGAGTTCGCAAAAACTAGTGATGTGTCGTTAAAAATGTATATCCGCGGATACGGATCCGAATACGGATATTTGGTGTCAAGATCCGCGGATACGGATCTTAACTTTCATAGGCAATCAGTGTCGAATCAGGTCACACACCTTGAATATATTTATTAATTATTTACTTAAAAATAGATTTTAGTAGCGTTAACCTAAGTTAAGATCAAAGCACTAATTGCGTATTGTGGTCCATAAAAAAACTATAAAGCGCAATACTTAGGTACTTAGTAATTTGTTTTTATTGAACAATAGTAGAAAACATTATTTTCATTCAAAATTACACTTAGTGAGTTTTACCTTTGAACTGAGGATGTATAGAATTTCATATGTATGTATTGAAAATTAATAAAGTAAAACATCCGCCAAAAAAGTATCGGATGCGGATACGCATTATCCGCACGGATATCCACGGATACGGATGGCGAAAACAGTGGAATTGCGCTCTGTTTTTTTTTCAATTCAATCAAAATTAACACAAATCGCTTTATTTTCAATGTGTTTGATATATTTTTAAAAACGAAGATAGCTGAACATAAAGATTAATTAATACGTAACGACAAAATGTTTTTATATCTCTATTTTTTTTTAAAACTCTGATTGGGCACGGGCCAGTTAACCGACATCAAACAATGGAGTCATTAGCTGTGAATAAAATATTACTTATTGTTTGTTCATTGTTTCCTCCCGCGCTTTTGGTAGCGTATGCTGATAACCTTTTTATAATACGCCTGATCCGTGACTTTGTCCATGGAGGAGTTTTTTTTCTAAATACATAGTTTAACCGCTTTTTCCCGGGATGGTTAGTAGTCTACTCTCACTTACTCTGCTACAACTCTCTGTATGCAAAAAATCAAGTCAGAGACAACCAAACAATCTATGGTATTTATGTTATTATTAAGCATAAAGTCTAAAAAAAAGTTCCATTTAGAACTCGAGTAAATCTGACATTGCGAAATGACAAAAAAATACAAAATGCTAATTTATATTATAGTTTTCTTGGCGGGAAAGTTGGTGCAATACGTATGACTTGGAAGAAAATTTTTTTGACATGTAGGTAATATTTTCATTCGTATCCTACATATTTCAAAAATCCTATCCGAAAATGGTTTACTCTTTGAGACTCATAACTAACCTATAACTCTTTGAGAAAGTTGTGTTCTGTTTGATTTTTTTTTACGAAAAAACATGACTAGAAAAACTTTATCGCCAATGGGCGAGATTATCAATAAAGTCATACACAACACTAAAGAACAATTAAAAACAGTTCTAACGTTTGTTCTAAGCGCGATACTAGTTTGGAATGAGCGGCGTTTTTAATTAAACCCCACCGGAAGGCGCAACGCCATCTTGCGGCCGCATTTGACAAATTGGTACGCCAGAGTGACGCGCAATTTTCCCGCTCTTTTCCCGACCATTGTTCGCTTTCCCCCGACAAAATGAAAAGTCGTGCTCCTATTTATTTATTTCTTTTTTTCGGTTGTTATATTGTTCATTTCTCACTATCGAGTTTTGTTCGAATTTGACAGTAACATTACATCTGTTATGGCTCGCTTAAAATAACTTCGCTTTATTCTCGATCGCTCTATATTCCATCAACAATGCTTTTTACATTTTCTTTGTAATGCTGTATTCCTACGTTGAAATGAAGCTATTTTTCCTATTCAACAATACCGACGTTTCATGAATCGTCTTGTAAATTGAAATCAACTTAATTGGATTTTTTACTATACTATTTATTAAGAGGGGGAATAGACTGGTCTCGGTTGGTGAAAACTTCGAATGCTATATATTTAAATGGGTGTCAACATAAAATGTAGGTACATATATATATGTATATGTAATAATTTTGTATGCACGATAACTTGATTTGTAAGCCTCATAAAAAACCCTTTACGTAAACCTTTTAAATAATTATATGAATTTTGTTAACTTTGAGGTAATAAATATAGACTTACAGGCTGTTTACGTAGAAATGCGCCAAAATACATACCTGAAACAAAAAAAGAAGATTAATAATCAAACACATAAAACTAATTTCGTTACAAGAATTATTTAACTGCTTTAAGATGTTTCTTAAAAGTCTATCTATACACTCCTATATACTAAAGATATGTTTAATGTATATATATTTATTGATATCATAAATTAAAGTCAATATATTTATGTATTTTATTATATAAAAAAAATATCAATGAAAATCTAGAACTTGTACCAATTGTTTCGTAATCTTATTTTCTTGTAATAGATCCTTGTATTTTACATTTCCATTTTCAGACACACAGTAAAAGAATAGTGAAAACAAAATTCTATTAAAATGTAGGTTACCTATATATTTTAAAAATTATGATCATTCAGAAAATAGTCAAAATTCCAAAATGCATAGCGACCTCTATCGCTAATAGTAACTTAGACGGCCTGCAAAAGCCATTTCTTTGCGTCCTTCAAACGATAAAACAAAACTTCGCATCCACGCAAAAAAAATTTCTCATATGGTTTCGTGACTCCCAAGTCAGGTGTAGTCTTTAAATAAAATTTATACCAGTTGTGGGCGTGGTTGCTACCACGTTACTCAATATGTCGGGCATTAAGGCTTCGCATAACCTGCTGAGAACTACGAGTCGGTAGACACGCGAACTTTTTCTATATTACTAATTAAATTCATGTTAACATTATCTGTGGTGAGAATGAAATAGATTGTTTTAAACTGTTCCATTTATTATCGCTATTTTATCGTGTTGGTTTGGACTTGCGGTATTAGACGTGGAAAATTTACTCGTAAAAATACAAATTTAAGTTTTGTATGATTTGGGTCTAAAAACGGGCAATGTTCATTATCATAGTTTCAAATGGCCATTTAATAAAATTTCGTCATTTATGCCTGACAAGACTTAGTTTTTTTATGATAAAAATCGACAGAAGGCTCATATGATGGTTGGAGATAGTTCAGCCATAGAGCAACAGTCAATAATGTCTGTCGAACTTTTTTTTGTACTAAGACCATTCGGAAATCTTTAGACTGAAAATGAAACTAATCTCCAAAGGATCTAAAGCTCAAACCGACTGCTAAGCCAAGAAAAAAATATCCAGAATATCATTTGATTAAAATATAACTTTAAAAAGTTTACGTGAACGAGGTACTTTAAAATCGATAGTTTCCATCACCTACATCCCAAAGTTCACCTAAATCCTTATCAAAGTGTAGAATACGACAAACACAGTCACCTTAATCCAGAATCTCACCCAAATCTCTGTCTGAGACACTGAATTTTTCATGCGAAGTGAAGAAGGCTTTCAGAATTTTAAAAGATGCAGGTAAGTCGTGCAAACGAAGGAGCCTTAAGTGCTTTGACGCGTTTAAGTTATGGCAGCTAAGAACTCTATTTATAAACGTCAATATCAAGTTAAGTAATGCTTATTGGTGTTGTCTTTGTCCTTTGAATAAATACAAAAATGATATATAATTGATTGGACTAAGTTACTGAACGAAAGTGGTAAGAGTCGGGTTTAAATTCCTTTATGGGTTTTTAGTTTAAAACTATTATTAAATATTATGAAAAAAAATCACAACTAAAAGCTACATCGGAAGTCACTGACTAAAATAAAGCTATATTTTTGCGAACTGCGATTAAACTAAAAATAGCTATTAACTCAATACATTTTTTAAATGAAATATAAAACTTTCAAGCCTCTTTTCTATCGTTGAGTATATTTTAACTTTTATTTTTCAAATATTGCATATATGATTTGTATACGAATATGGATCATATTCTTGCATCTCTTTAAAAAACAGTAATAATTACAGAATAATGTTTCTTTTGGAACGCTTGTTTCCGTGTCAAAAATTTCCATGTCACGATGTTAGTTACCGTACTCCTCCGAAACGGCTTTACCGATTTTTACCAAATTTTATATGCGTATTCAGTAGATCTAAGAATCGGCTACTATCTATTTTTCATACCCCTAAGTGATAAGGGTTGTTCACCCTTAAATTTTTTTTTTAAATTTTTGTACAAAATTTTGTTTTTATTTTTTTATAATAATATGGCATTAAAAAATACATACAACCCTAATTTTTTACTTTTATATCACCAACCCCTGCTTTTTAGAAATTATTTACATGGCAAATCAACGTTTGCCGGGTCAGCTAGTATAATTATAAAAATTCATAAGACAGCCTGTCTTTCGACTAGCAACCCAGCAGTTATTGTGAAGCGGAAATGCCAAGTTATTTAAATTAACATGGCGTCTGTGCGTCTAGCGTAGACTGAGTTTAGTTAAGCTAATATTATGTAAAACCATTTCATTCATCATTTTTTTGTTAGATATCGACAGACTAGCATGAGGTTCACTTGATGGTAGGTACCTCAGCAACAGAACATGAGTCAATGATGCGTTGTCGACCTATGTTTTTACTTCGAGAATTCGAAAAACCTGTGTATGCGCTTCACTGTTTTTCTATCTTTGAACAGTGGTTCGTTACCGGGTCGGAATTTCGATATTCCAATACCCGAAGTGCTGGTCACACATGTTTATAGAAAATTACTAGTAGGAAATTATAAACATGTCGTCCCGACGTGATTCGAACGCGCGACCCATCGGTTGTGCAAGATAGGTGTGTTCTACCAAACGTGCCAACGAGCCGTCCATATTCAGCAGGAATCGTATTCGTAACCCAATGGAAGACATCAGCTCTCGAGCTATAGTAACCTTTATATCGTTACCATCCGGAAGTTATTGGTATTCTTCGAGCGATTCTTCAACCGGATGTTAATTTTTTGTGTCTAAGCCCTAAGTATTATGAAAATAGATTCTAATATATGATTATCTAGCGACAATCGCCAGACAACATGCCTATATATTCATTGTTCATTTAGGTATAACTGTTCTTTAATTCATTGGTAATTATTAAAATATAAAAAACAAAAACCGACTTCAAAACTATACCTATATATGTACAAACTTAAACTAAAAAGTAAAAAAATATATTTTAATTACTTCAAAGCAAGAGCCTTAAAGGACAATCACGAAAAGTATTGATACTTGTATATCTAATATTTATTTACAGTTATTTTTGAAGTCGGTGCTATATGGGACCACCTGAAATATGACCTACTTACTATCTACTAATATATAATTGGCGGAATTATCGCGTAACAAATATACAAAAAAACCTTTTATTGAAGTCGGTTAAAAACCGGTAAGGAATGATGAAATGAGGTTTTAATATCGAGACATAATTCACGAATGCAGAAGCATAGAAACTCTTCTTGGCCCAATGGTATTTTCAATAGGAGAAGTAAAGAAAGTAGTCTGACAGTTCAAAGATTGATTTCTAGGGTTGCCTCTTGGTTCTTTCTTTTCTTTAAAGGCAACGTAAGATACGAGGATTTTTTTAAAAGATTTATTTTTATTTTATATATTATCATATGTATTTTTCAAAAAACTTGCAAACTTATTGAGTACCGATGAAACAGAAACATAAATGCACTGCTCATTTTTAGAGGTCCTAGAATTTATACAAAAAAAAACATAAAAATCTTTATCTTCATAACATAATTGCTCAGAGAACTTCACTTACATGAGTATTTAATTTTAATCAAAAACAGTCGAACCCACGACCCTCATTATATGCAATGCGTATACGCTCATTGCACACGTCGGCTCCACGCTACACTATACAAGCTTAATCACCCGACGTCGCTCGCACTCGTTATTGTAAGCTTATAAACTTAATCCCTTTTAAATAAGTTGGCGAAATGGCAAGTCTTATTTGAGTGTTTTTGACGTGAAAATAAAAAAAAAGTAACAGAATATAGAATATTTTTTTAAATATTCTATATTCTGTTACTTTTGGATGCAACAATATTTTTAACTGTACGAAACCAAACATCCATGTAATTCAACAAAATACTGTAACACAGCATGAATGTGATCTTTTCAAGAAAATAATTAATAGGCATCTAATAGATAGGTGTGATTGACCATCGTAGCCCACATCTGCACTTTCCACCAGTGGGATAGTGGGCAAACGCCTAATTATTCATTAATAAAAAAAGAATGTAGAGTTGACGGATAGGCTGAGAATCAGCGCTACTGTTCCCGCAGTTGTTGCTGAGATTTCAAGCCGGCATTTTGGGCTTGTATAGTTGTCCCATCACAGCATACATATATAAATACATTTCACCTTGCAACTTCCAAGTCCCCCAAGTGGAATTATTATTACGATGTAAAATTCACCTGAAGACGCGTGTCACCATCGACACGTATAATTCATTTTTTATTATCACTAGCCCCTAACCGTGAATAAGACATCAAAAAGGGCAATTTATTATGCATCTGATAGACATGAATTTTATTAAGCGTTGCATTATTGGGGCGAGGGGTTATGATATTTAAACACGAATCAATTTGCTACATTCGGTATACAGTAATTTGCACTTAGATTTTCGTTGTGGAGTAAAAGACGATGTAGTGACGAGAATTGAGAAAGGTATGTTGAGGTGGTTTGGGCATGTAGAAAGGATGGATGAAAGTAGGGAAACGAAAAAGATTTATGAAACTGGTGTGAGTGGGAGAGTCGGGAGTGGTCGACCTAGGCGAACGTACCTTGGTGAAACTTCCCCCTCTATAAAAAAAAAAAAAGGCGAACGTACCTCGATCAGATCGGGGACGTTCTGCAAAAGGGCCAGATCAAAAGTACTCGTAACCGTCGAGTGTGTATGAAAGCATTGATGAAAGTAGAAGAAGCGAAAGTGGTATGTAAGGATCGGAGCATATGGAATTCCGTGATCTCTGCCTACCTCAATGGGAAAGAGGCGTGATATATATGTATGTATGTATTTTTGTTTCGTTGTTAAAGCAAATTTTTGTTATAACAATACGTAAATGAGTTCAATAAGTATATTTTTTTAAGAAGCTATAGGGTCTCTCAAAATTAACATAATTTAAAAGCTTTAAAACTGTGCTTAAACTTAATTTAATATTAACTTAGTAATAAAATGTATTATATTTCACTCTCTCTTATGTATATGTTTGTATGTTGTGTTGTATAAAGAATTGAAAGGTTTTGAATTTGATTTGAGTATTTAACCAATTATTTTTTTTTGAGTTAAATCGTAACAAAACATAATTTTTTTTTTATAATATTAGTATACATAGATAATAATTGAGAACTTAAAGTGGAAAGTTTTTATTTGGTATGGCGCTATAAATTCTTAAAAAGGTATTTTTAATAACTAACTTAGTACTATATGGTAGTATACTAGTTAGAAATTTACGCTTATATATTTAATTTGAGAACAATTTTAGTGTTTCATATTTAAAAATCAAAACGTTCCGTAAATGATTAAAAAAATTGATATCCAGTATGGAGTTCCCGCGACATTATAATCAAGAGCTAGCAATCTGGCATCATTTGTCCATCTCTAATAGCCCCAAATCGAATTGCGTTTTATCCAACAGATGGCCCCTGGCTCGCCGGAGCGATGACAAATTCGCGATATTACATGCGGATTAATGTCCATGCACAATTTTTTAGGGTTAAATTGTCTTTTGAGAATCTCCCCCGCGGTCGTTCTACTGTCCACACAATTTTTAGCCATAATCATCGAGAATAAAGTCGAAATCGTCGCGTGTTCATGCACGAGTTGTTTTGTATTGTCTCGTTGAGATCGCAAAGGGTGATTCCCCAGGATAGATGGCATCCGAGCGATATTTATCATAATCCCTGTATTGACATGATGTGATGACACATGTCGTGCAGTCGCGTTCTCGAAATGTCGACGATGTGTGCCCTAGTGTCACGTTTTAAGGTTTAAAAAAAATGGTGAATACGAGTGATTCGGTTCTCGGGAAGGAATCGGACGGACAGTTCACAGCGCGATGTTTGTATATGGAGATCGGTGTTTGCGTTTTCCGTTTGTTTGTTCGAGCCATGTCTGGAGTTCACTATTTGTGCAGAGCAATTGCATTGCATTAACTTTGTAATTCTTAATAGATATATATTACCGGTTATATTTTGTAATGGACTCGATACAGTAAATTGCGTATCTTTCAGATTATATACAAGTTGGTGATAGACAGAATGCTAAAACGTCATTTTTATTACTAAAATGTGTATCTCTTTATCTTCTGAAACGACAATTTGAGCTTTTTAACCACCTTAATTTCGAACCTACAGACAATAAGCAATGTATATCTTGGTTTAATATAGTTCGAATATGGATATTAATTTTAATTAGCAAACGCTAGTTTCAAGTGTTCAACTAAGTATTAATTAGAAAGAATAAATGTTTATACATACTTATGTAGCAACTATGTACGTATTATATGACTCCCGATTAAGCGTTGATAGGAAAGTTTACTACATAATTTTGATCTTTAGAAAATTTACTATAATAACAATGATTTCTCAACTTTTTTTTGTAGCGGCAAACTTTTAATGATTTCAAAATTTTACGGCACACAAAGTAAGAAATTAAGTAGGTACTTTGCTTCAATTTAAAGTTTAAACTATATACATTTCTAATCTTAAGCGGAACACAGCGGAACAGTGACTGAGAATCACTGGTGTGTTCTTACTTATTTCTTCAATATTAGTAAAAGAGCCTTACAAAAAGTCCCGATCATTGTATTAATTCATAAATATTGGCACAGATTAAAACATTCAACAATGAACCTGGAGAGGGCATAATTCGGAATTAATATAGCGGGCCCTGTGCGCAATTACGATGTCGAAAACGAGGCGAAATGCAGAATCATAGAAAATTACAGGATCCCAAACAAATGGCACAAAAGGACCCCTCGTGTCGGTGAAATACTTTATGCACTAATAAGGACAATTTTTTAATATGGGGTGAACAGGGAAGCTTTTAAACAATTAGAATATATACTCGTATCACAGTTCAGGTATAACTGAATTTTGGAACTATCTAAAATCTATATCTTCACTTCTATACTAATATTATAAAGAGTATATTGAATTTTTATATGTTATAAATAAACTCAAAAACTACTGGACCGATTTTAATTTTTTTACCAATAGAAAGCTACATTATCATCGAGTAACATAGGCGTTTTGTGTTTAGTACATCTACATTGCACCCGTGTGAAGCCTTATTCTATTGTTGAAAGAATTTTTAAAATCGGTCCAGTAGTTTTTGAGTTTAATCGTAACAAACAAACAGATCTTTCCTCTTTATAATATTAGTATAGGTACATCAATAATTTATTGGTATAATGTTCTAGTTGAGTGACGTCGCCTCTCGTCATATTTATTTCTTAGGAATACTTGCACCGTAAATATGTATTATAAAATTAGTTGGTAAGCGCATTGCGTTAAGAATGGAGGTACATATCTAGTACGAATCCTAGGGAATCCTAGGGAAACCAGATTTAAAAAAATGTTTCGGTCAGGCAGGGCAGAAAATGCTTACCAGTCTTCTACTTGGTCTAAAGAGTGATCGGTGAAACGGACATAGAAATGTGATGCTATGCCTCACTAAGAGACTTGGGATTTCACTCCTTATAAGTATGACCATCGAGCTCTTTTATATGAAAACTAAATGTTAACGATTATAGGTAATCAAGGCCACTTCAGCAGTCAATATTTGTACGCAAAACTCAAGAAAGCCATCAAGAGCCCACACTAGAAACACACTCGAATCCCCAAATGTTACATGCACGAAAAATGCGAAAATAATCATACGCAAAAACCCTTGCGACAAATGAACATCGGAGCTCGAGAGGTCATTAAAACGGGGCCCGATCTAAAAATGAGAGGGGTCCGAGAGGGGGAGGACTTTTGAGAACTCTGTAATTGGACCAGGGAGGGTCTCAAATCGCATTGGAAGCTGCGGAGGCGGAAAGGCGGCTCAAGCTACTATAATTAACAACAAATATGGGTGAATCGATTTTTACAAAATCCACCCATTACGTTACTTCGCGGCGAGCAATAACGCAAACAATAACCGCTTAAATATTAAAGTTAAAACCACGTTCTGTGGGAAAAGTCTGCTTGTTTAACAACTGCGGTAATGTTGTGTTCATTCGGTTTCAGCTTTTTCTATTTTCTTTTCGAATGTTTACGTAATTGAGTATTTGCAGGGAGACGGTAAGTGCGGCAATTTTACAGTAGTTTGTTGTATTGACTCGTAACTATTGTCGACGAAGCAAATAAACGTGGTAATTTGGTTATACAGTAGTCAGACAACTATTGACATAATTTGTGTCCGATGTTCAAATAATAACAGCAATAAACCGTACGAATTGATGTTGCACATAAGGTGGAATTCTGAGTTCAGTAAGAGATACAAAAAAAAAAGTTGACAGAAAAATTATTCAATATATTGGACATTTTCATTTTTCATATTATATATGTATATATTCAGAGATCTCACACATATTTGATATTAACTGGCTATGCAGTTAAACGTTCATAAATATTAAAATGTACATTTATAAAAATAAAAATAAAGTCCATTATTTTTTTGTAATATCTTACTTCAAACTATAAACTAAGTTATTTAAAAAAAAAAGTTAAATGTATACCCAAATGTCATGAATTTTAAACCCTTATTTTGACTCAAAGATATTGTTAAAAACCGAATCTTATGACGATCAGAAGTAACGCGTCACCAATTTTAAGAAGCGAATACATTATCGAGGCGTCAAATGGACCACACAGTGTGATATTAAAAGGACAAAAAATACCACAAAATCTTGTCACTACATTATGATAATAGCTTCAAGGTATGACAACACAATATAATCCGCTTTGTCCGGGGAATGGGCACATTAGGCTGTCCATTGGGACTTCCTTTGATTTTCGATAATATGTGGAAATTAATATGGACTTTGTATATATATGGAATAAGTAAGTAGTACGTGAAGTAAGTATATGGTTTATATTGGATACATTTTATATTGAAAGGGAACGATTTAATTGAGTTTAGGATGGATTTTATAAAATATAAATGGAGGCTTGCTTATACTCGTCGCATAAATTGGCCTATAACACGTCAATGACTTATGCAATATGGTCGAGTATGGATGAGTGATATATATCTAGTACCACTAAATGAGCAGCTAGTCTGTGGATATCATAAAATAAAAATTTGGTTAATTCCAATATAACCTTACTAATAATATAAACGTAGAAGTATGGTAGTTTTGATGTTTAATCCTCAATAAGTCATAACATACCAATTATTTTGAAATTTGGAAGATAAGTTATATACCGTAGAACACACTTTCTCGGGGGAGGAAATGGTGGGTGTAAGATATTGATTAATACGACTAAAGTTGAAGGTATCATGTCAGTTATTTAAAAGGAATAATAATAAAATGTCATAGAATAAATACAGTTATAAATTTCGACTTCATGCAAATGAGTCTTAAATTTATAACAAAAAAACGCAATTAATATTTATATACTACATCTTTACCTTGTGATGAAAAAACTTGTGAATGATGAATCAGTATGACGACGTATAATTTTGTAGCCTTTAATTTAAATGCTAATGGTTAATCTTAAGACAAAAACACGCAAATCACCGGTACCATTTATAAAATCAACATCACAACAAGCTCACCTTAAAAAACTAAACAAACAAAAACTCAGAATCGGATAATTGCGGGTTATCCATTCAACCGCACGCGATCCCAACGTGTCAAATAGCTCGTTTCTGACCCTAGCAAATATAAATATTACTTATAATCCCCGCTTATAATAGATTTAACCTGCCATAAAATCATATTCTCATTTTTTGTCCGCGCAAACAGCGGGGTGGCACACTGTGCGTATTTATTATCGACGATTACCGCACAATGCATATGAGCGGTTATAATAGTCATAATTCGGTGTTTTTCGAGAGGATAATCGAAGGGTAATATGAAGTTATATTATGTGGGGTAAGTTCGTAAATTGGATTTAATATTTTTGTGAGCACTTGTGTGAAATTGAACGCTCGTTTAAGGGTTATTAAGTGATAGGGTTAATCCGTAATGTGAAACGAATAGGGATGTATTGTATCGTTAACAGTTTATTTGTGTTATGAATTTTTATTCGATGTAACCACTTGTACGATATATGTTAGGGTAATAAATTGTTTAATTCTGTAACCACAAACGAAATACTCGTTGTTCAAACAAACAGCAAAGGTTTAGGCGTTGATGTTGCTCAAACGATAAATAATTGATGAAGGCTTACATTCTTTACATTTATAGAATTGCGTGTTTCGTAGAATATTTTTCAATATATACGAAGTCTTAATCACTACATAGTATAAAACAAAGTCGCTTTCTCTGTCCCTTTGTATGCTTAAATCTTTGAAACTACGCAACGGATTTTTTTTAATAGATAGAGTGCTTCAAGAGGAAGGTTTATATGTATAATAATAACAGTTTTTCTGTAGTGTATTTAGTATCAGCATTGCACCCGTGCGAAGCCGGTGCGGGTCGCTAGTATTAAATAATTTTCTTTGAAATTATGTAAAATCACGTTGATATTTAAAAACCAACGACCGCCAAAAATGCTATATTTAAAATTAAATTCAGTCAGCCTTTAATTAAAAATGTAATCGCTACAAATACCAAAGCACATTCAGCTAACTAACAAAATAAGTTCTCTCAAAAATTTAAGCGGAAAAGTCTTAGGCGAGGAACAAAAAGGGGGCTTGAAAAGCGAAAAAGCTAGAAAGAAAACAAAACGCTCACACACAATAGTCGGAATGAAGTAAGCCTGAGTAGCTGTACGTATGCACTGCAGCCTTTAACTGTTAGGGTTGCCACTCTTCAGATATTAATTGGTTTGTTAGGGGAAGATATTGAACAATGCAAATTATTTCATCGAGTGAAGTCGACTTTGTATTTTTCCTAACTGCGATACAAATTTTTTTTTTCGATTTTCTTTATTGGTGATAAAACCTTTTAGATTATTGTACTTATATATATATAAAACAATAGTAACATGCCCCGGATTCACCCGGTTGCAATGTATATATGTAAATACTATACAGAGTATGTTACTCGCTGATAATGAAGCTTTCTATTGGGGAAATAATTTTTAAAATCGGTTTAGTAGATCCTGAACCGATTTTAAAAATTAGACCATTATTCTTTCACCAGATTATCCCCGTCTTCTGTAAATTGGCTTTTTTGTATGTTCTCTTTTAATAATTCATTATTTTTACATAAACATTTGTTATTATCACGTATGATTATTATGATTATTTACATCATCAAAGTGGTACCTACTAAAAAACATGTGTGAAAAGTTTCGTCTCACAAATGCTGAAAATCAGCATGACAAGTTTCGTCCCATTTAAATAAAATACTGTATACCAGATTAAAACGCGATTTATTATTTATATTGTTTAAATTATTTATCCCGACGTTTCGGATGCTTTTCAGTAACCGTGTCTCCCCGCGACCACGGTTGCTGAAAAGCATCCGAAACGTCATTTAAACAATATAAATAATAAATCGCGTTTTAGTCCGGTATACAATATTTTATTTAAATGTGTGATACTCGCGTTAATAAAAGACAATATTAAGTTTCGTCCCACATATGCCAGCCTATGTAGTGTTATTTTAAATGTAGTAAATAACCATCTCTCACTCAATTTATTGTCTTATATTTGAAATGGCAACCCTAAAGCTCAGAGGTAACTAGGGCATATAGAGGGAGGCGGGTTGAAATAGGACGTTCTAGGCAATTACCATGCGAGGATAGACTCGTATCTCGTAGGTCTTATACAAAATTGTAAATGGTGCACTTCGCAAGTTTGAGTCTTAATATATTATTCCGAATCGTCGTGTTATAATAGCTTATTTTGTCTGTATGAGATTTCTGTGAAGTTTTACTTTACTAAATAAGAATAATTTATTTGACACACACAAATATATATTAAAATAATAAAAACAACAAAACTAATGCTACTGTATTAAAAAGAAACTATTAATAAAGATAAAATATATATCTACACTGTCTGTCTGTCTGTGGTCGCAATACTCCGAAACGGGGCGACCGATTTTTACTATTTTTGTATGTTTATTTGGTAGGTATGAGAAAATGTCATAAAGTATATTTCATACAGCTAGTTGATAAGTTTGTCCCTATCCAGGATTTTGTTTCTATTTTAGTGACCAAAATTTGATTTGGTTTCATGTTCTTCATTTATATAGCCTTGCAAAGCCGGATGGGGCAACTAGTAAATATACATATAATTCTTCCATAAGAGTATTGGTACACTGAACTCCGAAACCGCAGGACCAATTTTAATCGATCCTTTTTGATTCTATACGATTCATATCTAATGCATATTGTTGCAAAGACCTCCACTATTATATCTTCCGAACTATATATAACTCATACATATATCACAGCCATCAAATATCAATATGATCCCCTAAGATACGTAACAATTTCTCTCCGTAACGGCGGCACCAACAATGAGATTTCACATAAAGGGGATGCTTTTAAAAGTATTACTTCTGCCACCCTTAACTAGATGAGGTTGCATTTCTAAATATCTTCGAAGTACGTAGGTGTGGACATACGTATACATATATTATATCGAGTTCATATAAAATATTCAGTCTATAATATTGTCTTTTATTAACGCGAGTATCACACATTAAAATAAAATACTGTATACCAGATTAAAACGCGATTTATTATTTATATTGTTTAAATTATTTATCCCGACGCGGACGTTTCGGATGCTTTTCAGCAACCGTAGTCGCGGGGAGACAGTCCTGTCTGTCCGAAACGTCGGGATAAATAATTTAAACAATATAAATAATAAATCGCGTTTTAATCCGGTATACAGTGAGTTATTTAAATATTCAGTCTTTAGTAACAAAATGTTTTTTTATACAAGTCAAAAGACGAATAAGGATCTTGTGATCAGTTCAATATAATTTGTTATTGAGTATTTTTAGTTCCAGCGTTTGGAAATCCATTAATTCCAATCTGTGGCGGTACCACCATACAAGCCCAAAAGCCCGGCTTGCCCTAAAGCGCGAAAAGAAAAAAAATCATAAAAAAGTTTATATTATTTTTTGTTTAATTAACTTTAATTTCAAATTCAGCTTGTTTTAACAATAGTCACATTTTTATTGTTTCATTGCTGCACTGTTTTTTTTTCTTTCATTTTTTTAATGATATGCGGTAAAAATTGATTTTAAAAATGTGGAATAAGGACTGGCTGAAAATCAGCGCTGTACAGACCCCGGTTTGTCAGCTTTATGCTGAGCCTGCTGCCTTTTGTCACGAGTCTAGTATATAGTATGTAAGCTTATTATTCTTATAAATAGCACATTATGTATGTACTTGTGAGTTGTGACAATAAAGATCATATTATTATTATTATTAAAATACCCTAAACGTAATTATATAAATTATATGATTACGTAATTATAAAAGTTATATACATATAAACACGTATTACTTTAAAGGTAAAGCCGGGGTTTTGGGCTTGTATCGTAGTCCCGCTACTGATTCCAAATACATCCATACTTCTATACTAATATTTTAAAGAGGAAAGGTTTGTATTTTTGTATGTTATGAATGAACTCAAAAACCACTGGATCGATTTTAAAAATTCTTTCACCAGTAGACGCTTTCTATCTCGTACATTATCAGCGAGTAACATAGACTATTTTTTGTGTATAGTACATCTACTTTACCCCGTGTAAAGCCGGGGCGCGTTGCTAGTTATAAATACAGTAGAATCTCACTAAGCCGCTACTTCAATAGACAGGTTGCGACGTACAGTAACATAGATAGATAGAAATATTATTTACTGTCGTACGTTTTTATTACGGTATTACGTCTAAATTTAGGAAACATTAAGAAAGCACTAAGGTACATATAGAAACTAAGGTTTACTCAGTGAAGAATATCAATTAATATTATCTGTGTATGATGTCGGCGACGTAAAGGCGGCAGTTTGCGCACGCGCACTTCCAAAAAGAGCCGCCAAAGCGAATTATTCATGTAATCACTTCCGAATCATACTGTTCATTCTAAGTTACTTGTGAGTTAAAAATATCAAGTACAAAATTGTTAGGCGATAGAGAGTGATCGCATTTGATAGTTTTGAACTGCCGGCCTAGCATGACCGCCACGAGATATCTCGCGGACGAGAGAAGACAAACTAAGATGTAAGATATCTCGATATATAATAACTCGACATCGACAATTTTGATAAAAAATATATCTCGATCGACAAATATATCTATTTTTGATATTAAAAGTCGAGTTTTAAGTGTAATTGTCATGTTAGACCCAGAAGAAATAAAGAGATAATCTATTAGAACACGAGAAAACGGTCGACAAAATTTTGTCGCGGTTGTCATGCTAGGCCGGCTGGTGCCTGGTGTATCTACTCATATCAGATATTGTGTGTATATAAATATTCTATCTCGTGATCTCGGGAGCGCACGCTAAACATTTACGCACACTAAAACAATGTATATGTGCACGCTTGACAACATTCAGAGCCAAACGGACTTCGTGAGATATAATATCTATAATATAGATATTATATCTCACGGGTACCCAAGACACTGGGAGATATAGATTCTATATCTCCCAGTGTCTTGGGTACCTAATATATTGACGTTAAATATAATTTTGTCTGTTAACTAAAATATTTATTTAATTTTTATTATATGCGATCTCTAATGTACAAAGAAGATTATAATTAAAAAAAAAGCGTCAAAATCCAGAAAAAAAGAGCTTTTTTATCAACGTTTTTAATGTTATTTACGAGAATATAACGTCCTAATAAAACTCTTTCTGCGCATGACTTTCACGCTCAGCAGAACTATTTTTTTTTTAGGAAAAACTATGAATTATTTTATTTCCCCGCTAGCTTCTATAAATTGAACTAAACGTTCCGCCATTGTCATGGACTAAGGAGTCAAGGGCAGACAAATACTGAGAATGTGGTCTAGCTTCCGGCGAACGCTCTACGTAGAGTCATTATTAAAACGATGACAGCTAAGATTAATGTGACCTAAGCTTTACAATTATTGGTCTGTTCGCTGAATGAAGCGAAATATTTCTAAGAAATAATGGTCATTATATAGAATAATTTATTTACTGACTATTTAAAAGTAAAATTGGCTGAATATTGATTAATGAATGAATATAATATTTTTTTTTATAAATTTCAAATTCGATATTGACGGATCGATTGATTTCTAGATGTTCAGAAATCTATAGACCGAAAGCGCATCTTCATTCATACTTCAGGCATTTTAATATATAAACAGCACTTTGTTGTTTCAATATTTCTACCATTTCAATGCTCAAAGTGCTCGCTATGTATAAAGATATTAGACCTGGCGGAAATCGAATTCGCTACCTTTATATGTTCTTTTTATTCCAGAGCAGACAACCAAGTAGATAGTAAGTGATCACAACCGCCCATGGCCATCTTTATCTCTAAAACACATACCACTATCGAAAATAGAAAATTTACTATTTTTCTAAATTTTTCAAACACAATTTGAAACATATTTTCGTTGTCCCTACACCGTATTCTCTAAATAGTTGAAACTTTAATATCCCTAGAAAAGTAGCTGCAGTATTAAAGTAGCTACTACGTACATCTTCACAAGCGCTCGCAAAACACAACGTCAGTATAAAGAAAAACCTCGCGAATTTACACTTAAACCGGAAAAATCCGTGATTACGCCCCCTCCGAACGACACGAGAATAAAAAAGAAATCTCCTAAAACGTCATTACGGACATAACTCCGCTGTCCCCAGAATACATCTTCCATACAAAATACTTTAAGCGGAAACCCCATACGCATCATGACTCGACAATGGACAAATACCGCTATCACAAGTAATAAAAGCACCGAGCGCTCACATTAAAATCTTATCCCTTTCTTAAATAAAAAATTCACGAAAAATAAGAGTGGATACCTCCCCTCTATTATTCAGCGCACCCCCAACCCCCCGACACGGGTACTGTATGAAATACGTTGAACTCGTGTGAAGAAAATTCAAAGAAATTCTAACTTTACTACTGCGATGTAAAGATACTATTGCCGTATCACATCCAAAACAGAATGAAACAAAACTAGACTTACACATCCCATAAACAGAGTTCAAATTCGCTCGCACGCGAATGAGAATTTCGCAGGGAAATCGCGGCTTAGTCGTTAGATATTTAAAATGAGATGCAGCGCTAGGGTGGGGTGGAAATCCGAATTACCGGGGCGTATGTAATGATTTTCCCGGACGGAATTATGCCCCGGTATCGGAGACGAATTGGAGACTGGAAATTGGATGTTCTTTTTAAGTCGGAAACGAGGGTTACCGATGGATCGATAGAAATGTTTCTGGTCGAAATAACTAATGCTTTTGTGAACGGGACTTGGAATTTTTAATTGAAGACGGTCTCGAGCTTATTTTATGTATTAGATATGGTATAAGCTCATTTAATTGTTATTTTCACAGGTGAACTTATGAACCCGTATTGGTGAAATATTGTATGGACAAAGCTTTTATGTTTGATATCGACAAATCGTGAACTTGACGGTAAGTAAATATGTACTTCAACTACAGAACATTAGTCAATGATTCGCTGTCGACCTATGCTTTACTTCGAACTACACAGAAGATTGAAGCGTTTTGGACTGATAACAGCAAAATCTTCACAAACAACATTGTACTCTTTTAAATAAAATACTGTATACCGGATTAAAACGTGATTTATTATTTATATTGTATAAATTATTTATTTATCCCGACGTTTCGGATGCTTTTCAGCAACCGTGGTCGCGGGGAGACAGAAAAATGACAGTTGTCTGATTTTTGAAATGTCACAAAGTTGCCATATTCAATTCAATTCAATTCAAAAATAATTTATTAATTTAGGTAACTAGTAATATAAATAATAAATCGCTTTTTAATCCGGTATACAGTATTTTATTTAAATGTGTGATACTCGCGTTAATAAAAGACAATATAACATTGTACTCTTTCATTCTATAACACTTTACTCGGGGTAACTTACAAAATTTTATCAACATCGGTTTAGCGGTGAAATTAGTTACTGACGTACTTTTTGACGTCATACAAAGAACTATGACGTCACTACAAGTATCAATAGGCATTTTACCCGCCCATTTCCTTATACGACACTTCCGGGATTATGATACCTCTTTTTCGCTTCCATGAGTTAAAAGATTACTGACATGAGGTCATACTTCATGGTGTCTCCAGATAAACGTCTCAGGCACGACAGTACGTGGTTGTGATGCATCGTGGCGATACGTATAATTGGAATGGCCTGTGTCTACGATAGTGCGGTACTCCTGGGAGTCATGTATCATCAGGGCCCTCGACCTTTTAATGACTCTGACGGGCGGAGTTCCGGGTTACATACCCTTATTACTAGATGACAACAAATTCGGAAGCTAGACTGCAGCATCTATACTAATTATTATAAAGAAGACAGATTTGTTTGTTACAATTTTACTCAAAAACTACTGGACCGATTTTAAAAATTCTTTCATCAATAGAAAGCTACATTATCAGCGAGTAAGATTGTATAGTAATCTACATTGCAACCGTGCGAAGCCGGGACGTATCGCTATATAAAATAATCTGTGGAAGAATTCACTTTTGGTGGTGACACAAACTAATGATTTTTATTTTTTAATTCCAGAAAGCCCAGTAAAAAAATGATCACCGCGGAGCGCAAAAGGGATTCTACAAAGATGGCGATATCTTTTTTTTTTTGTAATTTCCTTAAAGTCAAGTTATTAAAACATGACAAACTATGTATACTCTGTTTTATGAAATGAACTTAATATAAAAAAAATATTGAAAAATCTTTTTTTCGCGCCCCTGACTGCATCTCACTCCTTAAGGTCGATCACTTGCTCTGTTCTGCTGTAAAAAGCAAAAACTTATAATTTGAGAACAGAGGATGGAAGATTTGCCTCGAATAGAAACGGACATAGACAGAAATTACTCTAAAGATTTGAATTCCTATGTATTTCTATGTACAAAAATTACGTTTATGTAGTATGTATCCTCTTAGGAATCATGCCAAGATGGAAGATAGGCTGATAACAGATCGCCACACGATTCCGAATAAAAAGTACATACAAAAAGCAGTTTAGTTCTCTGTAAGGCTACGCACATACGAGAAATATCAATAAAATTTATAAGGGTTTGTAACGACGAGTATTATAACGCTTTAGTTCAACATCTTATGTTCTTTGCGTCGCAATTGGAAGTTATCACTGAGTTATATAATAAACCAATACGTATTTTAAAAATATACGTATATAAAAAATACTATTTTTTTCCAAAGAACGTCACTGTAATTTGTATTTATTCAGTACCTACTACTTTAAATTTAAATAATCTAATTTTATCACGAAACTATACGTACAACAAATGACTTCAAAGGGCAGTATTGAAAAATATTACATTTTGCATAATAGCGTTATTGTTTTCAAAGTGCGAATATTGTAGTGATTCAAATTGTTTTTAAGTTTAATATAGTTTTCTGTGTATTTTTATGTTATTGTTATGAAGCTTTAAGCTTTTTTAACGCTCAATTCGATCTGAAATTTAAAAAAAAAACTAAATAATTTTATCACTTTGAGTCCCAAAATCTTTAAATAAACAATGAGCCCAAAACTAAGAAACCCTTTATCTTTAAGGTTCGGGTTTTAACCTTTATTTTCCTTAAGGTTCCATGTTTAATAGAATTTTGTCTGAATCTGTGTCAACTCCTGCGCAACAGACATCGATAAGCAATCGTGTACGCTATAATTACACTGGACGACACTAAATATATCTCGAGTACTCGATAAGGTGCTATGAGGGTTTTATTGGGCGATAAAACACAAAGATATAATTAAGTTATTAATTATTGCTATCGACAGTTATTATTTTATGGAAAATTACTATTAATATAAGTGTTTGAGGAACATTCGAGAAGCCACGTGGAAGTTATATGCAATACAGATATTCTATATCACGAAGTCCGTTTGTCTTTTTTTATGCCAAATATCGACAGACGAGCATAAGGTTCACTTGATGGTAGGTGATATCGCAGCCACAGAACATCAGTCAATAATGCCTATGACTTACTTTTTACTTCGAGTACCTATTCGTAAATCACTTCTACATCGATCTATGTACGGTGGTTCGTTGCCCGGTCGGAATTTCGATATTCATCCCACCCGAATGCTCGAAGTTAACAGACGTAGGGAAAACATGCTTACAGAAAATTATAAACATGTCGTCCCGGTGGGATTCGAACCCACGACCCATCGATGCGCACGGCAGGTGTTCTACCGAACGCGCCAACGGGCCCGTCAAAATGTTAAGAAATTAAAATATATGCTTGACCGTAAAAAGTATATACCTACTTATACTTTATTAACTTATTTTTTGATGTCAAGTGAGCACCACCATCCATAAGCAACCGTAAAATCAGGTGTCGAGAATATGTTGACGGACTTAAGTTCGCTTGAAAATTTACACGGTCTTATCGGTTCGGAATCAAAATTTGGTATGCAAGTTAGTGCCGGATTATTGGACGTGTCGGTCTATTGAAGTGCCGGATTAGTGAGATTGTTTTGTATTTTTAAATATATTTTACATACTTCAATCGAGACGTGGTTGCGTCAGGAATCTAACCCGCGACTTGACAAACAAACGAACTGTGTACAGGGGGCTTTGTTTGCAAACGCATACGTATTATAGGGGACGCCTGGCTAGACTGATCATTTTCTTCCCGCTGTTGGGGGGTTTTCAATTCCACATTCAAATATTAATGGATTTAGATGTCATGGGTAACATTGAATCTTCTTGCGTTATATTGAAATCTTTAGGTATAGGATACACGACACAACGAAATATACAGAATTATATTTTTCAAATATTTTTTTAAAAATATATTTAAAAAAAATATCTATGTATATTATCTATACTATTATAAAGAGGAAAGGTTTGTTTGCTTCTTACGATTCAACTCAAAAACTACTGGACAGTTTTTAAAAATTCAATCACCAATAGAAAGCTACATTATTAGCGAGTAACATAGGCTTTTGGTGCATAGAACATCTACATTACCTGTGCGAAGTCAGGGCGTGTTGCTAGTCAGGAATAAAAATAAACTGTCGAAAAGTTTATTAACAAGATTTTGACGACAACAAAAACTGTGTATTGCCAGAAATCGAATTTGTTAATGTTGAACAAACACATCCTATATTATTGCGCTATGTTTTATTGTTGCTTAGAGGGATAAGTGCCTGGGAAGTAATATATAGTGGGATACTAAAGGAAAGTCTAAATTAAAAAACAAATTCTAACATCAGAAAACTAAGTTCAAAGTGTCGTTCATTGTTTTCAAAACATAACCCAACATTTACATTTTAAAAATATAATTAGGGATTAAAAGTACAATTATATGACTGGAAAAACGTTCCTAATAAAATGATATCAATAGTTTCAAAAGTAGTAGTGTTATTTAAAAATTACAATAATTTTAAATTTAGAATGAGAACACATCTATAAAGGATTGTTTCTATAGCATTCTCAACTGCTTTTCATTGTCATACAATTGCAAAAACATGCAGCTTATTGTTTGCATACATTCAAAATTAAAAACATTCATTTCTATCCAAGTTAATACAAAGTGGAAACGCGGTCAAATTTTTCTATACGAAATAAAACTAGATGTAATCCGCCGACGAAAGCAAGCGACCCCGAAATTGCTAGCAGCATTCACCCAGACAAAAGCTCTAAACACCCCGATGGCAAAAAGAAAATTTCCATCCCCTCCTTCATTTAAATTTCCCGCCCCAAAGCGGGGCGGCGACATGGGGGTGGCTTCTGCACAAAAGAGACGCAGCTTAACTTAGATAGAAAAGAATGAGACGGCCGTATGTCCACCTGTTGCTTTATAAGTTTCATATTTTCGCGTTATCTTTTTTCTTTTCTTACGTAAAAGGATTTGAATGGCGCGCCGCGTGCATGCGTACTACGCTTAGGTATCGAACGGTATTGATGCGACGCGTTCGATTTGACAGATTCGAAATTTAAATTTCATTTTGTGCTTTTAAATTTAGAATAAGTTTAATATAGATATATGAACTTTTTGGAAAATAATTATAATATAAGATAGCTGATTATGTAAGTTATGTTCTGGCTCCATTTTAGTAAAATCCTATTCATATTAGATTTGAATTTGGAATATTTGGCAATTAGCAAATATTTTGACTGTTTATATATGTAATATGACAATTTATGAGTCGTATAGAGTCAAAGGCGGCTATCTGACTTATGGCTGATTGTTAGCAATTTAAAAAAGAAAACGTTTTTTTCCTTTTTTTTTTGTATTAGGGATCATTAATTGCATGTTTAAGGTATCTATTAATATTAACAATTAAAGATAAAATATTTATAAGCCATCTCAATGTTGGGAACCAAATACGAAAGCATCCAACGTTTTTTGTTATCATTCTGATTATTTTTAACACCGACAGATATAGTTATAATCGTTTCTTGAAACATACGCGCTTCATTCAGGATGAAGACAGAAATAAAAATTGTTTGTGTTAGTGTTTCCGGTGAGTCGCGGGTTCGAAGCCGGACGGTACACGTGCTGCGGTTATAGCGAAGTAATAATAATTAAAATAATACTATTTAGTTTCACTGTTTATAATATTGTATCATGTTATAATTTTTTTTTGTGTATGAACTATAAAAAGATAAGCTTCCTGACATGCAATATTTAATATCATGGTAACGGCATATCATGGGTTCTATCCCCACTGAAGAAACATATGTTGTTCCATACATTGTTTTTACATGCATAAAAAAAATCCAATTCTTTTTTTTCTTGAATGTCTTACATGTACTAAATAATTTTATGCAATTTAACTATTAGCTATTCCTGATTTTGCCCAAAGATAATTTCAACCAGAGTTCGAAAAGACACTTTCACGATTAGTGCTAAATCAATTTTGATAAAATTTTCCAAGGTTATACTGTCATGCTATTTTTATCAGGGTTTCAAACGGTCACTTATTTACCACTACACCATTGGCTAGATTATGAGGGTAGTGCAAAACGAAAAACTTCATAACATTCTTTTGTCTACACGAATATTATAAAGAGGAAAAAGATATGTATTTTTGTATGTTTGTAACGTATTAACTCAAAAATTGCTGGACCGATTTTAAAAATTCTTCCACTAATAGAAAGCTACATTATCAGCGCTAATTAATTATTCAGGCTGTTTTTTATAGTATGTACATCTACATTACATCCGTGCCGAAGCCGGGGCGCATTGCTAGTATATTGATGCACCTTGCTGTTATCACATATTATTAAGACAATCAATCATCTACTTAAGCTCTGGTTTAGAGACGGATTATAATAAATCTGCCGGATCAAGCGTTCAATCTTTTTTGGTCACTGTGGCCAAGCCCTTATTGACAAGATATCGTATTCTGTTAACACAATGTCGTTACGACCGCAGCGATTTACCGCTGTACGATATTTTGACGCTTAATCTATACTTCTATAATAATAATTAATATTATAAAGAAGAAATATTAATATTTTAGAATTTTTGTATTTCTGTATGTTATAAATAAACTCAAAAACTACAGGACTGATTTTAAAAATTGCTAGTAATTTATAAGATACATATTGTTTTATATTGCATTCACGATATTGTAATATTGACAGGCGCGGGCGCAACGAACAGTATCGAAACTGTAAAGTACTTATATTGCAATTTCGATACTGTTCGTTGTGACTGTCGATACTGGCTATAATTTACATAGATAATTTGTAACAGCTTTATCTAATATATAAAATTCTCGTGTCACAATGTTCGTTCCCATACTCCTCCGAAACGGCTCGACCGATTCTTATGAAAATTTTTATGCATATTCAGTAAGTAAGTAAGTGAGAATCGGCTACTATCTATCTTTCAAACCCCTAAGTAATAAGGGTTGTTCACCCTTAATTTTTTTTTTTTTTAATTATTGGACGAAATTTTTTTTTTAATTTTTTTATAATGTGGCATTAAAAAATACATACAACCCTATATTTTCACTCTTCTATTATCAACCCCTGCTTTTTAGAAATTATTTACATGGCAAAACAACGATTGCCGGGTCAGCTCGTTATTTATATTTGTATTTCTGTGTGATTTAATAAATAAATATTGAAGGTAATGTTGAACATATTTTAAAATAGAATTTGTATTATTAGCGTTACAAATATCCACAATTCTTGATAATTGAAGTATTTTTATTAGAAGGATAATTCAAGAACATGTGAACGTATTTAAACTGCATAGAAAGACTCGTTAACATGGTATGCGTATAAATTAGTGGTATACTCATTTATACGCATTTACATTAATAACGATATAATAATTATAATTATTTTTATTTACGATACGACAAAAATGTCGTAACGATTGAATGACAACAAGTTAAAAAATATATGACAATGGTGTCATATCAGTAGATTAGATACAGCAAGCATTTGGAGATTCACAAGTTACATGATTTAATGTCGTGTTTTTTTTATCACAATAATAGACATGTTGACAGACATAATCGAGCAAATCACGTGATATTATGTTATTGTAACACATTTTCGATATCTTTGAAGGACGAAAAGAAAGAAATTATGTTTGTGTTGTCGGGATGTCCTAGACTTTATTATCACACAAGCGACATTATGTCTTCACAAAGATCTGTTTCAGCATACTATTTAAAAGGGAATACCCCAGTCCCCTAGTAGGGCATGGGACCCATTTCCGAGTCTGTTTCACTGATAATTTTTCTTAATAGGCAAGCAAGTAATCTTCTGTGCCCTGCCCGACCGAAACACTTTTTTTTAATCTTTTCCCCGGGATTCGAACCTAGGACCACCAGTGCCATCGCATCACGCTAATAGTGGTAGATCAGTGGATCCACGGAGGCGTTAACCCAAACTAACCTGAAGATAAAGCTACCTTTTTTATGTAAGAAAAATAGTTTTTAATTTTTTCCATTTTTTCTTTTATTTACTATTGCACTGTCCACACACCTCTCCACAAAGCCAAGGTTAACTGGCAGAAAATGCCTTTGGGCAATAAGTTCGCCTTTTGTACACTACTTTCTGTGCAATAGAGTTTAAAATAAAATACCTTAAATCTAATAATAAAGTTAATGTTAAAAGTAATTACCATAATAATATTATTTACCATAGAGACCGGCAGTGGATGGGCCCCGCCGTTGGGGTAGGGGTAAGGTGCCATGAGGTAGCCCATGTTGAATCCGGCGGCTGGGTGGGGCTCGAATTTACCTGGAAACGAAATTTAACTTTAAATCAACGAAGGCAAATGTCAACGAAACGGGACCCACCACATGACGGGTTCGTTGGCGCGTTCGGTAGAACACCTGCCGTGTGCCATGGGTCGTGGTTTCGAATCCACATGTTTATAATTTTCTGTAAGCATGTTTTGCCCACGTCTGGTAACTTCGGACATTGATCGGGTGGGAGGAATTTCGATGTGCCAACGAAAATCAAAATATATATTACTAGCTGTTGCCCGCGACTTCGTCCGCATCAATCATTTAAAAAGGAATAATTATTTCCTACATATTTTTTGGGTAACTTGAACCGTTTACGCAGCGCACGCAACGGAAGCCCTCAAATATGGATATTTTACCCGTTTTTGCAACATTTTTCACTGATGCTTCGCTCCTATTGGTCGAAGCGTGATATTATATAGCCTAAAGCCTTCCTCGATAATTAGACTATCCAACAAAAAAAAAATCAATTCCAACCAGTAGTTCCTGAGATATATTAGAAAATAATTTTTATGAAATTCAGTAGGTATAAGTGAATTCCCGAGTCCCCTAGTGGGGCATGGGGCTGACCCATTTCTGTGTCTGTTTCACTGTTCATTTATCTTTATAGGCAAGTAGGTGATCAGCCTTCTGTGCCCTACCTGACCGAAACAATATTTTAATCTTGTGTCCCCGGGATTCGAACCCAGGACCTCCGGTGCTTGCAACGCGCTTACCACTGAACCACAGAAGCGGTCTAGAGAAATGCAGTATAGAGATATATCTTAAAACACTAGGAAGCCATTAAAACATACGCAAAACATTTCCATTGTATATACGGAATACGAAGAGATAGACAATATTTTTCAAATATATAATAATATAAATTAACCATATTTCGAACTAAGCTTTAAACTGTAAAAAAAAACTCAATTTCATTAGGAAACACCGAAGTGTTTTAAATGAAACGCATGATAGTTATATGCCAAACGGAATGATTTTAATTTGCTACCTAATTCGCAGAAATGGCATTTTGTCTTTTGGAGAATAGTTGTTTGTCGAATTACATAAGTTACATATACTCTATATTCAAGTATTTAAAAAATTCTAATTAAAAAAAATATACCGGCTTTATTAGCTATTTAAATCTTAGAACATAATACGTGGAATATTAAAAATGTAGCCGTAGTTAGAAGGGTTGTACACTCGTAGAGAAAATTATACCCGGGCGAAGTCATTTAGTTGTGTAATTGCGCGACTGTACCTAGTGTAGTGCTGACATAGTATATAGTACTATATTGTATATGTTTTGTCTCGTTGTAGGAAATAAATGGAGCACTATTTTTCCCGTTTCCGAGATAGAGTTTTCTAGGTGACAATTGCGTCAAGTAGTGGGTTCTGATTTAGAGCAGACAATATATGTATGTAGCCGCAGTATAGAGTAAGTTGTTCTTTCTTTATTAACTCATGCTTTTACGATTAGTCGCGAGTTCGAGACCCGCAAGGACAATATGTTTAAAATAATATGTTAATATTTGTTCTCTAAGATTTGTCATTTTGGGCATTAAACTAGACGAAATTCAGATTATGAATACACTATCGACGAGTACTCGAAGTAAGACATAGGTCAACAGCGCATCATTTCTGATGTTCTGTACCTGAGTCACCATCAAATCAGTCGATATAAAAAAAACATTTTACAAATTACAGATTCCGAAGTTTAAGACATATTCCATAACCTTGTTTAACTTAGTCTGTGGTCTATCAATTCATAACGGAAATATGACTCTCAATCACGAACCCAGTAGCTAAGCATAGACAAACTAAAAACCTGTGTACACATGTATTCTCTCGGGCGATGTTTGTTTAGGCTGGACCTACCGCCGCTACCCAGAATCGGACCACATCCTTGACCAAAACCATTCCCACAATAATTTGTAAGTATATTAATATCGTAAAAATAATATTACATCTTATAATGATTGCTGGGTGTATTAATAAATAAGCTTAAAATTTTGTTACGAAATACTGTGTTATTTTTCCTTTTGTAAGAACTCTACTTACTTTAAAAAGTAGAGTTCTGTATACCAGATTAAAACGTTATTTTATTATATTGTTTACATTATTTGATGTTATTTGATTTTGAAAAGTTGCCATATTAACGCCATTTATTCCAACGGAGTTGATACTTACTGTAATTATATACAGTATTTTATTTAAATGTGTGATACTCGCGTTAATAAAAGACAATACTATATTATGTTACTTTTATATTGTAACCTCTATTTTATTATTAATGAAATACTTCTATTAAACTTTACAACGGTATCGAGTCATGACTTTAATCATGCTCGTTGTAAAGTACTAAATCTAAAGAATAAAACTGAATAATATTCTCGTTTTATTTTATTACCTTTTCACTTAAATGTATTGAAATGTTCCCACTCAAACGGAGTGTGTCAATACCGTTATTCAGATGTATTCAAATCTTTATTCAAGTACTTTTTGATGAAATGTAATTTAATGAAATATATCCTTATTGTACACTACCAAAATTAAATATAACATATATAGAAATATACATAAAAAGCAATAGGCGGCCTTATCGCTTAAAAGCGCAACTTCCAGGCAACCTGTACTGGCTAATCTGAAATAAATTTAGCTGATACGGTAACAGTAGGTGATGCTTTCGATATACATATAATTATAACATAAACGTACAGTAAATAATTAATGAATACAAGAAAATAACTAACTAATAATTAATAGATATCCAAAAACGCGTGTTACATACTTAAAATAAACAAAAGTACTAGGAGATCATCACATAGTAAGAGATGTTGACTCAAATATCTCGCTTCAAACCGGATATGGAGCGATTCCCAAATAATTTGCGGTCAAATCTCTTCACCCCTATATTTATTTAAGATGGCGTTTTTGTTATAAAATTAATATTGAATTTCCTGACAAAAGGTTTCCTTATCGCAAAATTTTATGTTACATTAGATGTATCAATATCAGATAAATTTTTATCTTTATATAAAGGGGGCACAATATGTGTATTTTTTTTTGAAAAATCGTTTTTTTTAAAAAAAAAGGAAAAAACAAAGGTCAGAGTACATATAAGCGTAATTCAAAAACTATTGTAATTAACTATTTAAATAATTTAATTAGTATTTCTAGACAGAATTAGACTGGGTTTAAAGGCCGGTATCGTATCCTCAACACCTCTGGTGTTACTGAAGTCTATTAGCTGCCGCTAAACAGATAAGCCACCTGTCCGTTTGCCACCTCTAATATAAAAATATACATATTTTCGATAGTTTTTTTTTTATGTTAGATATCGACAGACGAGCATAAGGTTCACTTGATGGTAGGTGATACCTCAGCCACAGAATATCAGTCAATGATGCGCTGTCAATCTAATTTTTACTTCGATCATTCGGAAATCCATAGACTGAAACCGAAACGCGCAATATCTATGAGTAGGTATAGTGTTTAGGATCATAATTTTCTCACGCGAAGCTTTAATATATCCTGATTTTCAGATGAGCTCAGCTACTACGAAAGTTTTTACCTTCTGTAATCTGGCTTCATTGTTTTTCACACCAGTGTGACCAGGCATTAGTGAAATATTCGGGATAAATTTAACCCCTTACCCAGTCTGAGCACGTAGTTACGTTAGGTACCACCGGTCTGTGTGACATTTGCGATACATCGCCCCCAAAATAATAAAATTTAAATGAATTTAAAAAATATAAAACACTTAAAAATAAGACTGACGATTGTAAATGTAGTACGGATGGCCGGGAGAAGGTAGGTCCGTGAGACCGTGGGTAAGTATCGATGAAATTGCCGATGATAATAGTAGCGCACAGTAGTTATGAAAATTGTTTCAAACCATACATTTCCCTAAAACATCATTTATATTGTATTTATCCCGAATATAAGTCTTTCATAGTTAATATTATACTGAAAGTTTCTAGAAACATTAAAATCTCGAATTATTCCTATTTTTCGAATACCTTTCATATTGCCTTTATAGACAAGCTTTATTGTCACCCTACATGAATTCGCGTAAAAAAAACTCGTTAATCTAACAACCTGAACTTAATTGTGAACGCATATCAAGTTCCAATTAGAACTCGGGTATAATGACATAAAACATCAGGTAGCCAGCAAAACGCAAATCGTTAGAGCGAGATGCAGCGATCGTTTACCCCGCGTTAGAGAGGGATAAAACCATTTCTTATAGGCGTAAGAGTTGGATGTAGAATTATAGATTTCTTACGGTTCTGATGCGAATGTTGGTTCTTGTAAGGATCTGTTTTGCAAATGCCGTGATTTATGACGACAAATTGTGTTATCATCATTTGTTAAATGCGAAATGGCATTGTCGTTACTCATATCAGAAGTGGCAACATAATATCCTTTTTACCTCACAATACAAGGTTTCTTTCTTTAGAAATGACTAGTATGTACCACGGTGATAGTTAATCAGATGGTTTTTCAGCCTTTGGTTGAGTTGGCAGATTGAGACCCGTATTCCAAGATGTGACTTAGGTCTATAATTTCCATAGTATTTTGACATTTTGACAGTTCATAGACAAAAATTGTATTTAAACATGATTAGTGTACCAGGGTTATATAAACTATAGGTAGGTTTCTGCTTCCAATAAATTCGCTTATGGATAGACCGCCTCTTCAGTGGTAAGTGAACCCGGGTTCCCGGGTTCGTATCCCGCCCACAAAGTTAACAAAAAAGTTTCGGTGGGGTAGGGCACAGAAGGTGGATTACCTATTAAATAAAAATGAATAGTGAAACAGACGCAAAAATGTGTCTGCCCCATGCCCCACTAGGGGACTCGGGAATTTTAAGTACCAGGACATGAGAAATATGTAACAAGTATTGTATGAATCTATACTGGTTAATAATATTACTAAAGAATACACTAGAATTATTAGAAAGCAATGATCAGTGAAAAAGACACAGAAATGTGTCTGCCCCATACCCCACTAGGAGACCAGGGATTTCACTTATAGGAGCACATTGACGCCATTATTATAAAACTTTTTGCTTGAATATAACGTAATTGAGAACGTTGAGTTATAATCCGATGAAATTCGATTTCCTGCTTCAATAATTGGATTCCGTTTGCTCCGAATAAATTACATTTATGATGTTGTTTAAAAATTAATTTACATGTTTATTTTATATTTCAGGTTTGATTAATGATATCTCTTTAATTTCTGAACGTTCTAATAAGAAACTGTTAGAAGAGATAAGGCATTGAAATTGTTCACTAGATGGCGTGCTAAACAAAAAGCTAATTTGATAGTTTGCTAGGACTTGTATGATGATTTTTAATAATTTATAGGAAATTTAAATTACAAAAATAAAAGGAACATTTCCTTGTTTAAAAGTCTAAAGTGCTTTAAATGAGGTCGGATATCTTTTGAGAAAGCGATGAAAAACTGACAAGCATTCATAATTCATTGAAGATTATAAGTTAAGAGATTTAAGTCCTTAATAATAACAAATTAACTCATTTTTTTTTTAAATTAAAATTTAAGATTATGGTATTAAAACACGCTGTAACGAACTAAAAATAGTTGAAAGTGTTTATAATTTCTAATTAAATAATGATTATGGTACTTTATAATTCTTTTCAAGCCCAATTAGCACTAACGCCCTAAAGCACTTATAAATTCTATAACCTAGCATCTAATAATAATTTGTTAACCACCCAATACTCATAAAATATCCCATCAATAACCTCAGTACAGTCGAGCACAAAATAATCTTCAATCTTATTTCAAAATGCGAAGGTTCAAAATTCTGTCACTGGCTGTACCTGTATTTTTTCTTCACGAACGGGTCGTGGCGACTTGATCAGATTAGACCAGGGAACCGGTTACTCGAAAACATCCCGTGGAAAAAAGTAACAAAAAACAACACTAATAACAACAAATAACGAGGCGTTCGGCCGAGGCTAGTGATGTGAAATGTCGATAAGTCGTGATTAGGTGAAAATTTTAGAAACTATAAGGGTACACAAAAATATAGTGTGTAACTAAGCTTTACTTGATATTATCCCTACTTAATAATATAAATGTGAATGTAAGTTTGTTTGTTACGCTTTCACGCCAAAACTACTCAACCGATTATCATGAAACTTTGTACACATATTCTTAGAGTTATTATCACGTATCACGCATAAAGGACATAACTATGGATACTTTTTATTAAAAAAAATGGTTTTTTTTTACGGTGGGTAAAAAAAAAATTTAGCAACTGCGAAGCCGGGGCGTTTTGCAAGTATATAATAATTATTATTTATGTTCTAGAGTTATAAGCGAACACATAAAATGTTTCTAAAAAAAATATTAATAATATTAAATGATTTATATGCCATTATATCATTTAACTTTTCTTCTAAAAGTCTTAAATAATAGAACATGAATAAAAACCATATAATATCTAATATAAAATTCTTTTTCGTTCAAAGCAGTCCATCGATGGCTCTCCAGTAGAGTATTGATCGAATTCAAAACTGATGACGAAGGCTCTTGACCGGCTCTCTAATACGTCTTATCTAGCCTACGTTCAACGTTTTATATCCACGTAGCCACGAGAGCTTCTAAGTATATGCTAAAGCTTAACATTTTTTATATTTCTAACGATTAAACTAATGATTTTATGAAGTATTAAATAGGGTTACCGTACGTCAGGAATTTTGGCCATGTCAGGAATGCGGCCGAAAAATATCAGGAATTATTAATAAATTTTTATTTTGTTGTACCTTAAATGAAAACCCCTGTTCTGTAGGTACTATATACTTATTATACTTTTTACAACTTAGCAGTAAACATTATCCTTATACTGTCTCGTTTAAACTAACTAAATATATGAAAATAACACTTAAATTAAAATAAATAATTTCAGGTATTTGCATCGCAAATCAGGAATTTTGTCAGGTATTCAGAAATTTGTATCTGATAACCCTAGTCTTGTATGAAGCTTCAAAGCTGGTAACTTTTATTTAACTTTAATCTGTCATTGAACGACGTATTTACAAGGAATTGAGTTCCATTCATTACACATTAAATGAAACGAATAGTCATCACTTTGAAAACGTTTCAAACTGCAGTGAATTGTGAATTGAATTGCAAAGAGATGACGAAAGTTTGATTAAAATTCAGTCAAAACTGGATGATATGCTAAAATGGAGAAAGTATATCGAATTTTTAAATTCCGTTCCATTTTACAACTTTACAAAAAACTTATATGTTTAGATTTATAAAAATTAAAAATATTAATATCCACAAAATTACACTTCTTTTTTAATATTTACAACTTTACTACACTAAAAATAAAGACATATTCAAACATAGAAATCACAAAGGAAAAACACAATTGGCATTAGCATTTATCGATATTTAATAATCACATCACTAAAAACAGTGGAACGCAATGATATTATACGAAAATATTGTAGCGATAGTGACAGATGATTATAAGCTGGCGATAAAACACACATAATTCTCACATAATGGACCACGGGGTCGGTGATAATTCCCACCTTCGAGCGTACTTTACAGAAATCAATTTCACATTGAATTTACTAGAGACGAATTATATAATCATCGTTTTGTCTTGCCCGTCAGATTGTGATTCATCGGTGTAATCAGAGGTGAATTATTGTATCTACATCGAGATTTAATCGCGATTTATTAACTGCTAGATCATTAATGAAATCGTTTTATATATTTACTTTTCGTATGGCAACATTTTGGCTGCATTGACTATAACTATAAGCGATTCACTCCGGCTTCGCAGGGGTGCAATTTAGATGTACTATACACAAAACAAATAGTCTATGTTACTCGCTGATAATGTAGCTTTATATTGGTGAAAGAATTTTTAAAATCGGTCAAGTAGTTTTTGAGTTAAATCGTAACAAACAAATATTTCCTCTTTATAATTTTATTATTAGTTTGGATAACGTGTGTGACCTACTCTTGTCTTTTTTGTCCTCTGCGAAAATTGTTTTGTAATTTCTCATTCTAAATCCATACTCGACAACTGTCAAAATGTCTCTAAAGAAGTTTTGAGTTTTAAAAGTTCTCCATATTCTAAGACGTCAAACTCAATATTCCAAGACGTCAAACGTCTTAGAATAATATATTCCCCCCTCCCCCCATAATCATCCCAATTCATCCATTATATAAGCTACTGGCAAAGCGTGAAAATTTTAAAAAGGTAAGCTGTTTCAAAAAGCACCATGCTGAGAAATTTGGAACTGTCAACAGTGCAAGGAAGACCCAAATTAAAGCGAAAGGTATCCTCCATATTGTACTGTTTGGTTTTTGTTATGTTAGATATCGACAGACGAGCATGAGGTTCACTTGATGGTAGGTGATACCTCAGACACAGAACATCAGTCAAGGATGCGCTGTCGACCTACGTTTTACTTCGAGCATTTCGAAATCCATAAACTGAAACCGAAACGAACGTAATATGCACTTCACGGTTCCATCTATGAACGGTGGTTCGTTATCCGGTCGGAATTTCGATATTCCTCCCACCCGTTCAATGCCCGAAGTTAACAGATGTAGGGAAGACATGTTTACAGAAAATTATGAACATGTCGTCCCGGTGGGATTCGAACCCACGACCCATCGATGCTCACGGCAGGTGTTCTACCGAACGCGTCAACGAGGCCGTCAAAATACCAGTGACCAAATATTTTTTACATCTTGTTTCCCCGGGACTCGAACCAAAAAGCAAAGCTTACAACCACTAAGCCACAGAGGTGGTCACTTCCTTTGATTAACTCAACCATATTTCAACCATGTTTTTTTTAAGTGTCAACCTTCGTTAAAACAAGCCTGACTCAGAAGTTCCTCGGATACTCAATCATTTTGTCATTTTATTAAGTAGCGAAATGATAACGACATAAAGACGACATTTCTTAATGTATTATATTAATTCGAACTTGCCAAGTTGATGAATTTTAAATAACTAACCATACTTTTAAGTTGTAAGAATTTTTATGTATGGCACTTATATATTTTCTTTGTACAACGTCATCACAAATCGTTCTGCCTTGTCACTTATTATATACTAGCAAAACGCCCCGGCTTCGCACGGGTGCAAATAGATGAAAAAAAAGCAAAGCCTATGTTACTCGCTGATAATATAGTAGCTTTCTATTAGTGAAAGAATTTTTAAAATCGGTTGAGTAGTTTTTGAGTTAAATCGTAACAAAACCCCACAAATTGAACAAAATGACATAGTACTACCCCTCGCCGTATTGCTCGATGCCCTGCGTGGAGCCACAGCGGTGCGAAGCGGACGGCGTGTATTTTTTGTTTACATTGATATTTTTAATTTCGTAATATCTTTTGAATGGAATGTCCGATTTCAATATTTCAAAAAGTAATCAACAGCTATTGAAACAGTCTTAAATATGAAACAATTTATTTGGATAAGAATTAATACAGAGGTATGGATAGCAGGGTCTGATTTTGATCGGCATTTCTATCAACTTTTAAAATGTACAAAAGTAGTTATAGTAACATAACTACAATAGTTAGACATATGGTCTCGCGAAGTTTTTTGTAGATATTTATATGTTCTATAATATTGTAGAACTTTATTTTGTTCTATCATCAATACTTTTCGCAGCGCATGCGACGAACAACATTTTTTGGCAAATTTTTTTACACCTCGGGTTGGTTTTAGTAGGAAATTCTAAGGATCTCTATTTTTTTCTAGTAATAAATATAGCCTATGTTACTCAGCGATAATGTAGCTTTCTATTGGTGAAAGAATTTTTCAAATCTGCCAAGTAGTTTCGGAGCCTATTCAATTCATACAAACAAACAAAAAATCAAACCTTTCCTCTTTATAATATTTGTATAGATAGGATAACTAGCCGTCCCCGCCCGCCCGCTTTGCTGGGCGAATTGTAAAGGATAAACGAATATGAACTATCCACATATATTTGAAAAAAAATGGTAAAGGGTTGATGGAATTCAAAAAATGAATAGCCTACAATCTTCTACAATTAATTCCGCGTCGAATGGTCATGGTATCATGCCGATCGGTCCAGAAGTTTTCAAGTTTATCGATAACAAAGAAAAAAAAAGTTGCTTATTCGGTCCAGAAGTTTTCAAGTTTATCGATAACAAAGAAAAAAAAAGTTGCTTATATATATATATATATATAGAGATGATGAATACTTACCAAAAACTGGACTGAGATCTGATTTAACAGATAGTTTTCCCGAATATGGTTCTCCGGACTTTTCCTGTAAACAAAAAAAAATTATTAGGACTTAACTCATCGTCACAAATTCTCTCACAAGTCAAACCTCTTTAATATAAAACTAATCGTGAGAACCAATCTTAACAGAATCACTATTCTTCGAATTTAAAAAAAAAACTGTCTAAATCAACTTGTCAAGGGGGCGTACCAAGCAATTCACTCCGCTCGCTTCCCCAAACACAATTCGATATAATAATGGACATAACAAATCGTAATGTTTCCGCTATCATTAATTCGAGCACCGAATTTCCTCTATCTCCAATGAACCGTTCGAAGTCTCAACACCTTAGGGGGCTTATTTTCGAGTATTTGCAGTCTCGAACACGACATTTCGTATAGTTATAGAAATATTCGCAAAACCAATTCATTTTCGTTGTAACAGATTTAATATCCTATAGGGCATGAAATGCAATCAACAACATGCTTAAAAAAGTTTGATACTGGTGTTTTTTTTTCATAATCTGAAGAGGTTTTGATAACAGACGTATGTATACTTATATATAAGATGCTAATCATTTTGACAATATAAACAAATATATATGTATATGTTTAAGTTTTGAATATGAAAGTGGATGGGTATAGGGGAAGAGGGAGGCCGAAAAAATATGGATTGACTGTGTGAATAATGATTGAGGGGTGTGACCGATGATATGGTGAGTGAAAGAAGAGAATGGAAAAAGAGAACATACTGCGCCGACTCCAAATAAAAAAAAGGGAACAGGGCAGAAAGAAGAAGATATGTATATGTTAATTCTAAGGATTGTAATAAAATTACTAAAAAATATTGAAGAAATGTTACTATCATTTTGTTTAACCAGTTCAATTCGTTAAATCGCTAGAAGTAACACTTAAAATTTCATCTATAATCGCGTGCAATGATCGCAATATCGAGTGATAATATCACGATGATCAGAATAGTTCCTCGTTTTTAGGAGGGTCGTAATTGTATAAGTCAGAATCAGTTTACCCCACTCTGAAATGTTTACCCCAATATCAGGGTAATAGCCCCAATTGATAGATTTTTACGTGAGAGCCATTGTCCACCTTTCACGCCCAATTTTCTACTTAAATTACATGTTGGGGCAGTTATATGTTGATTTTTGGGATAAGTATGTTTAATTGATTGACTAAACCTTGATTTTGATTTGAAATCATTGATTATGATTGATAAATTATAGAATTTGTGCAAGTTTATCGTGAATTTTGGTTATTTTTACTGTTGGTAAGTTGGTGGTTTTGCGTGTAACTTCGGAGATCCATTAAATAAGTGTTGAAAAAATATTTTGGAACGTTGTACCTACTAAAAAATAGTATTTTACCTACCTACTAAAAATGATAAAATATATTTGACATCAATTATATGTAATTACACAGTAATATTATGTAAATTAACAATCAGTCTCGTTCCTCACTAAAAGGCACTGTCAAATATTGTTTTTTTTATTGTTTTTATTGTATTTATATAACACTAGCTGATGCCCGCGACTTCGTTCGCGTGGTCTTTATCGCTGAGCTTTTGAGCAATGTTTCTTCATATGATATATTCATATCCACTAGTCTACGAATACATATTGAAAGCGGCGAAATAATCAAACTATTTCATTTACATATCAAACTGTGTTAACATCTGACAATTCGAAAAAGTTCAACGCGAGTCAGTTTGCATTGCAATTAGGGCATGCAATTCGGATATTCGGATATTCATATTATTCGGATATTCGCTACATTAACTATTCGAATAGTACCTATATAATTATTCGGTTTTTTTGAACATTTCGAATACCTACTATTCTACATCGTTTTAGTAAATGTATGATTTTTTACTAACCACTCCACCTACAAGTGTTGAAGCTGAACGTGTATTTTCGGCTAATAGGTTTTTTTGTAATCATTTGAGATGTTCATTTAATGACGATACTTTAGACGCCCTCAGTTTCCTACGGTCGTATTTTCGGAACATAACAAAGTATTTTTTTTTCAACTTATAATTATGTTTAGACGACTTTTTTGAGCACATATTGGTTCCTAATTAAAATGTTTAAGTACTAAAAAGGTTTCTTTTCATTTACACACATTAAATAAAACACAATTCGAAAAATTCGTATTATTCGAATTATTCGAATAATGCTTATTATAGAATTCGAAATATCCGAATACCTACTTCGAACGAATAATGCATGCCCTAATTGCAATTTGCTGATATGGTGCCTTTAAAATAATATTTAAATGATAACTTTTCTTTCCAACAACCAAAACAAAGCCTATATGTTGTCCTGGGCTTTACTTAGTATCTTCGGAGGTTAGCGTGAACAAACAGACAGACAATAATCTTAAAAAATACATTTATGCATTCTTCTACTTTAATCACCCCTCTTAATTTCTAGTAAAAATATTTAGTGAAGCGTAATTTCGATCCTACTCTTATTACTTATTACATAAAACAGCTCGGTTAAAAAATAAACTACACGTTGTATTCTACGCAGACGTAGTCGCGGGCAGAAGGTAGTAAAATATATTTCAGTGTGTGGTGATCTTTATTAATCGATCTCCAAACTACGGTCGGAATGGCAGTAATGAAATTCCTGCAACACATAGCTTACCAAGGCTAAAAAAAGAAAAATATATGCAATAAATAGGAATTTATGTTCTTGTTTTTTAAATAGTTGGCACTTGTGGATGTACAATCGGCAACAATTAAGTAGTATATTAAAGTATTAATCATATTCAATTATGCGTTGCCGACTTATTTTTAACTTCGATTAATTAGAACAATCGTTAGGTAATTTAATAATGATTAATTTATTTTAATGTCAACAGACGAGCGTGATACTTGTCATTATGACAAATCACTGATGCGCTGTTGACATATTTTTTACTTCCTGATGTTGAGCTAATTCTGTAGATGACCGTATGAAGGAATTAACAAAAATTATTAGTTTTAAAAAATCTTAATTTTTTAATATAAATACCTTATGATTTGCACGTACCTAAACTTAAACATTTATTTATACCTAAACTTAAACACACATTAAACATTTTATCAAAAGAAATTAGAATCAGAATTCTAGTTATAGGATATAGGCTATTTTTTTATCACCCCTACCCATCCATATATTAACTCAGCAAGTTGTAACTTAACCGCAAACAGCATCATTTTTTACAGCAAACTAACTATAGAAGTACTAGTTTTATTTATATTTATTTACTTGTAGCTTCTAGATGTCAAGATAAATGCAATTACGGGCCATTTACGTCTTAGTAATTGATGAGAGGTAGCGAGTTCGATGACTGCCGCGTGTAAATATTTCAATAAATACCGCCATAACTATTATGTGTATACCAAAGTAATTATTGTTTTTTTATTGTTCTCGTATTAGATACATTAAGCTGGTATATAAAAAATGTATTTGTAATATATTCATCCGTAGGTATGGACGGACTCATATCTGTGTCCGTTTAATTCGTTTTATTAGGGTTTCGTTGTTTGATTAACTGCGTTTGTGATCTTACGGTGGCAGGTTCATCCGCTAATCCACGCGTCCCGGGTTCGATTCCCAGGTTGATTTTCAAGTGTTTTTCAATTTAAAGAGCACTTGTCGATCAAAGTTTGAGAAATTAGGGGATGTTTAATATATAAAATGAAAATCTTGTGTGAAAATTTTAAAAGAATATTATTAAAATTGATATATTTAAACAAAAATACAGAAGCCACAGATTAGTCACTGAAATCGAGCACGTTCATCCATTTTGATAATCGATGTTATTGTGACATAATCTTATCTGTAACTTGTAACAAGGCTAAACTATCCGTAACACGCAAATATGGAGGTTCATTTATCTATTATAAATAACATAAGTTAAATAAATGTTTATGGAATAAAAAAACGATTTATTGAGTAATTAGACTTTTTTTAAACTACTTTTTTACTAAAATACAATAAAATATATTGTGTACCTAATGCCGAAAAGGACCCTTCATCAACATTTGTTGCAGTTATAAGCTACAACGCTGGTTTCTCACCCGTATTTTTAATTCTGAGGATCTACCACGAACGACTATCGAGAAAGTATTCGAATCGTCGATCTGTCAGTTGAATAAGAAAGTATGCAATTATAATAAACTAGCAACAAGTCCTGGCTTCGCACGGGTGCAATGAAGATGAACTATAATGTTACTCGCTGATAATGTAGCTTTCTGTTGATGAAATAATATTTTTTAAAATAAGTTCAGTAAGTAGCTTTATTCGTTACAAAAAAAATACAAATCTTCTATATTTTATATACACCTTCGGTTACAGAAGTTTTAGTAGGTATCCCTATTTTTTTTGTAGTAGTAAATATAACCTATGTTACTCGGAGATAATTTAGCATTTTAATGGTGAAATATTTTTTTTGTAATCGATCCAGTAGTTTTTTCGTTACAAACATACAAATATCCAAAAATTCAAATCTTTCCTCTTTATAATATTAGTATAGATAATATAATTATAAATAAATGAATTCTTTCTCGCAAGTTGTTCGTACTAGGCCTTCTAAATATATTAAACAACGTGTTGCCAATAATTATGAATGTGCCACAATTTGAATTTCGAATTCGTCAATAAATAAATGAATTTGAATTTCGAATGCCCTATTAACGGCCGAAACTTCCCAATAAACTCAAATAAATCGTGGTATTACGAGACGCTGGCCTGTGGTGTTATTAATGTTGCTAACAAGTCCGCTTCTCAGAAAGGACCAATGTTTTTTTTATTCTACCCCGAGCTTCGGTCACGAATCGTTTCAAAGATAAATAGTAGGTGATGACGTCATTGGATAAATATTCTGCGAGCGGACCTTCGTTCTTGGGTCAGTTACTCAATAAACTTATCTGTTTCTACATTATTTTTGACCTCAACATTAAAAAGCATGCGTGCGGGATGCACACGAATTGTGAACATTTTTAAGACTAAGAAAGATGAGCTTGAGGCTCACTTGACCTCAGCCACTTCAATCACTCGATTATGCGTTGTCAACCTATTTTTTTTATTCAAGCATTCGGAAAACCATAGACTTAAACTCAAAGGAGCAAACACACTTTATGGTCGGAATATATGTCACGAAAAATAAAAAATAAATGTTTACAGAAAATTATAAATATGATATTCCGTTGGTATTCGAAGCTGCGACCCATCCAAAAGCAGGTCAATAAACCAATTTTGCTAAGCTTTTTGTATTAATACAATAATAATAGGTATTATCATATTGTTCACACTTCACTCAATTAGAACCTTACCACCTCATTAGCGGCGACGGAATTGATTTATATGCAGTTGTCTCTTTCGCACATACTGTACAAGATTGTTGTTATCTCTCTCCAATTAATTGACTTGAGACCATCGCGTTTTCCATTGAGTTCTTTGTGTATTTTGATAAAACTTCGTAAAATGTTTATTTATAGATATTTTTAGGTGTTTTGTATTTCTTATAATACTGTTTTCTTGTTTTTTTTTTTTGATTACTTTATTAACCGACTTGCAAAAACCATTGAGTAAAAGAGACAGACAACGAATTAGTCCTATAAGGTTTTTTTTATGTCAGATATCGACAGACGAGCATGAGGTTCACTTGATGGTAGGTGACACCTTAGCCACAGAACATCAGTCAATGATGCGCTGTCGACCTAATTTTTACTTCGAGCATTCGGAAATCCATAGACTGAAACCGAAACGCGCAATGCACTTCACGGTTTTTCCATCTATTTTTATTCATTTCGATATTCCTCCCACCCGATTAATGCCCGAAGTTACCAGACGTGGGGAAAACATGTTTACAGAAAACTATAATCATGTTGTCCCGGGTGGGATTCGAACCCACGACCCATCGATGCGCACGGCAGGTGCTCTACTGAACGCGCCAACGAGCCCGTCATCGTGTTTTAAGGTACGGAACCCTTAAAGCATTTATGGTATGTTACAATGTATTTGTAACAATTTTTTATCTTCGATCGGTAGCAGACTTGCCGTTAATTATCATTATGACATTGTAACTACCATCTTGGTATAATAAAAAGTAAAAAAAGGATAATTTCTTGTAAATTTCAATTTAATGTATGCAAAAGATATGTCGATGTAAAAGAAAATTGATCGATTAGGTTGATTTTTATACTAATTATTATGAAAAGAAAATAATATGTTTGTATGGTATTTGTAAGCTCTGTAACTACTGAATTGATTTTAAAATTATACTAAAATAAGGCTACATATACATTATACACTATTTCTTAGTCTAATTTTCATTTTGATAAAAATTATAATCTATACATATAATAAAAGAGTAGGATCGAAATTACGCTTCACTAAATATTTTTACCAGAAATTAAGAGGGGTGATAAAAGAAGGGTAGCAGAATGCATAAATGCAATTTTTAAGATTCTTGTCTGTCTGTCTGTCTGTCTGTTTGTTCACGCTAATCTCCGAAGATACTGAACGGATTTTCATGCAATTTACACAAATATTTTAAGTAAATCCCGGGGCAACATATAGGCTTTGTTTCATCGAAATCGGTTGTCGGAAAAAAAAGTTATCATCATTTAAATATTATTTTAAAGGCACGATTTCAACAAATTGCAATGAAAACTGACTCGCGTTGAACTTTTTCGAATTGTCAGATGTCAATCACAGTTTGAAAATGAAATAGTTTGATGATTTCGCCGTTTTCGATATGTATCCGTAGAATAGTGGATTTGCAGTCCCATTGCGTAACTGAAGATGCGAGTTCGAACCTGGAGTTGAACTTTATGAAATATTTTTTTGTGTTTATTTATTTATTTTTTACAAAAACTATATTATAACAACAATAGAAAAAGTATTATTGAAAAGTATTTCTAGTGAGATCGTTTATTTTACCTTTTCATCAATCCTTTCTCTTAAACACATTCGACATTGCTTTTATTGCTTCTGACTGCCGGGTAGGAATCCCGAGAAAAGGGAATTTAAAAAATATTCCGAAAATTAAAATGATCAATTAAATGAAATAAATATCGAGGTGGATACAGTATCCCCCACTAATAAAATTTATAAAAAACTAAAATTTAAAGTGAACCCCACGCGAACGGAGTCGCGGGCATCAGCTAGTACAAATATAAGTTTTGAGTATAATATCTATAAAAAGTTCCAAATGCTATCTGTATATCTTTTACATAGAAGTCGCTTTTAAGGTATGAATAATTTATTAATCAGTAATATCTCATTGCTAGTACATAAATGGATGAACGTTTTGAAAAGTTGTGAATACTATTCTAGTTAAAACAAAATACCGTGATTTTCCTTTGTCCTCACAAGCTTTAAATCACAAATAGCGCGAAAGCTCAGCAATAAACTTGGTACGACACTTAAATATCCCATTAGAACGCGCCTGAGCCGATTTCAATAAAACTTACGACAGTAATTTACAGTTATTATCCTCGATGACCCCGAAAACACCCACTGTACTTATGACCATTCGTCGTCACAAAAAATAAGCTAAAAGAACACTAAAATGTTGTATGACCAGAAAAAAATGAACATCCACCGCAAAAACGACCGTATTCAACAAAAAATAGAACGCACACTCCATTGAATCCTCACAAAAGTGTGGGAGCATCAATCCGTAAAAGGAGCTCTATTTCAGAAGCGAGAAAGCACAAAGTAAATTATGGAAATTACGTACAGAATTCACCAACGAATTCGAACTCTAAATCGAACGTTTCAAGTTTGAAATTAGAATTTCGGCGCGTTCTTTTTTCAAAAAAGGACCTATCTCGTTTGGCGGGCGTACCTGCGCAGAGACGAGCTGTATTTATGGCGCCTGCGCATCCACGTGGAACAAGGCACTGGTATTAAAAAGCTTGTTAGGTTAACCGTTCGTTTCCCTTCATTAGTTCACGATACACGCTCCCAGGCTATAAATTGTTTGTCTAAGCTTGAAAGACAAATTGGTAGTGAATACGGCCTGCTAGAACAGGTTCTAGGGTCAATTGTTTTAATGTATTTGCCGTGTAGTCAAGTCAAGTAGCCAATGACTTGTATACAACAAACTATTGCTATATAGTATAGCTAGCAACACGCCCAGACTTCACACGATAGCAATGTATATGTACTGCCTATGTTACTCGCTGATAATGTAGCTTTCTATTGGTGAAAGAATTTTTAAAATCGGTCCAGTAGTTTTTGAGTTTATTCATAACATACAAAAATACAAATACTTCTTTTCTACTTTCATCTTTATAATATTAGTATAGAAGTTTAGATTAGTATAAATTAATAAAATGTACTGTGCTTTTCAACATTGACACCACTCAAAGGCGCTCTCCATCTACATTTTTCTATCTAACATAAAAATGTCAATGGCGACATACAAGCGTGAACTGACTTGAAGGTAAGCCTATGACGTCAACCAATAATGCGCTGTCACCCTATTTTATACTTCAACCATTCGGACACCCATAAATATTTACAGTATTAAAGATCTTCAGATGCGCTGCCGGCCTTTAAAACCCGGAAACGCATCTGCAGATTTATATATCACACACCGATACGAGTTTTTTGTTTAAAAATAGATATAGAAACGAAAAGTCATACATCACAAAGTTAACAGGTAATTAAGAAAATAATTTGCACAGAAATGCTCAGTCCGGACTCGAACCTGGGGCGATAATAAATCATCTCGCAAATAGTGCTTGTTTCCGTCCGTTTACGCGAATAATTTTAGCTCTTCAAAAGGTTATGTAAATGTCTGTGTGACGTCGAACCGGTTCTAGATTAGTTTTATTTTGGTTCCGGTTACGTTTTCTATATTTGTTATAATTCATTTACCGTTTCTAAATACCGGTTTTACACGACAATTGAATTTCCGAGCCTTTTGTGATCCGCCCAACAAAAAGTATTATTTAAATCATGTTTCCCGGGATTTGAACCTAGGTCTTGCGGTGCTAAACGCAGGCCACGGAGCCAAGGACACGAAATTTATTAGCTTAGCTATTTCTTTTTATTTGGTGTACAATAAACTATTATCATTTGCATTATTTATTAAAATTGTAAATACAATGAACAGAACCTAAGCAAACATATTCAACGAAGGCAACATTACATTTTACATCGTAAAAATTAAAAAACAGTTTTCTCGGTTTACTCAATCGCTGCTAAAATAAAGATTTTTTTTTATATTAGAAGAGGCAAACGGGCAGGCGGCTCACCTGATGGATAGTGACTACCGCCGCCCATGGACATCCGCAACACCAGGGGTCTTGAGGATGCGTTGCCGGCCTTTAATTCTAATTTCGTATCGAAATCGCTAAATACCGGTTACTTACCGGTGTTTTTAACGAACGCTTGTTATATTTGTTTTATTGATCTTACCGGTATTTTGGATTGCACGAAAATATTTTCTTTTTATCTTTTTTTATGTAAGATATCGACAGAAGAGCATGAGGTTCACTTGATGCCACAGAACATCAGTCAATGATTCGCTGTCGACCTACTTTTTACTTCGAGCATTCGGAAATCCATAGACTGAAACCGAAACGCGCAATGTGCACTTCACGGTTTATCCATCTATGAACGGTGGTTCGTGAACCGGTCGGAATTTCGATATTCCTCCCACCCGATCAATGCCCGAAGTTACCAGACGTGGGGAAAACATACTTACAGAAAATTATAAACATGTGGGTCCTGTTTGATTCGAACCCACGACCCATCGATGCGCACAGCAGGTGTTCTACCGAACGCGCCAACGAGCCCGTCGAAATATCGTTTTATTATTATTTAAATAAAGATCTAAAAAGTCTGTCATACCACTAACAGACAGTGTCTTCAAGGAATCGATATTGCTCGGTAGTCAGCAGTGGCAAGCCTTCCATACAAGCCCAAAAACCCGGCTTGTCGGCTTTAACGTAATACGTGTTTATCTATTACTTATATAATTACGTAATCATATGACTTATATAATTACGTTAAGGGCATTATTATTTTTCTTTTTATGGTTGTATTAATAGGGCAAGCCGGGCTTCTGGGCTTGTATGGTGGTCCCGTCACTGCTAGTCAGTCGGTTAGTTCCATACAATTTAACATTGTATGGAACCAAAAGTTAAGGCGCGATGGTAGCTATATTTAGCCGCTCTTTTGTTTCTTTCGCTCGAATGTCCTTCAATATTTGTAGGGAACGAGACAAAACAGTATTCATCATACACAAACGCTTATCAAGGATATATGGACGCTGTTAAGCAATACAGTGTCAACAAAAATATAATAATGTAAATTTTGATACCAATCGCTTCCTTATGAGCTGGAGTACGTTTCAAAAGAGATATATATATCATTTAAATCGTTTTAATAGCAAAAATATTGTAAAAACTAGCGGGCACGAAAACCTAAAATGTTTAAAATATTTAACAATAATGCACTAAATTAAAAAATGCAAGTACTTTGATTGCTATCAAGAAAAACGATATATATTTAGTCTAATAATAATAATTACAAAAAAAGGTATGTGTGTACTTATGTATACGCGTTAGAAGTTATACTTCTTTGGCGTCTGAAGAAAAATTTTAAAAAACAAAACTGCAGTAAATATCGAAGCAAAATGTTAAAATCAATCAAATTCTATTCTGTAGCCAACTTCATCATGTCGTTTTTTTGGGACATCGTGCGCGCGCAGGTCATCTGTAGCCAACTTCATCATGTTAATTTTGTGTCACAGATGCGCGCGCATCTTAAAATTTCACTCTCATCATTTTTTCATAACGCGCCTAAAGAAGTATAACTTCAAAAATCTATTATTTCTGTTATGATTATAGATATAAAACCTGATTAAAACTTCAGACTCAATTTTCTCAAAATGGCAACCATGTGGGTTGACTCTGTATTGCTTAACAGCGTCCATATGGGATTCCCCCAATTCTGTTAGACTTTTTATTATTAAATACGCAACCGTGCAAATGCTATTGACAAAAAGGAGTACCGGATGACAAGTCATGGTTTTATTTCGTTGAACAAAAACCAAAGCATATAAAGCCATGGATTCATATAGATAAGCCTAGTACAGCCGGGCTAGCATGGCCGCCACGAGATATATCTCGCGCGAGAGAAGACAAACTAAGATGTTAAATATCTCGATATATTATAACTCGACATCGACAATTTTGATAGAAAAGATATCTCGATCGACAAATGTATCTATTTTTGATATTAAAAGTCGAGTTTTAAGTGTAATTGTCATGTTAGACCCGAAAGAAATAAAGCGATAGTCGATTGAAACAAGAGAAAACGGTAGACAAAATTTTGTCGCGCTTGTCATGCTAGGCCGGCTGACCTTTACAGCTAGATATTTTTGCAATTTATGAACGAAATAATTACGATATACCTTTTATTGGACACGTTTACTTGTTTACACAGGGCATATCTATCTTGGATACATTATAAGCTGGTTTTATAACGACTGTAGAAGATATATTTAGTATTCATAATTGCTGTAATAAAATATAGGTCAATTAATTTTTACGACTGAAAATATAACTAGTTATAACCAGTTGTTGCCAGCGGTATTTCCGAATCGATACGGCTTAAGGACCTTCAAAAAGATACTCCTTTCTTAAAGGCCGGTAACACACTTGCAAGTGCTTTGGTGTTGCATATGTCTATGGGCGCCGGCGCATTACCATCCGGTGAGTCGACAGCCCGTTTGGCCATATTTGGTGTAGTTTTAGGAAATATTTCTAAATAATTTTACAACCATAAAAATGACAATATACCCGGAAATTAGTCCAGTCTGTTAAGTGTTAATAATCCTTTTTCATTACATGGAAGTAGATGATCTGTCATGTGTCCTGCCCAACCGAAACAATGATTTATCTTGTTTCCTTGGAAATTGAACCCGGAACCTCCTAAACTTATTTAAAACTGTATAGTATTTAAAAGGTGAAACTAAACTCTATCAACGCACATGGTACAGTTACCACAGGATAAAAATTAGAATTTGTAGGTACCTATTTTTTATATTACAGAAAGGAAAGAAGGTACTTTATAATATAATAATAGATAGTAAAAAGTATAAGTATTCGCATATTCGCTCAAGACGTAGACAAAAACGTATAATATTTAACAGCAATAGTCCAAAATAGAGACAGATCGAGAGGGCGAAGGATCACAGATAAGAAAAAGGTGACACTCGGAAACCAATCTTAATCTGTGGTTCTACTAAACATTTTTTTTCTCCAGGTAAAATTAAAAATAAGCCGCATTAAAGCCCATTCGAAACCAAAACAAAGCCTCAAGTACCCAAATATTATGCTTTTGAAAGATAGCCAGGACATGCGCAGATAAGAACAGAGATTGCCGTAAAAAAACATGTCGCTTAATCGCTCACTGCCGCGGCCTAAGATAAGAGCAATTTTTTACTCAACTTTTATGTATTTGAGTGGATTTAAAATAAGAATTGTACAAATTAATACCTTATCATCGGGATTTATTTTGAAAGACTTATCTTTTTAAATTTTGAATTTTGTTCTAAATTCAAAAAGTTAAGCCGTTGAGAATAAAACGAATTGGTTCTTAATTCAAAAAAGTAAGACGTTAATTTAAAATACTTAGTACTACTTTGCCCAAGTACGAACATGCGAGAAAGTACTTTAAAAAAATAGTACTAGGTAAATCTTGCATTCACATTATGCAATTTCAAATAATTCAGATTGGAAAGTCTACGAAATGAGTTTAACTCTATAGTACCTAATTTCTCGAGTTTTTTTTGTTTCATCGAATTTGCATTGTAAAAAAAAAACAAATAATTAATTCACATATATAAAAGTTCTCAAGTAAATGGTCCATTAATGTTCAAGTATAATGGGTTGAAAGTTGAGAGCTTTTAAAGCCTTTCAAGGATAAAAAAAATCACTTAAAGTGACTTGGAAGGATGTACAGTATAAGAAATCTATTTTTAATTTAATTTTAAATGTTTCTTTAGTAATTATCAAGTTTTTTTAATTAGGTATAAAATAAAATATTCATGCTTTCTCTGTAACAAATTTCATCAAAATTGTTTCAGTCGTTTATCTATGAACACATCAAACAGATACAATTAATCTCGCTTCTATAACTAGATTCACACAGGTGCAATGTAGATGAACTATATCCTTGTAACTCGCTAATAATGTAGATTTCTATTGGCGAAAGAATTTTTTAAATCGGTCCAGTAGTTTTTGAGTTTATTCATAACATACAAACATACATAATTAGTATAAATGTTAAAAACATTACATAAAACTATGAAATATGATATAGAAATATGAAAGGTATATTGGGTTGTATTTTTTTTTTAATAAATCGAATAAAGGCGTTTGAAGAAACCTTAGAATTGAGAAACCTATGGACTACCAAAACGTTAACAATAGGCTGCAGCAAAACAAATATTCGAGTATAATAACACAGACTGTTCAGGGTCGTACTTGAAACTCGAGAAAACTATTAAAAAAATTATTATATACTACCTACAATCTATACGAATCCTCGTCATTTCTTTTTATTGCTTAGAGTTGCCTGGAAGAGATCGCTGAGAGCAATGAGGCCGCTTATTGCAATTTTTAATATTTTTTTTGTTTTTTTTAGATCTTTTCTTTTTCTTCTTCTTCCTGCCCTGTTCCCTTTTTTTTATTTGTGGTCGGCGCAGTATGTTCTCTTTTTCCATTCTCACACACATCGATACACACAGTCAATCCATGTCTTTTTTGGCCTCCCTCTTCCCCTATACCCATCCATTTTCATATTCAAAACGTTTTTAGATACATGCCCTTCGTCTCTCCTTATCACGTGCATTGCAATGCTTGGATTCGTATATGTCCCGAAATAACTATAAAAAATGCAGATAATTAATTTTAAAAGAAATTAAGTTCGTTATTCCGCCATCTTACCCAACTGACAGCTCACGTCTCGCGTATATAATAGAATAGAGGTGGGCAATAGCTTAATATTCAAATCTAGAATTTTTTATTTTTGAAGCCAACATTTTGGCAGAACGTCTGTCAGTCCGCTAGTCTATACTAATATTATAAAGAGGAAAGATTTGTATTTTTGTATGTTATGAATAAACACAAAAACTACCTACTGGACCGATTTTGAAAATTCTTTCACCAATAGAAAGCTACATTATCAGCGAGTAACATAGACTATGTTTTGTGTATAGTACATCTACATTGCACCCGTGTGGAGCCGAGGCGCGTTGCTAGTTATAAATAAATAGAAATAAATAGCAATAAATAGAAATAAATAAAGTGTCAAATCCGTCTCTGTTCTTATACCTGTATTTAAAGCTCTGTTCGTTAGGGTGCATGACTGGCAATCAGATATAATGCTTACTGGGAATTGGAAAACTGAGGATATGGCAACAATATAAATATTTATCAATAGTGCATTATATGGCGGTTTGCGCGTAGCGAAAATACTGGAATACTTTATTAGAAGGTAAATAGGAAATATTTTTACTGTTTTTCGTTATTAAATAAAAAAATTACGTTTTACTATATAGCTGACCCGGCAAACGTTGATTTGCCATGTAAATAATTTCTAAAAAGCAGGGGTTGGTGATAAAAAGTAAAAATTTAGGGTTGTATGTATTTTTAGTGCCACATTATAAAAAAATAAAAACAAAAAAATTCGTCCAAAAATTAAAAAAAAAATTAGGGGTGGATTACCCTTAACATTAAGGGGGATGAAAAATAGATGTTGATCGAATATCTACCCTGGCCGATATGCACGCTAAGGATCACGAAAATCGGTCGAGCCGTTTCGGAGGAGTTTGGTCCCGCACACCGTGACACGAGAATTTTATATATTAGATTTGTTTATAATTTACTTATAACTCACAAGTAGTATGAGTGTTGCATAATAATAAAATAAAAACAACAAAGGAATGAATCATTTTACTCAGTGATTTAAAACAAATAAATTATTATCCACAAGATTAATAATTAAATTGCCAATAGGATACGTTATTTATAGAGCTCCTCTATATTAAAATTCTATAGGAATAACAAAATGCCGTATCTAATTCTTTAACAACTTCGTGACTCTTAAATTATCTGAGAATGACTAATGTATTAAAATGCATGAAAAAAATATATTATTTTATATCGAATGCACTTACTCTGTTGTCCTAATTTAATACGCCTATTACATTAGAAGCAGAGAGTAGTAGGTTTGATTCCCATCTCATTCAGAATTATTCGTGAGACAAAATCTAATTTTTATGTACTTCAATTTAATACATCTATTACATTAAAGTACAACAGAGAGGTAGTAGGTTTGACAAAAATTATCGCATAACAATATTTTCCTATGTTTATCTGCAAAGATTGATTTTTGTTTTCTGTTTGTTTGTTCACGTTTAGCCAAAATGACTGAACTGATTTTCATGCAATTTTGACAGAACAATTAACCTTGATTATTGAGCATAATAAAAACGTTGTTTCATCGAAATTAGATGTCGAGAAATATGTATATATCGTCATTTAAAACCTGCGAACGAAGTCGCGGGCACCAGCCAGTCAGGAATAAAAATAGATAGATGCACCTGCGCAAGTATAAATATACATATACGACCTTGGAGGTCTGGGTTCTAACGTGACTTTCGGGAACGCGAGGTAATAAGCCATCCGCTAACTTGGGAAGTAAAAGTCACGCGCTTGTTGCGCACGCGATGTACTGTCAGCAAGAAAAGTGATTCGGTGTGAAATTCATTATCAACTTGCAGTGAATATAGAAAGCAAGACTAAAACAAATTGTATTTTTTTCCATAAAAACATCGAAAAACTAATTTTATCCGACAGCTTAATTTCACATAAAAATTACAATAAGTAAGTAGGTAAAAGTTTCAGACAACGTTTGATGAATTTACGCCGTTCCCAGAACCGTTCGTTGCTGACGCTACGAAAAATAAAGGGGAATATTTGTTCGGCTAGTGACGGCACAACACGTGTGGCACACGGTAGCTGAGCAAATAGACGTGTTTACAGAAAGAATTCCTTCTGTTTGGTTTCGGGCCCTACCTGACGCTGTCCTACGATTACGTGTGGATTTCAAATTTGGAATTACATAGCATACTTTTTTAATAATCCTGATGTATTTAATGTCCGGTTTCCATTTTCAAATCAAGTCGCAAGGAGCGATGCGTTTTTGAATGAATCATCTATGATATATATGTAATCATTGATAGATGATAGATGGAAAAACCGTGAAGTGCACAATGCGCGTTTCGGTTTCAGTCTATGGATTTCCGAATGCTCGAAGTAAAAATTAGGTCGACCGCGCATCATTGACTGATGTTCTGTGGCTGAGGTATCACCTACCATCAAGTGAACCTCATGCTCGTCTGATGATATCTGACATAAAAAAAATCGTAACTTATACCTACGGTACCTCAAGTTAGGACTAATTTTACCATTTGTAATAATTAAAAAAGGAAACTATTAAACATTCTAAATTCAAATTTTTGAAATATGATGAAACAATTTGAAATTAGAACACTTCTCTTCTAGTTAATAGTAACAGCATTCATTCATCGGTTCATACAATTTAGACATTTTTTACATTTCGATCAGACTTATGTGTTTAATTTACACTTTTGACTAGTAACTAGTAATTAATTCTTCAATGGGTTCGGAAGCCATGATATGGTTATAACTTGTAACTATCGAAGCATATAGCATCTTTCGAAGAAGCCTCAAAGCAGTATAATAGCAGACTACGGTGACATCTACATAAGATTACGCAAGACGTATATTAAAAAAATATTCAATTGACAAACTAATTGTCGGTTAAAAGGTTTTATTAAACACTCTTGTGTACGACATTATTCAAGGATTATCTGGATTCAATGTTGACAAAGCAATATCACCCATATTCGTTTAAGTTAAGGTTGGTTTTGGGATGAATGCCTCACGCGATAGTTTTACTATTTGTACATCACATAGGAGATTAGTTTTCCGCCAAATTGTTCACTAAGAATGATTTTGGATCATATAATATTTATCTAACCATCTGTTTCGTATGACCAAGTTAATTTTTAAGTTTTAAATGAAGTTCACGTAAAGCAAAGCTTGATACTGAGATTGTTTGACCATAAATGCTACATTTTATGAGTCATGCCATCCTGGATTATTATACGCCTTAATAGCTCAGCCGATTTCGATGAAATTTTGTACAGAGATAGTATAGAACCCGAAGTGTTATGTCATGAATATATTATTCGCTGTTATATAATTATGTATTTTATGTTATATAATTCGCTGAAATGGTCCTTAAGAATACTAAAATTAAAATGACACTACGACTTAATACTAAAAAAAAGACAATAAAAACATACCCCACAAAGATGGCCCCACCCCAGCTATTAGCGGTATTATCGGTAACTGGCAACACTAATCGCTCATTAACAAGTTCCGGCCGCACGCCCGGGGTTGCCAGCAATCGACATGAATAAAAATCGCTCAAATAATTGCGAAGGGCACGTTTCTAACGTGGTCATTAGTGTATTTCACAGTTATTAAGACCCTTTAAATTATTGCGGTATGCGGCAACTTGAATATAGGAAATTAGGCGTACAAAAAAGGATTATTTAAATAACTAATATGAAAGACAGCACTTACAATACATACTATAATAAATCACTTCACTTTATATTAACGATAAGCCCTTACTAGAACTGGGATTGCGGCCCTTACCTTAAAAAAAAAAAAAAAAAACTTGTGAAGAGGAAGTGATGTTTGATATGATGAGTGATAAAAATAAATATTTTAGAATCGAAGCCGTTAAAGTTAAATCGTAACAAAATACTGGCCGTAATGTTTTCAAATCAAGTTTAAACAATTAAAAATCGAACGCGCGTTCCATTTTCTCAATTCGAACGACGATTGGCCGAACAGTGATTCTCGAACTTGTAATGGGTAATATTATATGGAATGGGCTTTTTACAACTAAACCGATAGACGGCCAGAACTGGTTTCAATTCCCTTTATGCCCGTTTCATTTTATTGTGCTTAGTTCGGGTTTAATTTCATATTATTATTTTACCGCACGTTTCTTCTACATTTATTTTAAAAGAGACTGTGCTTTTCACAGTCGTAAAGTACCGGAGTTCAAGGCTTACAGTTTTCCTTTTTGGTACGTGTAATTCGTTTCTGAGCAAGGACATAGAAACAATATGTCATAAAAGAAATTCACAGAAGAGTAATGAGTTTTCGAATGAGGTCTCTCGACCTAATGGAGTTGACCGAGGTCGATAGAAAAACAACTATTATTTAAAGGCTATGGCAGTCCGCCGTAAAATTAAAAAGACAAATTATTGGACGTCTTCGTGGAAGTCAGCTTTTGTTATCTCACAAGTGTTTTTCGAGAGTTCTGTTTATCTTTTCTCTTCTTCACTCATTCGAAAAGGTATCTGCTTTCTCGCTTCGTCTTGTTAACACAGGGCGTTCTGTCAGGGCGTAACTGACGCTTCCAACGTTACGTAATTCTGACACTTTTAACATTCATAACAAGGTCTCTTCTTGTGTGTATGTTTTTTAGGAATCACCGAGACGTATCTTGAAAGGTCGTAACTGTTGCATCTCTTTAGTCTGTTATCGGTTTATGGCGTACATAATAAGTGTTTTTTTCGCTTAATTGACGCGAGATCGTACCTCGTTTAGTTAGATATGGTCCGATTCTTTTGCATTTATTGGTCATGCAGTTCAAAGGATATCGGCTTGAATGTTGATAGGAGCAAAGTTTATAATTATTTGGACGTCCAGTTGAAATTATGAGCAGCATTAACATAACGATCGCGTTTGACGGAGCAGGTGTTGTATATCGGTTTATTCTCGGTTTTTATGATAAAATCTCGTTAAAATACGAACAGGGTATCTCATCTTCTCAGTTTGAGATTATTTACGAATGAAATTCGATAATTATGAAACGTTGGTTGGTTGGTTTAGTACCGTGGTCGGTGTAATTGTTGAAAATGTATCGAGTTACATCGAAGTTATTATTTATTATTATAACGAAGTATGTAAAAATTATGTTAAATTTTTGAATAAAAAGCAATGCTTTATTTTTGAAGTGAAGTCAATTACGACGACTAACAACAGCAAAAACCGAATATCATTTTAATTTTTCAAGTCATCCATGACCATACAAATCTAAAAGGCGAATCAATATATTATTTGTTACAGGTAATTAAATTGTTAATCCGTAAAACATTTATTGTCTATCCTGCTATCCGGACGTTTCGTGACAAGATTTTTATATTTATTTATAAGGAATATTTATCACTATTATTGAAAAAAACATCATGCATGTTATTTGTTTTACAGTTTTTTTGTTGTTTTTATTTTTTCAAACAAGGATAGTGTAAAGTGTTTCAATCATCAATGTGTTTAATCTTTATTCAATTTCTTATAAATAGCATCGATGCATTCTCATTGAATTTTTAATTCAGTGTTTTTATTAATAAATTATTTAAACTTATATAACTGAGAATTATAATTAAGTCATTCCTCAATATTTATAATACACCTTAAGTTATGAGTTGTAACAGACAGATAAAAAGATTTATTCATAATTATTAAATAATAAGTTTGGATGTGAACAAAACTCACAAGAAGTTTACATAAAAACTAATAATGACCAAAAACCAATAAAATATAAATAACCAAACAAGAAATTGGTTATTGGACGAAGTTAAATATAATATTTTATCAATTTTATGGACGAACTTATGAATATACTGTTGTTAAAAATATCCATAGTTTGTTATCAATGGTTCTTCTTAGCTCATATTTTGTTAATGGCCTTTTCATTACTAATTTATTAAAAATACATAAATGGAACTGAATCCTCTTTTATTTTTCTATTGGTCGCATTGGTCGCACAAAAACGAAGTTATTTTTGCTGTTTTTGTCAAGCCTTAAACAGTTTTTTTATAATTTGGAGAAGATCAGTCAAATAATATAATTCCCAGCTAATCCAATAACATTTCAAGCAAAATTCGAAAATATCTTCAAACTAAACTGCCATAATCTATATGGAGATTTGAGATGTAACAAAAACGATTGGCTATATCTAGGGTGAGACTGAAGTGACACGGTTGGTAAGATTACAAAAATATCTAACCAATATACGAAGACCTTTGCTCCTAAAGTATCAGTAGCTACATGTAGCTCGAAGAAACCGGTCAACGCATTCCCTAAAGAATGATATACTAAAACAAACAAAATGAGTGATAACATTTGTTCAAGACTGAGTAAACAGCTGTGTTCGAAATGATTCCATATTAAAAAAAACGCGGTTAAAGTTATCGGATTACATTCGAAATTTGAATTTGAAGTGTCAAGACACAGATTAGCGACTTGACGATTATTCAAACTTCGAATTCCAAAATTTTGTACATAACATACTAAACTTTTGTAAATACTTTAAAATCTCCCCGCAATACTGGACACTGGAAAACTTTGTTATTTGAGTAAGATAAACTAGACATTATTGTACGCAATATTTTTAAAAATACATTCTTGTTTACGGTCGCAAAATGGCGTAAGTGAAACTAAACTATTACTACTCTTCAAATTTAATGGAGAGAGTGACTAAAAGTTTTTCGAATACAAGTCATTGTAGTTAAAAAAATTGCTACGTAAACATATTGTTTGTGCTATTGATAAAGATAATGTATAAAAAAATGTAGAAGGGTGAAGATTAAACAAAACGTGAAGATATCTTTGGTATTTGTTTAACACAAGAATGTGTTAAGGGGTACGTTACGGAGGCTAATATTTAAAGAATTTAACTCATACGACTTAGATAAGCTTTAGACATTGCTCGGATTCAGATTGCTTTTATGATCTAACACAGTAAAAGCTATTTTTGGCTGAAATCTACGATTTTGACATGTGGCGGTCTGAATTTATATATAACCAGCAATAAAAAACATTGTAAAAGCCACGTATTAAAAATCACCTGATTAGATTACATGTATATTTTTGAAAGACAGCCAATATAACCTTTTTTTTTTTTCAAAAATAAAAAAGTGCATTATCTATTTAAAACTTCGGTTGAATGTTCCATCGTTAATAAAATATGGCAGCAACGGTCTATAAAATGTGTCCCAAATAACTCATCGTTTGGAAAAACTCCCCGTTGGCTGCGCATGGGCACAGCAATTAAACGCACAGAAATAGATCGCGTAATTGACGAGCGGGAACGATTTATGTGTAAGATGACACCGGCTAAAGTACTCCTGTGTAGTCATGTTTGCTTGGTCCCTGGTAGTTCATTCACGAGTCCGTGAACTTTTATTGTTTAGCGGTAGTTAATGTTTCGCTGTAGTCATGTCTTCCTGGTATTTCAAAAGTGTTTTTCAAACATTTTCTCAAAAAAAATATTAATATGTTAAGTATTATAAGAAAGAAATAACTTATAAACTACACTATACTAACAATAAGCTAGGACAGTGCTGTGTGTGTGTATGTATGAGAGTGTGTGTGGTTAGTTTTTTTTATGTTAGATATCGACAGACGAGTATGGGGTACACTTGATGGTAGGTGATACCTCAGCCACAGAACATCAGTCAATGATGTGCTGTCGATCTACTTTTTACTTCGAGCATTCGGAAATCCATAGTCTGAAACCGAAACGCGTAATATGCACTTCACGGTTGTTCGATCTATGAACGGTGGTTCGTTATTCCTCGTAATAAAAATAGTGTAACAATTATTTTTTTAAATCTTGATTCATTACTAAATACTAATTCATGTTGGATGAGGGATGTGTATATAGTTCAGATAGAACCACATAAAATCGATTACATTCAATCGATTTTACAGTCTAAAATCGTTACTGTATAAACAAACTGTTCTAATTTTATTATCTTTTCCACCCGTAATTTTCGGATTAACGGTACTTTTAATGTCTTTCCTAAGAAATCTCCACTAAAGATTTCCTTTTAATTAAAGTACTTTTATCACTTTTTTAATCATGATTATTGTAGACAGTGGCACGAAGTCTTGCCAATTAGTCTTGTCAGTTGTCAAAATTCAATTTACAAATTTAGAAAATGACATTCCAATGTCAGTAAGCTTGTCAATGTCAAATTAAATTCCTATATAAAACAAATAAATACTGTAATTATTGTATTAGTGCTATTTTGTCTAGCATTATTTGTGTTGAGACTGGAAGATAAACAAACCCACAGACCAGACCTTCTTCATCCCCCACAAACCACTTTAAACTATTTTTAAAATCCAACGTATTTTACGTTCCTTTAAAAATAAAACGCGAACTTTCAAGAACAATAAAGTTTACGTTTACGAGGCAACTAAGTTTAAAATGCACAGATTAAAAAGATTTATATAAAGCAATGCATAGACTGCATCAGCCAGTGATTTATCCGACAGTTTGATTTGCTGGCCGTCGATAACGATCCCAACGCTTTGAAGAATTAAAAAAAAATCGTGTTTGTATTTGGCGCCATTTAATGGTGCGTTTGGTATCACATCCGCGTAGCTTGAAATTCATTCATACTTTACTTTTTAATAGGTACTAAATTTCAAGCAAGACAATGTTTGTAGTGGTGAACAATATGGTCACTATTTAAATAAAATACTGTATACCGGATTAAAGCGCGATTTATTGTTTAAATTATTTATCCCGACGTTTCGGATTTTCAGCAACCGTGGTCGCGGGAGACCACGGTTGCTGAAAAGCATCCGAAACGTCGGGATAAATAATTTAAACAATAAATCGCGCTTTAATCCGGTATTCAGTATTTTATTTAAATGTGTGATACTCGCGTTAATAAAAGACAATATTAATATGGTCACTAGTTTTCTAGTAATCTAAAAAAATGTTACTAATAATACTCAATTGTATTTACTTAGAAGATTAGAAATTACTTGTTAAAGGTTTTAGCGTATATTAATTTTAAAATTAATTAGTAAAAAATACATATAAAAATTATGTACCTAATGATTAAAAATTTTAATGTGAATCAACGTATTATTTTGACGTTACATCTGTTTAAAACGTCAAACGTGACGTTGACGTTGAACCGCTACAATGATGATTGGTGGATAACGATTTTCTGATTAATTTATAAAATGTCATATAATTATAAAGTTTTGAATCTGTCACCGTATTTTTGCAATGTTTATTATTTTAAATACGACATTCTTCCGCCATAATGATTTATGTCAATTAATTAACGTTAATTAATTAATGCGTTGTGATTAACATTCAATGCAATGATCATTTCTGTATTTAAAATTGATTTAAAATTAAGAATGAAATATACATAGTAACAACAACAAGCGCTAAACAACCCGAAAAGGTAAGATTAGATATACCTAATGGTGTTATTATTTTTTTTAATTTGTGTATTGAAATTTTTTTGACTTAAGATTTTCGCTATTCTGTCGAGACGGTTGAGGTTATTGTAAGTGAAAAAAAAAAGTGAAGTAGGTTACTAAATAAATACACTAGTTAAGATTGGGTAAGGAAATATTCTTGTACTAGATAATCTTATATTAAGGTGTATTTTAATTGATTATATGAAAATAAAATAAATAAATTTAAAATAAATTTATTTATTGCAGTTTTATTAGGTAATTCATACATCAATAAAGACAACGTCATCAGCGCAAGCGCAATACTCTCAAACTTTTGTATATTATCTATGATAAGCGATACACTATCAGTATCGACCAGGCAGGACATTATTGATTCTTTGATATCGAAAACATACGTTGTACTGATTTCGTGTTTAGTATTAAATACATTGACTATTATATTCCGTTTCTGTTAAATACAATCTTATGTGTATTGAAAACTAAATTTTATGTAGGTAATAATAGACTTGTGTTGTGTAAAATCCCGACATGGGCAGACCCATTTTCACTGATCATTTTTCTTTACAGGCAAGTAGGTGATCAGTCTTCTGTGCCCTGCCTGACTCAAACAATTTTTTTAAAATTGTTTCCCCGGGATTTAAACCGGACCTTCGGTGCTAAACGCATCGCGTTTACCACTGAGCCACGGAGGCGGTCAACATGTGTAATTATGGTGAAAAATTTTTTTTTAATATTTGTATTATTTATGTTTTAAAAACTAAACGGTATTCCTTATTTAGTTACTTTCCTACTACAAACAACCAGTTGATCGAACAATCAAAAACAATCCAAATATTGCATCCTAAGGTTAGAAAGGACAGTCGACTTCACTTGAATAAAAAACCTTTGGTTTATTAAAATGTCAAAAATGTCATTTAAAGCTATCGGAATGAATCAGTATCATAATTGTATGTAATTACCTTGAAGTCTATCTTATCTGCATCGTATAAAATTTATTGAATCCTATATAAATGCGGATATCTTATGTGCTTGTATGATTACTGATTTTTAATCACATTTCAATTCATATTCGAGGTGGATTAAATTGAGTACAAAAACTAGAACAGATTAGACATTGAGCTGCCGTGTGCACCGATGGGTCGTGGGTTTGAATCCCACCGGGACCACGTGTTTATATTTTGTAAGCATGTCTTCCCCATGTCTGTACCACCAAGTGAACCTCGTCTGTCGATATCTAACATATAAAAAAATTGAGCACTTTGTGATGTTGAACTGGATTCAGGATTATATTTAGTTTCAATTATTATGAATTGTATTTTTTAAATTGAGAAGTTCTTCATGATTTTAAAATTTGTCATGATCCGTCGAGCCGGATAAATTTTTGATAGTACTAAATATAAGAATGTTTTTGAAATATTTAATAAAACTCAATTTTCTTTGTTTTCGATGGGAATCGAATTGCCTAGACTGTTGTGGACAGTACATAACGAAGTCGAATCTCAGTGAAGACAATCAAAATGCAAAGTGGCGAATAGGAACGGAAACACAACTCATAAACAAGGCACGACTGCTTACAAATGCGCTGAGCTTGCATACGATAGATGCTCACTTAAAGCAAAGTAGAAACAACATTTTAAGCAATATGTGCCAATAAATAAAACAATAAACAATCTTAATATGTACGATTATAAAACTGTAAAAAAGCTATGTGTGATATGTACATATATCATTAGTCATAAATGTGACGGTGAAAATGTGTTGCTATCAGTTATTTCATTTTGTTTTGATAACATACTGTGTGTTGTGTTATGCATGTATGTAGGCATCGTTTGTTTTTTTATGTTAGATATCGACATACGAGCCTGAGCTTCACTTGATGATAGGTTAGGTTAGAGAAATCGAATGTTTTGAAGTATTTAAAAGGAAGATTGATAAATTTCCTGATTCATATAACGTTCATTTTATATAATGCAAAATGACAGGAATCAACATAGATGTGACGTTTTTTGACGTTCATAAGTGTACATTGTGTTACCTAAATAAATGAAAGATTTTGAAATTTGAAACTAATAACTATTAGAGATTAAAAAGTGTGTTATTTATATGTGGTTAGAAATTAAAATAAATCACAGCAAAACTGCTTTAGAGTTTCAACCGGAAGTAGCGATTAAAAAAAAACAATATTTACAATTACGTCACCTGTAGCTGCTGTGTTAAACGTGCAATTAAATATTCAAATTCAAACCGAGCCACGCTGGAACAACAACTATAAACAAATGACTGCGCATAAATGCACTTAACTCGCATAACTAATGCATTCGTGAAGGTGGTTGGGGAATTAAATGCTCTGGATGAGGCTTTGAAGTCACGTTTAGGTGGCTGGTTTTAGAAATTTTGGTTAATTGACTTATACTTAGGACAGGAAGTTTTAAGTCGTATCTTTTTTATTAGATATCGACAGACAAGCATGAGGTTTTTTACTTTAATAATTCGGTTTGTTGACTGACTCGGATCGCGTAATCAAAGCTCCTCAAACTCGGATCGGTGGTTCGTTGTCCGGGAGGAATTTCAATATTCTTTCAGAACGTATAATGCCAGAAATATAATGTATACAACGTACTTATTTTACAATTTTATTTGAGATTCTTGTTTAGATAAAAATAGTAAAAAAAGGTAAATTTATAGTTATAAAGATGTTTCAAGAATAATTGATTTATTTCTTGATAAATAGATATACAGAGCTGATTTAATTTAAAATAATTCCTTATCACTCAACTTGTTGTCAATGTAATATTTAATTTTAGTTGATCCGAATAGCATTGTGAAAATTTCGAAGGCACATATGTACATACTCCTATAAACAAATGTTTACATATTATTGGGAGTTACACTCATAATTTGATTTCAATAAACATTTATTATTCTTATCCAGCAAAATTAGGTCTCAAATAAAGGCTAGGCCAGACATCCTACATAGTAAACACAGCTCATAATTAGGTATATGTCGTGAGCCCACGCGCGGCCGAATACGGCCTGAGCAATTAATAACTGATCATTTTCATGGACCTTCACGGTCTGAACTTTATTGTTATGCTAATTAGATACAAGTATCGATTAGGTTCAGCTTCTTACAAACACTGGCTAGAAGAGGATAGTGGAACATTAGTTATAAATGTATACTATATTAATATTATAATATGGTTTTTTTATGGGGTATTATGGCGTCCCCCACCATAATATTCTATGGGCTACCATATATTAGTGATAAAACACGTTACAAAAAAATTTGGACCACTTTTGGGCTGCAGCCCTGGTTCGACAGATTTACCGAATTGAAAAATTATTATTGTGTTGGATAGTCCAATTATCGAGGAAGGCTTTAGGCTATATAACATCATGCTGCGACCAATAGGAGCGAAGCATCAGTGAAAAATGTTGCAAAAACGGGAAAAATTATCCATTTTTGAGGGCTTCCGTTGCGTGCGCTGCGTAAACGGTTCAAGTTACCCAAAAAATATGTAGGAAATAATTATTCCTCTTTAAATGGTCTAAAAAATGTCCGCGACAATATATGTGTATCTTTTAATTTTTCCGGTTTGTTACGATTTAACGCAAAAACTACTTGACCGATTTTAAAAATTATTTCACCAATAGAATAAATCTGTCAACCAGGGCAAAGAAATGGTATTCCAATTGCTCTAGCTAGTTTCCTTTTTAAAACGTTTAAGAGTTCCTTTTCATAGAGAATACTAGAAAGGTATATGGTATAAGATTTCAAGATAAAAATGATGGGCGAATTAAGGAGTTAGTAACTAAATAATCGTACGAATGAGACGAACGGAAGCGGATGGCAGCACAAGAGATCGTTGTTTGCTAAATTTAGATGCGCTGCGCCGGCGCATGCACTTATTGAAGGATTTTTTTATGTCTTTGGATTTTAGCAAACGGGATATATTATGTTGGCGTAGGATCGCGTGATCTTATTTTAAGGATAAACGGTCTTATCAGTATCTTCAAAAAAACTAAATCATCAAAAAAAATCGATAAAATTTACGAAAACTAAGATATTTTATGTTCTTGAGTCATTATTTTGTGATAGAGTATAAGAAATTGTAAATGTCATCCTCAACTATTTGAGGTTGGACTTTAACCTCGAATAACTTTTAAACGAGTCAACTTAGCGAAAAATCATTTCAGACCTTTTTTGTTGATCGTCAAATTTCCAAAGAATATCTTTATATTTTAACTAGACATTCATTCGTTCGAGTGCATCAAAAATCCAAACAAAAAAAAAATCTTATGTTATTTAAATGGGAAATCAAAAATCACCACAAGTCACCTCTTAATATTAATATTAAGGGCTGAAACTTCACCAGAATTTTTTTCTCGTTATCTTGAACGATATTTTCGTAGTGGCTGAGAAAAAAAAATTAATAGTTTTTTTTGGCCCACCCTAATGTACTAATCTTACTACATATATCCAAATATATGAAATGATTCAAAGACATTACTTAATAACCTATGTTTCGTCACCCACACCGATAACAACAGTGCACTTTCGTACAGGTTATCAATGTATTCACGCGATTTTATCAACAAATATGCTAAAACATTGCAATTAGTGGATATTATGGCGACCTTTTGATAAACAAATACTTTAACCAAAAATATGATTACAGGAAAGCTAGTGAATATATTCCGTACAATTACTACAGAAGTTACGGGTACTGGTATTATGATCGCAGTAATAGTAAATACTACCTGGTATTGGAAATACTAGGTACTATTTATATTAGTTAGTGATGACGTACTTTAGGAGTATTTCCGAGAAATATTATCGTCATTTGTATTGACATTTCACCTGTTGAGAAAAAATATATTGTTTTATTTAGAACAGATAAAAATAAATGTTTTAGTTATTCAATTCAAAAATATCATAAAATAAGCTTAAATTTAAAGTGCAGCAATGCAACATCTATAGGTATTTAACTGAAGTGCATTATTTTTACCACGCATACCATCTTGATGTCTGGAAGTCCACAACTGCGCGATTCCTGAGACACTTCTTACCTCGCACAACCACTCTGTGGAATCAGCTTTTGCCGGCGGTTTTTCCGTACCGATACGACTTGAAAACCTTCAAGAAGCGAGCCTACATCTTTCATAAAGGCCGGCAACGCACCTGCAAGCCCTCTGGTGTTGCGGATGTCTATGGGCGGCGGTGATCACTTACCATCACTTGAGCCGTCTGCCCGTTTGCCCCCTATACTATAAAAAAAAAAAATCTTAATTGGGTTTTCAACGATAAACTATTGAATTAATTTTAATAAAATTTGGCACAGATACAGCTTAAACCCTTGCAAATGGTCTATTATTAACCAGGGTAATCCCATAAATTCCATAAAAAGAAGCCGATTTCACACTCTACTCCCTCTATAATATGTCTTCCATCAGTGACTCAAACATCAGTACTGATAACCTCACCCCTTCAACCTACAAGACCCGAGGAAACTGGTTTCTTTTCGCTTTTTATCAACACATTTTGCATCAACCCATTTATAAGGACGATATGAAAAAGCTTACATCCTTAGATTTATGATTTATCAACAACATTGCATACAATACCTCCAGCAAAAAGTATTTCGAGACCAAGAACGTGGTATATGACAAAACGGGAGAAGTTATGCGACAATGGTGTCTGGGGTAATTTAACTTTTTAGACTTGTATTGCTAACTGACAGGTAGTAAGGTATATGAACCAACATCCTTCTGGAATGTACAGTAGTGTACTGTTTCTCCGAATAATTGAGTCGAAATTTAAGATTTTTCAAGATTCAGATAAATCATAGATGGAAAAACCGTGAAGTGCATATTGCGCGTTTCGGTTTCAGTCTATGGATTTCCGAATTTTCGTAAAAAGTAGGCCGACAGCGCATCATTGACTCATGTTCTGTGGCTGAGATATCACCTAGTGAAACTCACTTTCGTCTTTCGATATCTAACATAAAAAAATCCGGATAGGATTATTCTATGTTCAAGTTAAAGCAAGGAGAATAAAAAGAAAGAGGTTCCTCTTTGGAGATCCCGCTGCTCTATGACTTCTTGTGCTGAAGAAGTCGTGGAGGTATTGGTATGCTCGCGAGGTTTTTGACTTCTTGGAGTCTGATCGCAAGAATATGTAGGTCTATTACCAAAATCTAACGCAACGAATGGAACGAAACGAAAGTACAAAACTTCGTATTTTAACTTATTGAGAAAAAAATCTATTTTATTTACGATTATAATAATTATGATGATTAATGTTTTGACATTACTATCATCATAATTATATAATTTCGAACGACGGATCGATCATCGGATTCGTAATAGGAAAATGTACGATCCGTCAGCCGAAACTTCGTATCTTGGTTTGGTATTAGCCGATCGCCCGCCCGATTTCCCAATAAAAAGGGGGGACAGAAGATATTTAGGAACTATAGAATATAATATGAGAAAACAGAGAATTATTTAGAGTTGCTGTAATTTTTTCTATGTTCTCATCTTTCTCACCGTTCAAAACGGACACAGATCCAATTATTATTTTTTTCAGTTAAGTATCTCCACAGACTACATAATGTCAATTGCATTTAAAAAAGGCCATCACAAAATACCGAGCACTCGCCGTCTGCAAACAAACAGCATAATAAAATCGACAATAAAAACATTTCCGAAAATCAAGCGGGCGTAAAACCCTGACGATCGAATTTACGAAATTGTAATCGAAAAGAAATCGAAGCTCAGAAAATTGTACGCACAAAGAGCATTGTAATAGCATCACGTACGATAATCGACGCTATTATGACATACAAAGCAGAATTGCACCTAAATATAATCCAATATTTATACGATCCGTGACTGTAATGCGTCTGGATTCCTCTACATCTGTCCTTGTCTAACACCCTGGATCACACGAGAAGAAAGGATGATGTAACAGTTCGATTTTGTCCAATGTTTGCACTCCCCAGTCTGAACAGGTAAATTCGTGGACAAAAGCCGTGGGATACCTACTCATAATACCTGTACGCAGGTAAACCTTATTCTTCTACTTGATAATAGAGTTTTCGGAACGAGCAACAATGACTTCGTAATTTATGTCGAATGTTTTCGGAAATATACCTGTGATTTTTTCAACTTGTTTTGGGTGATTTTTCGTTTCGGTCCGTGCGGTTGATTTGTTTGTTTTTACGGGCAATTTGTGTTTACAATGATTTGTATGTCCGTGTAACAAGATCATATCTTTTTTGGTACTCATTGAGCTGTTTTTAAAATAGTCGCGATGTTTATCTTAGATATAACGAGTTGAATAACCGCGCTTCATGAATATTAGTGTATGTTAAAAAAGTTGATAGCAGTCTTAAACGATGTTTTATCAAAATTAAAGATGTGAATTGACCGTACAACGATGGTCTGAATACTTGGGAGCTACCATCGTGACTAATTGATACCTGTGTAAAAAATACCTCAAATAATTAGAAATAATTTTGTGGGCGGAATGAGTTTGAGTTTGTTTTAAGTAAATATAAGTTTTCATTTAATTATGTACGTTTATCGCTGACTGTTTTCAACTGATTTTTATACATATTTTCATATATTATGATAAAAAATAAAGTAAAGGTTAAAGGTTTAAAATTTTTCTTAACCAAAATGAGTTGCTATTGTAATGTTTTGTATATGTTATGTTATGTTATTTTAGTATTTTGGCACTATTTTTACTTAGTAGTTTATACTAGTTTATATGTAAAAACTTATTAACTTAATTTGTATTCTATCACAACTCCATTGCTATAAGTGAAAACTATAAATAGCTTAAATATGCTTACATTCTCTATTGTCTACATTTTTATTTATAAGCTGTTTGTTTTCCATGTAAAATAAAATAAAATAAATAAAATAATTAACCGACACGATGTATAAATAATAGATGAAAATAATAGTTTGAGAGATTTGTCCGCGTCGGTTCATTGAGTACTACACCTGCCTTGAATTCCGATGCATCGCGGGTTTTTATAATTTCTGTCAACATGTTTTTTCCTGCATCTAGTTACTTCAGCCATTAAACTGTTTGGAGAAATATCGAAATTCCAAGCGTTTTCAATCTATGTATTTCCAAAAGCTTACTTCGATGAAATAGGTCAACACCACATCACTGTTTTCTGCACTGTGATATCGTCAAATAAGACTGACACTCGTCGGTATCTAACATAAAAAAAACTGAATGCTCACCAAATTTCTATAGTACTGATATTTGGGATTTTCACAAGTGCATAAACAAATATGTGTTATAGAGGATGTACCTCAATGCGTGTATTGTGCCTTTGTAACTCAGTCTATGCCTACCTGGTATTGACACCTGCCGGAGGCTTGCACTACACACCACTAAAAAATACTATTATAAAAATATGCATGCAATTTTGATATTTGTGAGGTGACAATAACGGTTATATTTAGTTAAACAATATAATTTCTGTGCGGTAATGCTTGGCGCCGCGTGACGCATTTTAAGTATAGGTTTGTGAAAGCTGATTCATAATTAAAAGAGACGTTTAGTGCGCTTCTACGTTTATTTAGAGAAAAGGACCACCTACATAATAAGATCAGTTTTTTTTTATATTTCCTATGAGCTGACATTTTAATATATGACATTTCGTGTTTCATTCTTAAAAAAACTACTGTTTTTGAATATTTAAATTCAGTAAATTCAATAAATTCTATTTAATAGCATGAAGCATAGCATTTCTAGAAGTTAAATATGCAAACCAATCATAATATATGTACCTCGTTACTTACTCTGACAAATCTCTTCTTGAAGAAAAGCAATGAAAAATTAGAAAATTTTAACATAGTGCTTCTTAACTGTTGTCCCTTATACCACCATTACCACCCGTGGAACATCACATAATTATTTTTAATAACAATTTTATATCAAAATGCGCTGTTTTCGTTACTCTGTCAGAATTTCGATATTCCTCCCACCCGTTTTATAACCAACGTGACCAGACGTAGGGAAACACGTTTTCAGTATTTAGGGTCTCGAATCGCGACCCATCGCTGTACTATCTACGCATCCGTTAAAATTCGATATTTGGGGTCACGAACCGTGACCGAACGGTACGCTGTAGTGTCAAAATTCGATCCTTTCTTGAGTTTCAAAAAACAGTTTCATGAACATACCTCACTCTCAGTCCAATCAATCAGACTAGACTTCTCCTCCAACAGGTTCTCCGAACTCCTCTTTTCGTCCTCCCCGTCTCCCTCGTCCTTGAAGACTTTGACCTCATCCGTGGAGCCCAGGTCGTCGCCGCCCGAGGACGCAGCCGAACTCGAGTGCGCATGCGGCATTTTCAAGATCCCATTATCCCTATACAACTATCTGTCATCCATGACCGTTCAGACTGTCATTTTGTTCGTTACACTAATGTCACTGTCAACTGTCTTTGGGTTTGTCAATGCAAACTATTCCGCGGGGCTCTTGAAAATCTGGAAAGAGAGAAAAATATTAAGATTTAAATGAGCTTAATTCTTCATTAGCAAAACGCCGGCTTCACTTAGATTTACTATACACAAAAAGCCTATGTTAATCGTTGATAATGTCTATTCTATTGGTGAAAGAATTTTTAAATTTGGTCCAGTAGTTTTTGAGTTTATTCGTTACAAACGCACAAAAATACAAATATTTCCTCGTTATAATATAAGGTTTGATTAAGACCTCAAGTCCTCAAGTACAATTACATCTTATCTGTCTATACCTATATATTATAATAAAACAGTAAAATCAAAAATTATGTATATTGAAAAAAAGTATCAAAAGGAAGTATTAATAATAAAAACAATTAATATTAATAAAATCGTAATATTGTCTTTTATTAACGCGAGTATCACACATTTAAATAAAATACTGTATACCGGATTAATATATAATATAATTAGAAGCATTTAATATTAGTAATATTAGTAATTTAATATGTATTATTTTTTATTGACGTTCATAGATGTACATTGTGTTACCTAAATTAATAGATTATTTTTAATTTAATTGAATTAAATATGGCAACTTTGTGACATTTCAAATATAAGACAACTGTCATCTTTCAGTCTCCCGCGACCACGGTTGCTGAAAAGCATCCGAAACGTCGGGATAAATAATTTAAACAATAAATCGCGTTTTAATCCGGTATACAGTATTTTATTTAAATTAATAAAATCGTTTTGAACATTTTTGTCCGTCAGTGATGCAGCATCAAAACTTTGTATCATCAAAATCGGATGACGGGAAGAAATAATTTTTATTTATCATTTCAATAGCTTGCTTATGATGAAGCCCACGCGAACGAAGTTGCGGGCAATAGCTAGTGATAAATAATTTAAAAATAAGTGATGCTATACGGCTACTATAACAGTGTGTGTCTGCCCCATGCCCCACTAGGGGACTCAGGAATTCACTTTAACCTTACACCGAGATTGAACCGAAAGTTATATTTAACGCGATTCGCTATAAGCATTGTAGCATATTTTAGGTCAAGTGGGCTGTCAAGTAGCGTTCAAGTCCCTTGGCTCCGGGCCAAGCGCTCAGAAACCCTCAGGAGAAATGAAATAACATATTGACAGTGAATAATTTATGTAAACACTAGCAAAGATTGACGAATGACTCTTCTTAATGTCGGTAAAAAATTTTTTTGGATTTTCGTTCATCTACTATTTTGTATTTAAAACTTGGCCAACGCGAATTATGGAGTCCGTAGATACCATATATGTATGTCTAACTTACCTACAGAATTGATTACGGGTGGGAGGAATATCATAATATAGATGGAAAAACCATGTGAAATGCACAATGCACATTGCGCATTTCGATTTCAGTCTATGTATTTCCGAATACTCGAAGTAAAAATTAAGTCAACAGCGCATCTTTAACTGATGTTCTGTGGCTAAGGTATCACCTACCATCAAGTGAACCTCACATGTCTGTCGAAATCTAACATAAAAAATATAGAATTAGAAATTGTCATACATAGTATGATTTTCTGTCAGTTGATATGCGCACGCGTCACAATGCAGCATGTAGTTGTCAAATGCTATACGACTACGCCCATAGTGGTATCACACAAGCCTTGCATGTTAATGAGTAATATATTCCGGTTAGGGATGATGGTTGAAGTCATTGGTACGAGTGATAAAAAGAAACACCGTGCTTTTCGCCTTTAATGATTAAATATCACCTAAGATATTATTCAAATTAAGGGGATCCGTTTAGTAGTTTTTGCATGAAAAAGTAACAACATCCATCGTCACTAGTGATGTGCCGGATATCCGTAACCGCGGATATCAGGCGAAAGATCTGAATACATTACTTTTTTGGCGGAATATATAGATGTAACAAATCTATATATATAGGTAATTTTCCATTCAGATTATTTTATATTTCTTATCAAATATTTGGCACCATTTTCATCAGGAAGGTGGCTCACGTGATGGTAAGTGATCACCGCCGCTCATAGACAACACCAGAAGGCTTGCAGATGCGTTACCGACCTTTAACTTTAACATCAAACAAAATAAATAAATATATTCAAGGTCACACGCATCGACACCGATTCAGTAAGAAAGTACGTATCCGCGGATCTTGACACCAAATATCCGTATTCGGATCCGTATCCGCAGATATACATTTTTAAAGATCCGGCACATCATATTGTCTTTTATTAACGCGAGTATCACACATTTAAATAAAATACTGTATACCGGATTAAAACGCGATTTATTATTTGTATTGTTTCAAACATAAGACAACTGTCATCTTTCAGTCTCCCGCGACCACGGTTGCTGAAAAGCATCCGAAAAGTCGGGATAAATAATTTAAACAATATAAATAATAAATCGCGTTTTAATCCGGTATACAGTATTTTATTTAGATCCGGCACATCACTAATCCTCACAAACTTTCACATTTATAATAAAAGTACGATAATGTTTAAACTTAGCCAGAGCCTCGTCTTATCATCACATAATCCTTAAGTTTTAAATAAATAACACGAACCATATTAAGTATCTTATCATGTCAGTTGCATTAGATAACAGTTTATCTGTTACATAACGTTGTTTGTTTAGTCTCTTGTTACTCAAGACCGGCAAGAAGTAAGCTATACATCTGCCCCAAGTTAGGTATTGCTTAAATGTTTTAATCGTATCCTACTTATTTTGTAAATTTGAATGTGAAAGCGGGATTCGAACCCGCGACTTGTCTGCTCAGCCGGCCTAGCATGACAACCACGGCAAAAGTTTGTCGACCATTTTCTCCTGTTTTAATCGATTATCTCTTTGTCTTCTGGGTCTAAAATGACACTTACTTAAAAATCGACTTCTAATATCATGGAGATATTTGGCGATCGAGATATCTTGTCTATCAAAGTTGTCGATGTCGAGATATAATATATATCTACCTAAGTATACTAATATTATAAAGAGGAAAGTTGTATTTTTGTATCTTATGAATAAACTCAAAAACTACTAGAACGAATTTAAAAATTCTTTCATCAAAGAAAGCTACATTATCAGCGAGTAACATAGGCTATGTTTTGTGTATAGTACATCTACATTGCACCCGTGTGAAGCCGGGGCGCGTTGCTAGTATCTTATATCTTAGTTTGTCTTTACTTGTCTGCGAGATATCTCTTCATAATCATGCTAGGCGGGTAAGACTACGAACCTAATCGAGTTCAAAAACCACATAATAATGTCATATATATTCCTAGGTGCCAAATAATTATACACAATGAACTAATAATAGAGTTTATTCACCGTTATTATTATTTTAATTAGAGATTTTTTCACACAAAAATTTCACATAGCGTTAAGCAGTCTGTTATAATTACTGTTATAAATAATTTTAAAAGTGAATATAAAAAAACTGGCATTGTCTTTTGTAAACACGTGTATCACACATTTTAATAAAAAATAAAAAAAAAAATATATTATTCATTAAGTTTTAGTGGTATGCGTGTTACGTTTATCAAAAGAAGTCCCGGGTTCGAATCCTTTGAAAACAATATCATAAAAAAGTTTCTGTCGAACAGCCGGGCTAGCATGACAAGCGCGACAAAATTTTGTCTACCGTTTTCTCGTGTTTTAATCGACTATCGCTTTATTTCTTTCGGGTCTAACATGACAATCACACTTAAAACTCGACTTTTAATATCAAAAATAGATATATTTGTCGATCGAGATATCTTTTCTGCCAAAATTGTCGATGTCGAGATATAATATATCTCCATATCTTACATCTTAGTTTGTATTCTCTCGTCCGCGACATATCTCGTGGCGGTCATGCTAGCCCGGCTGGGCACGGAACTGATAACGTGCTAGCATGTAAAGAAAAATGGTAAGTGAAACAGACACAGAAATATATCTGTCCCATGCCCCACTAGGGGACTACGGAATTTACTTTAGTTCATTATATTATCGAGTGCTCTACAGTCTACAGTAAGCGTGGTCACGGCCATTAATAATAATAATAGCGTTCTCTATATCAAACACTAGCGATCCGCCCGGCTTCCCACGGGTGCAATATAAATGTACTGTGCACAAAAATAGCGTATGTTACTCGCTGATAATGTAGCTTAATATTGGCGAAAGAATTTTTAAAATTGGTCGAGTAGTTTTTGAGTTTATTCGTAACAAACATACAAACAAATCTTTCCTCTTTAAAATATTAGTATAGATACCTAACTACCTACTTAATGTAATTTTTGAATTTGAATTTTTAAATTGTAAATAAATAAATAACAAAAAAATTACGATTCACAGAAAATCAAAAAAATCTCAATAAAACATTTATCAATTGTTTATCATTTGACATCACTTAAATGATACGACAGTCGTAAGTACTGTGGTAGTTGCATTTAAAATGTAACCGACTATTTATCAAAATCGGTTTAGCAGTTTTGCACCAGAATAAGCCAGCACTTATAAATGTTTCATAATTTACCTTTGTGGGATAATTTGTCTCACTTGGCTATAACATTATGGAACATAGGCTAATGTATTCAAGCCCCTAGCAATTCATCCACATTAGTAACGCAGAATGTCATACAAACTGTATAATGATGTATGTAGATAGCGGACTAGGTGTGAATATTGAATACTTCACACTGTATATTAACTAACCGCATATCAAGATAGGCATATAGTAACATATACAGAGTCGCAATAAAATACCTTATTCTTATAGTCGTACACCATTTTTTAATGTCAGATATCGACAGACGAGCATGAGGTTCACTTGATGGTAGGCGATACCTCAGCCACAGAACATCAGTCAATGATGCGCTGTCGACCTAATTTTTACTTCGAGCATTCGGAAATCCATAGACTGAAACCGAAACGCGCAATGTGCACTTCACAGTTTTTCCATCTATGAACGGTGGTTCCTTACCGGTCGGAATTTAGATTTTTTTTTTTTTTTATGTCACATATCGACAGACGAGCATGAGGTTCACTTGATGGTAGGTGATACCTCAGCCACAGAACATCAATCAATGATGCGCTGTCAACCTAATTTTTACTTCGAGCATTCGGAAATTCATAGACTGAAACCGAAACGCGCAATATGCACTTCACGGTTTTTCCATCTATGAACGGTGGTTCGTTACCCGGTCGGAATTTAGATATTCCTCCCACCCGATCAATGCCCGAAGTTACCAGACGTGGGGAAAACATGCTTACACAAAATTATAAATATGTCGTCCTGGTGGGATTCGAACCCACGACCCATCGATGCCCACGGCAGGTGTTCAACCGAACGCGCCAAAGAGCCCGTCGTAAGAAAACACCGTTTTCATGACTGAATGTTAGACCAGTATTGTTTTGATGGTTAGAAGATTGAGTGGTGGTGTCTCGATCAGATCGGGGACGTTCTTCAAAAGGGCCAGGTCAAAAGTACTCGAAACCGACGAGTGTGTATGAAAGCATTGATGAAAGCGGAAGAAGCGAAAGTGGTATGCAAGGATCGGAGCATATGGAATTCCGTGATTTCTGCCTACCTCAATTCGAAAGATGATGTGTAGAAGTGATTATATCAAAATTTAAGTTAAGTCACTAATTCTTAAACACAGCAGACTGAACTTAAATTCAGGAACTAAACACATAAACACACAAACATTCAGTTAGAAGTACTATACAAAACTTTGAATTTAATACACCGTTTCGCACAAGCATGTCTTTTGTAATAGGATAGCACTAAGGTATCATTTTATGACCGTCTTTACGATTCGTCATGTGAAAACTATGCGATATATTATGGTGTTGAGTACATTTCTTTATTGAATTTTGCTGGCAAGTATGGAGGTATTATTTCCGTTAAACAGCACATTTTATTGAAGAAGATTTTACAGTAACCTTAAAAGAAACAAGTGGATTTTATGAACTGTTAACAACTTGCGACTAAAGCGAATATTTATATGGCACACAAACAAAAATAAAAAACCTATCGCTATTATTAAATGTCATTTAGTAACACCAAAAAACTAATATGAATTAATTTATAGTAGAACAATGAACCTAAAACTAAAAACCTTAAAAAATATAATATATAATAACTAAAATATACTATTAAAAGCATTTCCTTTAGGCAAGGTTCCGAAGATACTGGCAGCGTTCCCCCTTTGAATAGCTAGACAAATTCCGAGGTAGCTCCCAGCTCTTCGGTCTCATGGGATGTCGACTAACCTTTTTGCTATTTCCTTAAAAAGCCTTATTAATTTAAAAATAACATAAAAATAATAAATAATATATGGGATATTAGTTTTTTGTTGTTTTTAACTAATTCAATAATTAAGACTATATCAAAGTTGGAAAAGAAGAAGGGAATGGTTAGAAGAAGACTTGTCGAGATTTTAGATGTTATTAAAATTTATTGGTAAATGTTAGTTTTAAAAAAATATACCTATGAAGAAATGGTGGCAAAGACGTCATTAAACAATTGAATTCCATTTTTATCAAGTTAAAAATAATAAGGATTACATTAGCAATGAACATCACATGTTCGTAATAATCTACGGTTCGTTTGGTTTTATGGACCCCAGTAAAAAGTTTATCTACATATTGAATAATCTTATGTAAAAAAATAAATGAAAATATTATGACAGTTAATATGAACATGAAATTATAACAATTTGATATGTAGGTCCTACATACATACCTAATGATGACGTCACAAATTCTGAATAGTATTAGTCGAGTTTCTTAATTTAGGAAGAAAATCCCTCCGTCGATTTATGTTAATTCTTTGTATTTCTTTAGTAAAATAATGCAAGACGGCAACTATAACATTATTAATGTATTTGAATCCAAAAAGGAACAAGACTGACTTGTTGTTAGCAGAGAGATAGATTAAAGGCAGGAGAGTAAAATATTATACATTATTTTAAGAGAAATCCTCGCAATATTCCACACAAGTCAAGTCGCGTGAAATTTTACCTTATATACTGAATTATGAATATTTAAATCACCGTAGTTTTCTTAATAATTATTTACATCGAAAAAATGTTGTTAAAAGTCTATCATGATGGCAAACAAAATTCATTAACTAAACCCTAAGGCCTTGTCTAAGGAATAAAATAAAAGCATATAACAATGTCTATTATTAACAGATACTGAACCCTCAATTTAAACACGAGTTAACCACCTGCGTCTATTTACAATTTCATAGCTACTTTAAATGGAACAAAGATTCCGATTCGTCTCTTTTACATTGTAAGTTAAAACAGACGCGTCCGCTTCGCTCGGCTGTTTACATGCAAATGACTTGGAAATTGAAATAGGGAACTAATATAAAGCTGTGTACACAGTTTTTAAATAATAGGAGGTAGGCGTTTTTTTTTCTTTCAACGTGGGAATAAAAAACTACATAATATATTCGAAATACACAAGTAAAGAGGAAAATATTCTATTTATTTAGGAATCTCATATAAAATATTTTGTTAATTTTTCAATTCGAAATAAAAAAATATAAGATGACTATCGCAACACATGTTGATTTATTTTCTTTGACTGAAGTCAAACCTCAAGTAGTATCAAAATGTCAAAAGTATCAAAATGTACCTTGCTCGAACAGAACCTATAAAAACTAAAGTTACATATTTCCGAAAACTATCTGCTAAATATCGTGTATCTATGTCTTTATTGCTTCTACTAAAATGTATGAACTCGCTCTGCTCGGATCTTAATAAAAAGTCGAGTTAACATTATCTCTAACTACCCACATGTTTCGTTTCGCAGACATCGAGTCGCTTTTTGCATAATTATCTCGATTGCTTGCGACGTTTGTAATTGAATTTTCTGTAATGTGCCTCAAGTGTTCTCGAGAAATAGACTCTTATTGTAAAATAGGATTACTTATAACTTGGGATACTTAAGGCAACCACAAACACTGTACTTTTTATTACAGCTGTACCCATTGCAATTCCACGAAAAGTATTTTTTTGGGCTTTTGTAGATGTATGCTGCCGGCCTAGCATGGAAACCACGACAAAATTTTGTCGACCGATTTCTCGTGTTTTAATCGACTATACCTTTATATCTTCCGGGTCTAACCTGACACTCACACAAAAGAAGAGATATTTGTCGATCGAGATATCTTGTCTATCAAAGTTGTCGATGTCGAGATATAATATATCCAGATATCTTATAAGTTATATCGTAGTTTGTCTTTACTCGTCCGCGAGATAACTCTTGATGGTCATGCTAGGCGGGCAGAACTCACCAGTTTCATCATAATCAGCACGACCATTCCAGCACAACTGGAATCATGTAGACTGCCAATCCAGTGCCATTCCAGCGCTGACAAAACAATTGTAAAGGAAACACCTGTTGGTTATTTTCAACAACTTCTAAATTACTGGAATCATGTAGACGACATCGCTAGTCCGGTCCATTCCAGTCCAGCGCCATTGGGTTACTGGACTGGAATTATGTAAATCGGGCATAATGCAATAAGGATTTTGCTGTATTGCAAGTAGCAAGTAGCATTTACAAGATTTTATGCATATTTGCGAGTATGAGAAGTCTTAGTAGAAATTTTGAAGATAAAACTAATGGCAGGAAGTGTGGACGTCGATTTGAATGTTGCGTCTCGTAAAACTTAACGGAACATTTGTCTTTGCACATTGTGCGAGCTGCGAGGGGTTGTGACGTCATGACTCACTGTGGTATATATGTATTTCAGCCTTATTAAGTGTTCTGATATTTTTTTTTTTTTTTATATATTAGAGGAGGCAAACGGGCAGGCGGCTCACCTGATGGTAAGTGACTACCGCCGCCCATAGACATCCGCAACACCAGGGGTCCTGAGGACGCGTTGCCGGCCTTTAAGAAAAGTATATGCTCGTTTCTTGAAGGTTACCAAGTCGTATCGGTTCGGAAAAACCGCCGGCGAGAGCTGATTCCACAAAGTGGTAGTGCGTGGCAAAAAGTGTGAGTCTGATACCGATTGAGACGAAAAAAAAAAATACAAATTATATTATGTTGTACAAAAATAACTTTTACCGAATTAAAACGCGATTTAATGTATGTACATTGCACCCGTGCAAAGCCGGGGCATGTTACTAGTAAATAAAAAGTAATTTGTGACTTACAATAACATACGTAGGAGATCGATAAGCAATACTATCAGCTCTAACAGAAGATTTCATATAACTCGATTCACGTCCATAAACATGTAACTTATGTATTATTTATATATTACTGCTTTACACTTGTAGCGGATAATGAAGACAGACAGGCAGAGGAATCAATGAAAGTATAATTAGTTCGAGAAAAACAGCATCCATTTTTGGTAAGATTGTCGGTACATAGCTGTAATGAATCATTTTGATGTATTACTCTATCGACTTTGGAATTATGAATCATAGCATTTATTGTAACGTTTAAATCAGGGACTGAATATTGGTTTACTATGGGAGTTTAACCGAAATAATAATTTTTTGTTAATATTCTTTCGTTTGTAGTTATATTTAATGAAAAAAATAGTGTGGTAAGTTTAGTAACTATTAGCCTACGCGCAGACTAGAGCCACCGGTGGCCGCCACTAGAAGCGGCGTCTAGACACGGCCACCGGTGGCCGCGTTTCAGCCACTGTAAAATGTATGAAATATCGCGCCCGCACGTTGTGGCGGCCACCGGTGGCTAGAAGCTCGGTGGCGGCCTCTCGAGCGCCGTGTTTGCGCGGATGCCCTAAAATGTATGAAATATTACGCCCGTAGCTTGTGGCGGCCACCGGTGGCTATGCTGTGGTCGCCACTAGTGGCTCTAGTCTGCGCGTAGGCTAACTCTTTAAAACTAATATCATGGTATTTCTGTCAGACACGTAAATAAAAATTAACCGGTTTCAGTCCCTGATTTAAATACAAAAAGAATGAACTGAGTTACAATGGTTTTTATAGGACTTTAATAGAAAGGAAATTAGTCTCTGTCTTCATAAGGGAAATGTGAAGACATTGATGTACCTATCTCACAGATAATATTATTTATAAGATTTAATTAAGCCTCACATCATTGAGAGTGACCAACCTTATTTACCCTAACGGATTATATTTTTCTGTTTCCGGTCATCAATCCCAAGACTTCCGGTGCATACAAAATGCATAACACTTACCTATTAGACCATGCGTTATCAATGCTTTAAGAGAATAAGTCCAACATGACTAAAAAAAAATCACAGATCAATCAATGCTGTGCTGTCAACCTATATTTTTTACGTCAAGCATTCGCAAACCGTGCTTCACGGTTTTTCGAATTATTAACAGTGGTTCATTACTTGGTCGGAATTTCGATATTACTCCCACCAGTTATAATGCCCAAAAAGGACAGACTTATTAAAAGAGATATTAATAGATAAATTCATTCCGACCTAATATGAACCAGCGACCCATTGAAACGCAAGGGAGGTTCTACGGTCTACCCAACGCGCCAAGGTACGGTCTACACATAAACCACAATATTATTTCATAATAATTATTATCGATATGATAATGTAACGCGACATTACAAAACATTAGCTTAATAACCTGCTAACGATTTGAATGAATAAAAAAAACAAATGAATTGTTTTTTAATTATTAATCGTAGAGGAATATTTTTTTAAATATTGATATTTAAATACAAAATTAACCAAATAAATATCTATAATTATTTGAACATTAGCGTAATGTTTTAACAAACAACTTAAAATAGATAAACTACTTGTCACTATCTTTTTTAAATGACAGTCCAATTATGTAGTTATTAACAGAAATTTCAGAATAAATAGAATTTCCACTAAATTAATTACACATACTATTATGTCCAATAAAACACTATTAATATAGAATCACATTTATTGTGCTAGGTAGCCATGACACAAGTAAATTACTAAGCATTTTCTAAGGCTACCTACTTTTACTTAAACCTCCATTATTTATTAATAATGTAAAGCAAAGCCTACCCGTACTCAATATGAAAACAATAATATACAACATACCTTTCCCCTTAGTAAGTAAACAATATAGAAAATTAAATGAATGAACCAGATCTTACAACTATTGATATTCTAACTGATATTAATAACCAAAATATAACATCCTATTAAACCTTACTACTAATATCCATATAGCACTTCACTTTTCTACATAATTAAACTACTTCATATAATTAGTAAATTGACTTGGTCTATCATATGGTGACCTTGAGTGTGCATTGATTTTATTTTTAATTTTACCACCTGAAAAACTAGCTTCATTATTAACTGGTATGCCCAACATTTCTGCCCATTTATCTTCGCTTGGTATTTCAATTATTTCTTCTCTAAAGTCACTGTCAGTTAAGTCCTGCCTTAAGTCGTAGTCAGTCATTTCACATTTCGAGTCACAGTCATTTATTTCCCTGTTCTCACTATGTTCTATTTCCTCACCTTCCTCTTCTTGTGCTCCTCTTAATACATCCGGTTGTCTCTTTCTAATTAATTGATCGATATGTCTAGTAATGACATTACCTTCTTTTGTAGATACCCGGTAATTTGCTGGTCCATTTCTACTTACCACTGTTCCTGGTAACCACCGTGGTCCTCTAACATAGTTCCTATACATAACATCTTGACCTGTATCAGCTTCTCTGTTATTCTTTAGAGCATTATTTAGCGATTGTTGTGTTCTCTTTCTCCGTTCGCGACTATCTGGGTGTATTGTGTCTAGTAAAGTATGGAGACGCCTATTCATTAAAAGTTCCGCAGGACTCTTGTTAGTTGTTGTGCAAGGTGTTGCACGTAATCCAAGTAACATATTAGGTAATTTGATTTCCCAGGGAATATCGTCCATTTTACGTAACTTATTTTTGACGGTTTGAACCATTCTTTCAGCTAATCCGTTAGTAGCCGGGTGATAAGGTGCTGTAGTGATATGTCTAATTTTATTCGCCTCAAGAAATTCTTTCATTTCCGAAGACACGAATGGGGTTCCATTGTCCGAAACCAAAGTTTCACATAATCCATGAGTAGCAAATAAATTTCTCAGAAGTGAGATAACTGTTCCCGACGTCATGTTATTAACAATAAATACTTCTGGCCATCTCGAATAAGCATCTACTACAATAAAAAATGTCTTATTTTGAAAAGGTCCCGCAAAATCTACATTTAACCGAGACCAAGCTTTAGTAGGTGTGATCCATTCATAACTTGTTTTAGGAGGCATGTGCCTGTTTTCTAGACATTTATTACAATTGGATATTAATTCTTCAATGTCATGATTTAACTGTGGCCACCAAACGTAGCTTTTAGCTAGAGCTTTCGTTTGCACCACGCCACTATGCACCTTATGTAAAGCGCTCAGTACCGGGGCACGTAACGATGGCGGTACGACCACGCGACTACCAAGTAAGATGCAATCCTCGTGCAATGAGAGTTCCACACGACGCAATGAGTATGGCCGTAAGTCACTTTCCGTGATTTTGGCGGGCCATCCAGCTAGTATGTAATGACTAACACGCGATAAAATTCGATCTCTTCTTGTTGCGGAAGCTATATTCTCTACATCAACGGGAAAATCAGCAGGAGTCTCTGCCATAAGAAGAACGTCAGCCAATAGCTGCTCGGGTTGGTCTGGAACCGGCTGTGGCCAACGACTTAAACCATCAGCATTACCAATTTCTTTTCCTGCCTTATGAATAATGTTGTAGTTATGCGAAGTAAGTATCAATGCAATTCTAGTCAAACGAGGTGACAAAACAGCAGGCATCGGTCTTTTAGGGTCAAATATACCGAGCAATGGCTTGTGATCCGTTACAATTGTGAAAGTCCTACCCATTAAGTAATTGTGAAATTTAACTACACCAAAAATGATAGCGGTGGCTTCTTTATCGAGTTGAGAGTAGCGTCTCTCATGTACGTGCAAAGTTCTGGAACCCATCGCCACAGGTCGCTCTGTTCCATCTTCCATAACGTGTGCTAAGACAGCGCCTACGCCATATTCAGAACTGTCACATGTAAGTACCAATGGTTTATTGAGATCATAATGTACTAGAGTTAACTCTGATGAAAGTAAGCGCTTCGCCATATCAAAACTGTTTTGTTCTCGATCAGTCCATTGCCACATCTTTGATTTATCGAGCAATCTATGTAGAGGCTCAAGCATAGTGGCCTTATGAGGTATGAACCTCTCATAAAAGTTATACAAGCCTAGAAATGCTTGCAACTGTTGGACATTTTTAGGCTCAGGAGTATTCAGGATAGATTCCACTTTGCTCTGAGCAGGGTGAATACCATCAGAATCGATAACAAAACCTAAAAATTCCACCCGTTGCTTAGCAAACTTGCACTTTTGTTTATTAAGACGCAAACCTGAATTTCCGATACGGTGTAGCACGATGTCTAAGCGTTGAGTCATCTCAGCTAACGAGCGGCCGCTAATAATAATGTCATCAATCAGCACCGCTACGCCTGGAACACCACTCAGCAGCGCTGTCATCAACCGTTGAAATATTCCAGGACATGCTTTCACACCGAAAGCTAACCTATGTACAGAGTACAAACCTTTGCAAGTATTTAAAGTTAACAGCTTTGCTGTACTATCGGTAACTACCACCTGTGTATACGCTCTGTCCAAATCCAGTGTCGTGTAGTATCGCCCACCTGCAATAATTGCAAAGACTTCACTAGCAGTGGGCATGGGATAAGTATCAGACTCAGTAGCCTGATTCACCGTACTGCGATAGTCTCCACACAAACGTATGTCTCCATTCCGTTTCACTATTGGAACTACTGGCGTAGCCCATTCTGAAAACGACACTGGACGAAGTACTTCTTCCTCTACTAAACGATCGATTTCCTTTTCAATTCTTTCCTTTAAAGCATAAGGTACTGGCCGAGCCTTTAAAAATTTAGGAACAGCGTTTGGTTTAACGTGTATATCGACTGCGTCACCTCTGTAGGTGCCAAGTCCTTCTCTGAAAACTTCAGGGTATTTATTAATTATCTCATTAATATCTGTCATGTCAATGTAAATTAAATTAATATTCAAAGTAATGTCAAGAGGATGAAACCAGTTACGTCCTAATAAGTTTGGTCCGAACCCCTTAGCTACAACAATACTTAAATAACACTTAATGTCTTTATATTGCACTTGCACTGTAGCCTGTCCAATCACATGTACTGGCGAGTTGTTCCACGTCCGCAGTTTGTTAGGCAAAGGTTCTAATATATCGCTGGAGTGTAACTGCCTCCACGTTTGCTCGTTCAGTATTGAAAAAGCAGCTCCCGAGTCCACCTCCATCAATATAGGTACACCATCCATCAAAAGTTTTATTCTGTACGCCGGTACACGTGTGGTTGAGGTATCCAAGTTATAAATACCATGAAGTTGCATGTCACTATCATCAGCATAATTGACTTTACTTGTTCTGCTTCTTTTTTTTGCTATGCATATTTTTTCAATATGTCCTTTTTTCTTACAATAATTACAAATAACGTTTATAAAACGACACTCGCCACCGTGACGATCGCCACAACGGTAACAAAGTCGGATATTGCTCCTCGATTGTACTGCATTGACGTCCATTGGTTCATAGGACGATGATGACACTGTAGCAGGGGGTATTATCGCTTCTCTGAAGACTGGCGTGTTAATACTAGATGTAGTCTGCATCATACGAACATCTCTAACTGCGCTTTCAGATGAAAGCATAGCGTCGACCACATTAGAATACTGTAAATTATCTCTTTTTAACAATTCATATTGCAACTTCTTGTCAATCATACCACACACTAGTCTATCACGAAGCATTCGCTCCAAGTTTGTAAAGTTACACCCCGCACTAATTTTTCTTAGATGGGCTATATATTCTGATACAGGTTCACCTTCCTTTTGATCACGTTTGTAAAATTGAAAAGACACTGATATCTCGTTGGGTTTCGGGCTATAATGTTTTGTAAGAATAGTTACGATTTCCGCGAAGGTTACTTCACTAGATTTTTTTGGTGTAATTAAAGCCGAAACTGTCTCATACACTTGTGAACCACATACTGTAAAGAAATTCGCCCTTTGAACGGCGTCTATAACGATTCCATTTGCTTCAAAACAGTATTTTAAACGATCAATGTAATTATCCCAATTATCACTTTGTGGATTAAATTCATTGAATGTCACTGATTTACACTCCATTGTAATGATTTTACACTACGTCGCCACTATTATGTCCAATAAAACACTATTAATATAGAATCACATTTATTGTGCTAGGTAGCCATGACACAAGTAAATTACTAAGCATTTTCTAAGGCTACCTACTTTTACTTAAACCTCCATTATTTATTAATAATGTAAAGCAAAGCCTACCCGTACTCAATATGAAAACAATAATATACAACACATACATTAACATTTATGGGCCAATACAGCACACAGACACATATTACATTAGGAGTAAAAGTAGGGGGTAATCCAGACCACAGCTATCGAATTTTATATGATTTAATGGCGCAAATAAGTTCTATTCACATACATAAGTGAAATTAATTGTCCATTGGGACTTAAAATGGCACATTTTTGTATCTGATCCATCAGTGTTCTATGCCCAGCCTAACTAAGCTATTTTCTTTATCACAAGGATTTTTTTTTTGGAATAGCAAACGGATTTGAACAATTCATTGAAATTGTATGGCATTAATGCAATTCTTAGTTTGAAACTGAAAACGTCAGTCGTTTAAAGGCTTTTTTAGTAAAAATGTTTAGAAAATAAGTTTCTTGTTTGCTACAGAATACTGCATACAAAACTAAAAAACAGCTTCTTTAATTATTAAACAATTCTTCAAATAATTAAAATTTCCACTTGATGATACTGTCTTTATAAAATTTAAATATCTTTTAAGACTGTCATTCGCATTTCACAAAAACGGATAAGACATCTTAACATTGGGTACAGTCGTGTAAAAAAGTCTACAATATTATGTTTCATTGAAATTGTTATTAATTGCGTACACCCGAGCAAAAATGGTAGACTACAACGCTAGTTAGTATTACTAGCTTTTTATGGAAATAGCTGTTTTTTTTATATACAATCGTCACGCTTCACGCTAATAGTTTCATAATATGGGCGATAACGTAGAAGCTATAGAATAAGTACAGTCGCGTAGATAATATAAAATATTAAATATACCTAACGAAACTCCAACGATGTCAGCTACCTTGGCGACAGAAAAGACAGAGCTATACAAAATACATCGCGCTGTCACGTTCTCTCATAAATAAAGTTCTCTTAGATATTGTGGTAAGGCCATGATTCTAAAAAAGAAATTGATTCTGTCGAAAAATATAAAATAAAAGTTTTAGTTGATAGACATGTATACAAAATAAGAAAGAACAAAGTTTTTTTATATCCTTTAATTAATTATTTCTTTATCTAAAGCTGTTTATATTAATCCTTATCTTACTCTAAGATACCTGTTATGGAACGCAGATATACTGGCAAGGGCTTTAAAACAGATCAATTACTAATTAAAGTCAGAATGACGTTTTTACTCTATTGGGATTGCAGACGAATACAGTTTTGCACTCCGGCGCAGATTCAAGTATGTCATAACAGGTAGTTGTGTATTTGTATTGATTTCAACGCAACGATTGAGTGGATTGATATAATCATCTGGTCCATATGAAGTAATAGATAAAATAGTAATAGATAAGTCTTTGTTAATCGGTCAAAAATCTTTTGGGCTTTTGGAATTTAATACATACTTGTTTGATATATAATATAAAAATGTTTTGTCAGTAGGTGGAATAGGAGGTGTCTACGACTTTCTTTATAATATTTTTCTTAATATTGATTATTCTAACATAAATATCGATGGTTCCCAAGCACAAAATCGTAAGCGTTATTAGACAATTTCACAGATACGATTTTATTCTTGGGACCCGTCGATATAGTTTCTAAATGACTGTACACAAGCGAAATACTTCCGCCCATTATACTTCTCATTGGTGGTCGATGACAAGAACGATCGACTTTAATGTAAATTATCACATTCTTACTCTGTAACTGAAATACAAAACTTTGACTTTTTGTCTTTAGAAATAGTCATTTGAGAAGACTCGTTTAGCTGTGTTTACATTTATAAAAAAGAAACAGTCAAAACTCTAGTGCGATTATCCATTTAGATATTAACATACAAATTATTATCAAAATCTGCTCAACTGTTTTTTTTTTTATTTTTTAAATACCTTTCTCACCAACGAGCCGTCAGGTTCAGGCAACACTTAAAATGATATTTTAAAAAATTCAAGTCCAGGTGTAAAACAACTAATAAGTGTCGCGAAAGAATAAGAATTGGACTAACAAAAACACTGTTTCACTGTCTACCTGCCCGACCTAACGGACCCCAAGGGCACCCTATTGTTTACATCTATTCCAATTTATTGCTTATTGGTATATTTTTAAATTTCGAATTATTTATTATTTGAATAGTTAGTTATATATTCATTTTAGTAAATTCTTTTTTGTTGAATAAATTTTGAAATATGTATAATTGTATTCCATTTTCAAAATCGATAAGTTTTTAAATTTCGAAATATATTACAAGTTTTTTTATTGTTTTGTGTTCGATTGATTCGATCAAAGCAAGCTATACCTAAGTTTAGTAAAGGACTACAATCGTGATAATCAAAATTATATCTATACTAATATTATAAAAGGAAATATTTGTATTTTGTATGTTATGAATAGACTCAAAAACTACTGGACCGATTTAAAAAATTCTTTCACCAATTACACTGGTCTACAATAAAAAAGTATTCGAAATAATTTAAACTAATTTTTATTTGTCTATCCATGCTGAACACAAGTTGATAAGTAAAATTCATTTATTAGTTTGAATTTTTGCGATACTTGACATTTTCCAAATTTAATTATTCTACCCTGATTGAACTTGATAATGTTCATATTTACTTAGTTAATAGGCATCGGATGTTAAAAACATTGTGTTTTAGTGCTCTGTTCTGTATTACTAAGTGATAAAAGTGTTAAACGTGAAGAAATAATTATATTTTAAAGCAAAATGTTTCGAAAATGTGTGTATAAACTCTACAAGTTTTTTTACATTTGTGGTGAGGTGATATTTAGTAAACAAAGGTGTTCTATATCACCTACAATAAAAATGCCTATTCTTACTTTTTTAACGAAAACATAAAACACCAGGATAATAGCTTGGTTCCACATTTCTGCTGCAATCCACGTGCTACAGGTTTAAAAGATTGGCCGTGTGGAAAAAAAAGTCATTTCATTTTGCAGTGCCGAGAATTGAAAAAAAATGCAACTGATTATTATTTCTGCCTGACAACTCGTGTATTTGGAAAAGGCAAGGGTGTTTCTAAAAAAAAGAAGAATATCATCAAATCTACTGTTGGTACTAATCCTCTGCCGCACAGCAATCTTTACCCGATTCCGAAACTTCCTAAGATTGACAAAGATGAAATAACACTTCCTTCATCATCAATTTCTTCAATGTCAGAATATTAAATATCTAGTAAATCATCGTAGGCATACAGGATAACACAAACTGAATTAAATGATCTTGTACGGGACTTAGAATTGTCTAAGAACAAAACAGAACTACTAGGCTCGAGACTCCAACAATGGAACCTTGAAAGTAGTGTGACTTTTATTATATATCTTAAAATGTAACATGTCCTTGAAAATGCACTTTCTATGTTTTCATTTGAACTTCTTTCCGGATAATTGTGGGGCTTTTAGCGACCAACAACGGGAGCGCGTCTACCAGGACATTGTAAGCATGGAAACCTGGTATCAAGGCCATTGGAACATGTCAATGTTGGCAGATTATTGCTGGACTGTTTGTCGAGATGTTATAGAAGCAGAATACAAGAGGGTAGCGAATTAACTATATCGTTATTTTACTTATGAAGAAAAAACTGTGTGATTTCTGTTAATTTTTGCAAAAATTATTTATTAATTTTTTCTAAAAAAGGAAAACTAATTTTAATGTATATTTAATATTTTTGTATTCAGTACATACAAATAAATAAAAAAAACTACTTTTCATGAAGAATACTTTTTTAAAGTTACAATTTGTAGACCAGTGTTATTTATATTAGCGAGTAATATAGGCATATTTTATGTGTATAGTACATCTATGTAATAAATATGTATCATTCAATTCCGCGTCTCTAGCCGGTTTTGACTTTTGGCCGTTTGTCTTTTCCGTATAAACATATACATAGGTAAAAAAAACTAAAGCATTAAACGCTTAATTAAAAACCAAATTGTCGTTTCGAACAAAAACCGAATCAATGGTACATGTAAGTAACTTCACGTTTCGGTCAAGTTTTAACGATATCGTTAACCGGTTGCGAACTTGCTATAAAAAATATTCCAAGTACTCAAATAGGGTTTGAAAAATGCACCTGGATTCCAGAGCTTGGTTAACCAGAACTAATAACAATTATCTACACATTGTAAACAGTTTGTAGAAGAATAGACATTTCTTTTTTTTTAAATGTCAGATATCGACAGACGAGCATGAGGTTCATTTGATGGTGATACCTAAGCGACAGAACATCAGTAAATGATGCGCTGTCGACCTATTTTTTACTTCAAGCATTCGGAAAACCATAGACTGAAACGCGCAATATGCACTTCACAGTTTTTCCATCTATGAACGGTGGTTTGTTACCCGGTCGGAATTTAGATATTCCTCCCACCCGATCAATCAATCATCAAATCAATGCCCGAAGTTACCAGAAGTTACTATTAGGAAGCTCGTTGTTGATTCCGAACACTTTAAGGCCCGTATTCCAAGACGTTACTCAAGTCGTAATCTATTCTTGAGAACTGTCAATATGTCAAAATTCTATAGAGATAAAATGGTTTGACAAGTCTCAAAACTGAGTCTTGGAATATGGGCTCAGACCCGTAAAGCGCGTACAGCGCCTTTGCGAAAGCAAGGACCCTTTTTCCACGCATCCCTCACTGGTTCCCTTACCTACGGCAGCAAAAGCCGAGCTGTGTGTCTCGACGTAACGCGTATCGTAGCAAAACGTCAAATTTCGAGGCTGAGCCATAGTGCTCACCATTCACGTAAGGCAAGATACGATACAAAAAATAATCAAGGCGCTTTACAGATACAGAGATCGAATACAGTAGGCAAAACGCAATGCATATATAAGATATTAATACAGACGGTAAATAGAGCAATTTAAATAATAAATATTGGCGAATTTAAATAAAGATCCCCGGTGCTAAAGAAGCGTGTGTGCCTTAGCCTTGCTAAATATTAAAATTATAATGATGTATTTTTATTTATTTTATTTTTTTGTACGCAAAGAATCTAGCGGCAGAATATTTAGTACCTACTGAACACAAACATGTACATCTGTAGCCATTACATTCATGCAAATAAATATTTTGGATTTGATTTAAATCCCTACTAATATTATAAATGTGAATGTAAGTTTGTATGTTACGCTTTCACGTCAAAACTACTCAACCAATTATCATGAAACTTTGTACACGTATTCTTAGAGGTTTTAGAAAGGACATACTTTTTCTTATGGGAAAGGAAAAAATATTTTAGCAACAATGCACACGTTCGAAGCCGGGGCGTTTTGCTAGTACCTACATAATACAATTATTAACTTTCATCAATATCAGTTGAACGTTGAAAAAAACAAAGGTCGTTTGACATTCGTAAATCACCATCTGTTTTCAGTAATGGTGTATTTTAAACCCTATCACCGTTTAATAGAGTTGAGATTTGTTAAAATAATATATTAGTTTTTTGTAAGCCTCGGGATGAGTCTCCTTTCTAGGAATCTCTCATTAAAACTGACATATTTTTAAAGTTATCGTATATTTATTTGAATTTAAGAAATATTTATTTTTTGACCTCAGCTTTAGATTGGTAACGGCTTCATGTCCTAGCGGAGGTAAAATATTTTGAGACAAAGTTGATGAGATGAGTGTCGTGGACCCAAACTATATACAAATAATCAGTGGAAGTCGGGAGAGGAACGGTCATCAGCAATTTTGTTATGTTAGATATCAACAGACGAGCATGAGGTTCACTTGACGGTAGGTGATACCCCAGCCACAGAACGTCAGTCAATGATGCGCTGTCGACCTACTTTTTACTTTTAACAACATAAACTAGTCTTGTAATTGTGTGTTCCCAAGTCCCCAAGTCCATGGGCCATTTCTCTGTCTGCATCTATTACTTTTTCTTTACAGGCAAGTACTGTGCCTGTCCGACAGAAACATGTTGATCTTGTTTCCCCGGGATTCGAACCCATGACCTACCATCAAGTGAACCTCATGTCGTCGATTTCTAACATAAAAAAAAATCTTTAAAATTATTTTTCTTATGTAATTAATAATTGTATAAATACGTTATGTATTGAAAGTAAATAGTTTTAGACAAATTGCACGTATCATTATCTATGTAATCCCCGATTAACACTATCTAATCCAAACGTAGATTTTACATATAGATTAACCTTAAATCGTCCTCTATCTCGTGAATCTATTGAATAAAATATTTCATTTAAAAAGAAAAATCAATAAATAACGCACTATAATTCAAGACTGGTTTTAATTCAAATATAATATAATATGAAAGAAAACATAAAAATCTACGTAAGTATATCTATATATATATCTATATTTCTATACTAATATTATAGAGGAAAGATTTGTATTTTTGTATGTTACGAATAAAGTCAAAAACTACTGGACCGATTTTAAACATTCTTTCGCCCATATAAATCTACTAAGATATAGGCTATTTTTTGTGTACATCTATATTGCACCAGTGTGAAGTCGGGGGGCGTTGCTAGTATAACATAAAGTCGCTTCCCGCCGTATGTCCCTCTGTACGCTTAGATCTTTTAAACTACGCAACGGATTTTAATGCGGGTTTTCATCAATATATTATAGAGTGCTTCAAGAGGAAGAATACGCTTAATATTGTTTTGTGTTAATTTGTTGAAATATGACGATAATTGTTCAATATTTTAAGAATCCAAGTCGACTGAGAGCCTTCAACGAAAATGCTGTCTTATATTGTCTTTTATTATCGCGAGTATCACACATTTAAATAAAATACTGTATACCGGATTAAAACGCGCTTTATTATTTATATTGTTTAAATTAATTATCCCGACGTTTCGGATGCTTTACAGCAACCGTGGTCGCGGGGAGACAGCTGTCGGGATAATTAATTTAAACAATATAAATAATAAATCGCGTTTTAATCCGGTATACAGTATTTTATTTAAATGCTGTCTTATTCTTTTGTAATATAATAACACATTAGTATCTATATTGCACCCATGCGAAGCCGGGGCGGTTCGCTAGTATTCAATAATAAAGTGCATTTACCCGATACGTTTTATATGTATCATTAAATTTAATCCCTGTGTAAATATATGTATATTTATGAATATATTCATGGTCTAAATAAAGATGATTTATTTGGTTTTATGGCAACACCAATAAAGATTTATTGTTGTTTTTTTTAAAATTTCACGGTTTGAAATTGGAATATTATTTTTATATTGCCTGTTGAAGGTCGGGACCACACAGTTTGGAAATACTTCGAGTTCTTGGGTACCTAAAGACGCTTTTCGGTTTGATTATTTTGAATAATTATTTTGGAGGAAGAAAAGTGTGGTCTTCCTCCAACCTAAAGGGAGGATCCTCGACCAGTCGAACCACTGACTGGCCGGCCCTAAGACCCCAGTGGTTGATGTCGAGATGTTGTATATATACTCAACGCTCGGAAACACTTAAATAGTGCGATTCAGGATTAAACGTCTTCGTATTGATTCTAGTCGCAGATTGTTTATTTCGCTACAATTATAAAAAAAACGTAAGTTTTCAAAAACTGAAACTATGTAAGTGTTTGAAGCAAGGAAAGTTGTGTGTTCCAATGTCTCTAAGTTTACTATGGCGTCCGGTGCATTTTAGTTTATCCGTTTGCCTTCTCTAACGTAAAAAAAAGACGAATTGAGAACCTCCTCCTTTTCTGAAGTCGGTTAAAATGATTTTTGGAACGTAATTCATATAAAATTTAATGGAATTGATACTAGCTACTGTTTTATTATATGTATAGATAATGTTGCCAACAAAACCTTTTTTATTACAGTACAGGTACTTAAAGCATATTTGAAAACATCTCATGTACTGAAATCATAAATATTATGTGAATGACTCGATTCCATATCGATTTAGAATTCCGAAAATGTCCTAACTCGAATCACGGTAACATTGTCGTGATCACGTATTTATAATTCCCTTCGTAATGGTCTTATACATATATTGTTGTTATTAACATCAGGAATATTGTCATAATATGTGTACTTTTATTATTAAATTGAAAATAATAGTATACTTAATCCTGCTAACATTATAAATGTGAAATTTTGTGAGGATGGATGGATGTTTGTTACTCTTTCACGAAAAAACTACTGAAAGGATTTTCATGAATCTTTACAGTATTATTTTTCACAATAACATATAGGCGAAATTATAACTATAACGATGAGCGTCAAGTAAGTCGTAAAAAAAATTCAAGTAATTTTTGATACATTGATATTTTTACCACAAATGGCGAGAGGGCGATTAAAGAAGGGGAAAAGAATCCATTTTTTTTAAGTTTTTGTTTGTCTGTTTGTTCACGCTAATCGCCGAATAATAAGCAATCGACACCCATTCTAGAGCATCATCATGATAAAGTCGAAACCTGGCACGTCACAGTAATTGTGTATGCTGCGTGTGCGCAGAGAACAACACGAACGCATTAAAATTCCCAACTCTCGCGCGGGTTCTCAGCGTATGCGTTTTATCTCTGTCTCGCTTACTCTTATGGGACGTTCTAAAACGTTGGAGTCTTGAGATCTATCTCAAGTTTCATTTTCTTTAGAGACTGTGGATAAATGGCCAGGCAACTCTCATGGGCATCAGTAAAATAAGTTACCAGCTTTAAAATTGATTTTATATTGATTTTTTTTTAGAAAAACTTCGTTGTAATTTATTTGGTTTTCTCCTTTTGTAATTTCTTTTTTAACCACCACAAAACAGAATTTTAATACTTATAAATAAAAAATATGTTTTGTCAATACATAGCCAATGAGGATGTTTAAAAACTCAACCCCTAGGGGTAAAATGGGGGTGGTTGTTTTGAAAAGTAATAACTAGGTATAAAGATAATTCTTAAGAACGCTAATTAGAATTAAAGAATTGTTGTGCACCCATTGAAGTAGCCAAACTAAATATAATAGTCCTAAAACGAATTAGTCGAATAAATACTTTTTCCGTTCCGCTTTTTCCGTACTCTGAAACAAATATTTTTAAATCTTCCGTTATAATTTACCAACTTACAATAGCGTATTAACAAGCTGGAAAAAGAATTACTTTCTAGAAAAAATTAAATTAGTTACCATTCTAAAATATGTATTTTAGGATAAACAATGTGTTTTTAATTTGTATGTATTTTGTGTGATTCAAACATAATTTCAAGTCGCAGAATAGCAAGATTATTTGATAAAATATTATATCTCTTTTTTACAGTAAAAAACGTTGCTACAGTAACCTACGGACATCCGTTAGTTGAATACAGAAACCGGGCATAAGCTGTGAAACTTCATAACGCATTATTCAGATATTATTTAACTTGGGTACATTAAACATTTTTATACATCCCACGACTGCAACAATTATAACTTAATTTACCTCATTTGATAGTTAATTAACGAAATAATAGAAGCAAAGCGTAGGAAATGCTTGAATGAATAATTCATTTGAGATAACGACCAAAATAAAACGATTGTTTGAAGAAACAAAACCAAGTTGAGGTTTCTTTTAGTGGACTATATAGATATTATCTCCCACCAAATGGCATTATATTATGTACAGTTAAAGTTATTCTCTTATCGGTCAGTCTCGCGACAATCGGTCGCTTAAAATTTCTCTTAAAATACAAAATAGTCCTCATTTGTAAGGTTTATTATGAACGGAATACAATATAAGTAAATATATACTGAATAGAAAACTATTAATATTATTTCCTTGTGCTCCGATCCTTGCATACAACTTTCTTCCATTTTTCATAAATCTTGGTTACTACTAGTTACTTATAGGCAACCAGTAGTAAGTAGGTTACTTCTTATATATTTTGCAAATTAACTAGTACTGGTAGTAGTTTAAATTAACTAAATTAAAACACGCTTACATTATATTATTTTTCGAGTGCCTTACATTAAGCGTGGTCACGGATATTAGTTAGATTTAATTCCATATTTAAAATAGTGTTTTAATTCAATATTTAATGCTAGATAATTTTTAAATTGTACTTTTTCAAATATGGAATTTCTACTATTCAATTCCAATTTTGAATTTGGAATGATTTTCGAACCGTTCGTATAGCTCGGGACGCCACATTGGTGAGTTTCAAACCATAAAAAGGAAAAAGAATTTATGAAATATATTTTTTTCCTTACAAAAGAATCAAGGCGTTATAAATAATGCTCTTTAACGAAGTCCGGTTCTTACTGAGAAACGTGTGGGCAAAGATTTCTTGCCATTTCGAAAATTTTTATGTTAATCTTAACTTTTTGTGTTGGTTAAGGATTTTGGAGGCACTAACAATGGATTTTATAGGTATAAATTTTACTGCTGACATTATATATTAAAAAATAAAATATATTTTATTCCCTTATAAACCCTAGTACTACGAATAAGATATATTATATAATATCAACAGATGAGCTCGAAGTTCTCTTTGGTAGGTAAACCTTGGCCACATAGAAAAATAATGCCTCTTCCTGCCCTGTTCCCTTTTTTATTTGGGGTCGGCGCAGTATGTCGATTTATTATTTGGAATAACATTGATGTTTACCCAAAGCCGAATTTACCACCTAAAATCTTATTCCAAGACGAGTAGTTTAAATACCTATTAAGCCATTGACATTTCTCAAGAATAAATCGAATTGAGTATCTATATTTTATTGACTACTTTTATTTGACGGGCTCGTTGGCGCGTTCGGTAGTCACGTGCCGTGCGAATCGATGGGTCGTGGGTTCGAACCCCACTGGGACCACATGTTTATAAATTTCTGTAAGCATGTTTTCTGGTTTTCTGGTAACTTCGGGAATTGATCGGGTGGGAGGAATATCGAAATTCCGACCGGGTAACGAACCACCGTTCATAGATGGAAAACCGTGAAGTGCGACTGCGTGTTACCGTTTCAGTCTATGGATTTCCGAATGCTCGAAGTAAAAAGTAGATCGACAGTGCATCATTGACTGATGTTCTGTGGCTGAGGTATCACCTACCATCAAGTGAACCTCATGCTCGTCTGTCGATATCTAACATAAAAAATCCTAGGTTAACGGTTAAGTGTTTTCTATAGTTATCGATCAAAATTTGAGAAATTGGTGGATCCCGTGAGCCCCAAAGGTGGACTTCATTGTTTTTTTTAAGGTATCGTCAATCTGTCAGTTGTATGAGATATCAATTGAACTTCCATACCATTGACATTACAAATACTTTGTTGTTTATGCTGGGAACACTGTTTAAATTCTCGCATGTACAAGTCATGACTTTATTAATAAGAATAAACTTACAACTTAAGGACATCCCAAGTTTTTATTAAGCAGGTGCGAGAGAACACATTTGTTATTTTATTTTATCAACGCGAACAAAAAATATTAATAGTATGTATTAAAATTATCGACAGTTAAGCAAGCCATGTTATTTGTATGTAATTCCAATTGACGTTCTGGCATTCATTATGAATTTAGCAGAAACTGTCAGTGTTGCCATTTAAGTAGAGACGGTTGGTTTTTCAAACGACATTCAAGGTTTTTGCTGGGGTTGCCCTAATACGTATCATATACATAATTATGGCGACAATTATTTTTAATTAACTACAAAAACATATGCCGCGGTATCTATGCGATGATTTTGACTATCACTTTTTTGAAAAAAGGTTCCTATAATGAGGTTTTAATGTCATGGAATAGTAATCTGGTGTTGCCTTCGTCTAAATAGTATTAAAACAGCGTTTTACTACGTTGCAGCGATTTAATATCATACAGTGGCATAATCCAACATACTTTTTTTTTGGTAAACAATTTAAATAATTTTGGTAAAAATAATCTTAGTTTTGGACAACTATCTACACTAATATTATAAAGAATTTGTATGTTTGGATTTTTGTATATTTGTAACGAATAAACTCAAGAACTACTGAACCGAGTTTTATCAATAGAAAGCTACGTTATCACGAGTATCACGGGCTATTTTTTGTGTATAGTACATCTACATTGCACCCGTGCGAAGACGGGGTGGATCGCTAGTTATTAATATTTGGATTATAGCAATTTTAACTTAGTGGTTGATAACACAATTTTCAAGACTGAATGTACATTATATAATGGTTTTAATTTATGTCAATATCGAATTAGATCAGTTTCATGTTAAAGGCGTTTTCCTACCTTTATGGCGTTTTTTGATATCCATGGAGAATTTCAAATCTTGTGTAATAGGTAAAGCATCCTATGTATTGCATAGCTATCTATGGTCCTTAGCTATGAAATAAACAGCAGATTTTACATATTGGGCTTTTAAAAATAAACCGATTTTTTACAAGAATCGGGCCAACAACTTATCTTAAAATAAATATTTTTCTTATTAAAAAAATAACCCTTTTCGTTTTATCAAAAGCTGCCTCAAATATCTTACATATATAGACTATTTTAATAAACAAGCAATGATTGATGAATATTGTGGCTCTGCTACATAATTTAATAGTTCCGTTCAGAAACAGTTTGTCTTGGTGGGATATTATACCTACATCATATCATTCGTTCAGTCATGGATTATTTTTGTTACAGTTTAGATAGCATTTTTATATGAGTTTCGGGAGATGGTAGACAAGAAGATACTTACCGCCACCTCCTAAGACAGTATTATTGTATCATGGGCTCCTTTAAGAAATGGCGGTAAAGTCCGTCGGACAACACTAATTTTATTTACGTCCGTAATTATATACATATAAAGTCTGACATTTGTCCGCTATATTTGTGTAAAACACGTTAAACGTCGCAGTAAATGAGAACCTACGTAATAGTGCATGCTAGTTAATGCTTTTTATCTATATTTATCTGATGTCCACAAACAAGTTAGTAGACTGGCCCTATTTACACTAAAGCTATTAAAAAAGCATTTATTTAACAATTTTCTAGATTCCAATAATATATAATTAAATAATAATGCCAGGGGCGCCATCTAGCATTTAATTTAGATGCAGTCTTTGATATTTTAAATTAGAATTATGGAATATTTTGTAAATTCTTATTAAAAATTTAGGTATGCACCTTTCGTATTTCTATCGTTAATATAAAAAAGTTATTTTGTATATACCTATTACAGAAGTAATTTTATGAAAAAATAACTGGAATATTTTATTATCAAAATTAATGTGTGAGTTTATTGTTATTTCTGAATTCCGTTTGTGTGTATTTTTACTTGCCGTCGGCAAATGACACGTGGTATTAATGAAAAACGCTAAATTCTTTTCATTATTTTATACTTTATACCTTTTTGGTAAGTGCATAAGATGTAAAATAAACTATATTTATTTTTTTATTAGTTAATAGGTAGGCACATACAATGTATTGTTACTTAATTTCTTTAACTTTTCATGTTTTAAACTTTTAAAAGGCCATCATAAAATCCAATTTAAAACGAACTATCAAACAATAGAATTCTTTAGACTGTTTTTGCTTCTTTTTTAGTGATCTTAGTCACGTTATTCTTAAAACTATAAATTACAATCTCGGATGGTTGTGTTATTTTGTCTGTACTGTAGTATAGAAATCGTAAAACTTTCATATTATTCATTTCTTCCCAGGTAGGTAGGTATAAATAATATCAGTGTGCAACTGCAACCAAAGCAAATGGTTGCAAAGTTCACGCTTCACGCGTCCGGGACGCTTCACCAGAGGCGATAAAGTATTTAATTACATTATAAATTACACGACACACTTCCACAAGTCCGATAACAAGAAGTCAAGGCGCCAATTGCACAAACTTTCGTTAGTAAATGAGGAAATTCATCGAGAGCACGGCTCGTTCGCGATACTAATTACGAAAGAATAATTCAAATGAACACTAAATCGTCGTCTGGGCCACCGACCCCTCGTACTGATGGCCATAATTAATCGGGCACATACCTAAACACGATGGTCATGGCGTTGACGCGCCGAACACCAAAAAACACGTTCAAAAACTCCACACCGTTTAACACTACACGCACGTTACATTCTTGTTATCACACACTGTTGTCGCTTGCACTCGCGATGCACGTAATGTACACTCATTATTTTGTTTATCGCCGGTAGTTTTGGTCGAGCGTGAAACGTACCACAACCGGTCAAGCTCCACGAGTCTACTGCAAACAACAATGCTGCGTCGCGAGCGAGAACGAACTGCCACTCACACAAGATAACGGCACGCACACAGAGGCGGCTGGGCCGTGCACCGACATGCGCATATAAAAAACCAACGATCGGTATGCAGACGTTCGGTTTGAGCAGGTCCTCGGCTTGACGCTGTTTTCGTCTGCGGTTCGGGGTTGTAAGTTGATAAATTTAAATTACCACATGCTGGATATTTTTGTTATAACGATTTATTTCGCGTAATGGGCGTAGCAAAGATGGGAGGATGGTGGCCGTTACTCCACCCCTAATTATTTTATACTGGAAATATATGCCTACAATAATATTTATATCGATAAAAATATTCTCAGGACTCTTATAGCTTGAAAGTTGTATGACAATGTGTGGTACAAAATTAGATATTTATTTTTATTACGTCGTACACAGTTTTGTAGTGATATTTTTAATTTTTAAATTTATAGAATGGAGTAAATATTACTTTTCATACTTCTTATTTAACAATATAGTATTGATAACAGTGTTATCATTACTTCAGTGTCAAAGTAAAATAGTCACTATAGTTTAAAAACATCTAGCGATTTATTATTACGTTCTCTGATTACTAATAGGTCTCTAAAATTATTTTTGTTACGATAAAATCTTGTTCTCAATTCCAGGTAAAATTTCTTCATGTGGCAACATTAAAAACAAAAGAACGGCAGTCAGCGAACCTTGAGTGGGCAGGCGATACGATTCGAGCCTGCGCGCGAGTCAGCGCGCCATGTTGCTAGAGGATAGAGCGAGACAGCGCTCTACAATCATACACCCGTCCCCCTCCCCCGCTTGTTAGCGTTATTGCGTGCTGTAACTATAGTCGTCAGCGCTATACCACACACCCACACGCACGTATTGTTATCTTACACAAAATTTATAACAAGCAAGTCGGATTTCGTCTCAGCACTCCTAAATTCTTGCGGAAGGATTTTTTCGAACGCCTTCGCCTTAGGCATTGAAATTATAGGAGCTAACGTGTTTCGTTTATAACTTTGGTAGCGTTGTATAATACCTACCGTTCTGATTACGATGAATGGACGTTGGCTAGTTAAACCATAATTCATTCGTGTAATACGATATGGGAGTCGAATGACATGTGCTCGAATACTAGGAACGCTTTAAATGTTCCAGATTTGCTTAGAAGGTACATAGGTATCTACAGTATTCTAACTGCGTAGGTACTTCCACTATCTAGTACTTTAAATAATTAGAAATTTTAGCTTTTATGTGATAGTTTTAAAAAGTATTTTACTTCTAACTTCGGAAGTACAGTGGAACACAAAGTCAATTTATTGCATGATAAGTTTATGTCTTTGTAATAACTATTATTTTGTAATACCTATGGGAATTGTTTGTACAGAAACCGTTTGGGGCCACTGAAAATCAGTGTTGTGTATAGCCATAGCATAATATAATGAGTTACATTTTGAAAACTAAATTATAATAAGACTAGCAACACGGGCCGGCTTCGCACGGGTGCAATGTAAATGTACTAGGAATACAGTAGGTATACACAAAAAAAATAACATACAAATATAATAAAAAGAAATAAAACTATGGCTATTATAAATAAATAATAATAACTAAAATACTTATATCTATACCTACTAATATTATAAAGTTTGATTGTTTATTACGATTAACTCAAAAACTACTCGACCGATTTTGAAATTCTTTCACCAATAGAAAGCTACATTATCAGCGAGTAACAGATATTTTTTTGTGTAAAGTACATCTACATTGCACCCACCCGTGCGAAGCCGGGCGTGTTGCTAGTATTTTATATTTGTATAGGCTTGATTGACGCTATTGTATGATACCTACTTTAGTATCATTGAGGCTTCACCACTATTCCATCTGATGGTAGAGAATCATCGGATCTACGATTAGGCACGCCTGCTTAGAAGAAACCTATTTATAGTACGGTCAGCAAAAATCGCCAAGAATTACAAAATCATTACTTAGACAATTTTTTTTTAATTAAATAATATACATGTCTTACAAGTTTCCCCAAACTTAAGTAATTTGTGTGATTTTTTTATTACTTTTAACCTGTTTTTGATGCTTAACTTGAGAATAATTCCTTGATATTGACCTATTTTCGACGCCAAATAGGTACCTAGTATTTAAATAAAAATAATTTTAACATTTTGTTCGAAATTTGCATGGGTTAAAAAAGTTTTTTAAAATAGTTTTAAATAAGTACTTTCGATTGACCTTTTAAAAGAATATACGAGTGATTTCGGTCTTTTCAAAACTTTTTTTTATGTTAGATATCGACAGACGAGCATGAGGTTCACTTGATGGTAGGTGATACCTAGGGAACACAATCCCGAGCATATTTTTCAATCCCGGGATCCCGGGGCTATCCCGGGATTAGACTATGTGGTTTCAAATTGGGCGCAAATGAAATAAAATGTGTAATTTCTTAAAAGAAAAATGTAGTAAGAAAATAAAATAGACCAAACAATAAAAACTATACTTTTGTAAGAAAACAAAATGACAACACAAAAATCTAGAATTTTAAAATACATAAAATAAAATCGTTGAAATATCAAAGCATCCAATGTTTACAAGCCTGCTTCATAGTTTATATACAATATTATGATATGAGGTGATCGGATGATTCCCCTGATGGCCCGTTGGGTAATGACCTAAAGTCCCTAAGAGAGATGGGAAGTCCCTTCTAAGTTACGTACGGTGTATCTAAGGATTGTTTTTGTCGTTATGTAATAACATAAATGCAATTTATATAATCGAGGCAAGGTTATTGAGAAAATCTAGGCAAGGAATGCAAAATAAACCTGTTTGTAGCAATCCCGAAAATCCCGGGATTAGCCAAGTACAGTCCCGGGATTTACGGGACTAGAAAACGGCCGGGATCCCGGGATCCCGGGATTCGGGATCCCGGGATTGTGATCCCTAGTGATACCTCACCTTTGCTGTCTATTGATCACACAACATACATACCTACTTACTGTTAATATTTTTAGCGTATCAAACCCTTTACGTTTTTCCAAAAAGAAGCTAAATTTTTGTCTCGCCACTTGAAAAAAGGATTATTATTATTTTATTACAGAAAATATGGACTTATGTCTAAAATACGAATATTCAAAATATATGAAGAAAACAACATTAAGATTGGAAACTGTCAATTAAAAATATGTATTTACATATTTATCCGGGGCCTAATAATAAATATAATTATAAATTCATTGTTAAAATTAAATAATTATTTACTAAAGCCTCAAAGGTATTTTAACTGTCTAGAGTCGTGTATGAAGAGTGAACAATGATGTCATTAGCGCTCGCATGACAATCTCGGATTACATACACACTGGTCGCTCAACGGATAAAGAAATTATATCACGCTAATTTGGGTGATTATAACAGCTGATTTAACTATATTAGAAGATGTTTTAATTCTTTTACAAGCATATTTGCACTATCAAATGATACGGTGTCGACCGATTTTTTATTTATCGCATTCGGAAATTCGCGGTTTTTAGAACTATTTACTATTCAAGGAGCTAACTGTATGTTTCATAATAAAACGTGATTTTTTAAAAATAATGCTCTTTTTTATTACATATTTATACGGATCCTATTTATTAAAAATAAGTGCCCACGTTTATATATTTATTGTGTCATAAATATAAAACTTTAGATTTGGTAGAGTAGAACAGAAAATCTCGTTTCTAGTTTCAGACAATGTTCATTACAATTACAAAGACACGTACATATATGTACGTGTATTATATATACAAAAATAGTCATAATATATAATAAATGTATTGCGTATGAGATATAATAAACTGTAAAGAATTGCCACCTGAGTACAACCATATTATGTATGAAACAGACATTTTTAAAAAGGTTATCACGGCGAACAATAAAATAACAAAATAATACAAAGTAAGTAATAATTACTTGTGGGGGTAAACTGTACACCTTTGGGTGAGGAATTATACATCGATAGCCATAGATATACAATTCTTCCAACTATACATAATACCTATATTATGTAGTTAGAATTACATTCGTTTTAAATTACACAAAACCAATAACGCCATCTACTAAACACACTAGACAATTCTATTTTAGAACAGCGACATCTATTGGAAATGACAATAAGTACTTTAGACACAATAGTTCAACATAAACGTTGTAATTACTTTTCTATGCTTCCGCAAGATGTCGCTATAAAATAGAAACGTTTTTATAAGTTAGGAAGTATTCTATTTTATTTAAAACTAGTGGACCCCGCAGACGTTGTTCTGCCACAATTTTGGCTCCGAAATTATATAATTATTCTTTAATTAATACCCCCCCACTCTTATGAAGATAGGAATTTCTTAAGATTTTTCAAAAATTTTTTTACATACAAACCTTCTCCTAAAAATTCTGAAGACAACAAAAAAAAATTTAGCTCAATCGGTCCAGCCGTTCTCAAGTGATGCGAGTACATACATGCGGCATTTTATTTTTATTTATATTTAAAATTATACACTGATAACTGACTTATTTATTCAAATTAACTCGAATTTTCCCTATTTATACGTGTAAACCGTGTATTTGAAGAAGATTTTTTTTTTGTAGCAGCTCAGATTAAATATTTAATCTGAGTGTAATTGAATTAAATTAGAAATAAAGAAGACTAGCTTCTGCCCGCGACTTCGTCTGCGTAGAATTAGTACTAAGGATAGCTTATTTTTGAAGCTGTTTTTTCATCAATGGCGCTACACTCAAGTCAATAATGACGTGATATTTTTTAAACTGTTCGTCCAAATTACTTAGTGTAAAAGACAAAGTTCATTTACATTAAATACTGAAAGCGAAAAATGTATCAATTTTGATAAGAATTAGCTAAATACTCTAAAAATTGCAATTGAAAAAATGAATCAAATTTAAATATATTTATGGCTCATAGTTTAGGGTATATTGGCTTCCACATAAAAGGTAGATATATGCTATCGCGGACTTTTATTTAGAACTATTTAAAACAAACAATCCCATCATATATTATATTCTTGTAACTCCAACCGTTTAGGCATCGCACGCCATGATAGCCCTCAGAAGGCAGGAATTTTTCCGAGTTATTTGATACTTATCGTTATATTATGGCCAATATACAAAAACTGTTTATAAATTGTAGCCTATGTATTATTCTGATGAATAAAAGATAATACTGTAAAGTTTCAACAAAATCCGTTCAGAAGTTTTTGCGTGAAAGATTAACAAACATACATACATTCTCACAGTTTTTAATACACATTCACAATTTATAATATTATATTATTACATACAAACTGCTGTGATTGACTCTAATTTGCTTATTTTAATACATTTTTATAAACTACGTTTTTTAAGTACCACCATCCCTCTCATGATACCCTGCTTAATTTTGATATCTTTCATTGTACGGCATTTTTACTAATCAAATACATGTTTCCGATGAATATACGTATATACAGATTACTGTACCGTCGAATAAGATGAAAAACGGGGTTGATATCGAGAAAATTATAAGTAGTAATTTTCCTTCGGAAACCGTTTGGGGGGGGTCACTGGCAGTCTACTTTTCGGTTTTCGGGACTCGCACCCTGTTGCGTCATCTGCCATCTTGAATTGAAGGGTGAATTTATGTTTATTCAATAAGTCGTTTATTTTCAATCTTACACGAAAAATGGTCATAACCAAAGTTGTTTGGAATTAAATTTCCTACAATTTTGTTCATAATAATTTTTTTTCTACGATCGATTTTTTTCGATTTATACTTGAAAAAAGGTGAAATTCTTATATCTTATTTCTCATATCTTATATCTCATATCTCATATCTTATATCTTATATCTTATATCTTATATCTTATATCTTATATCTTATATCTATATCTTATATCTTATATCTTATATCTTATATCTTATATCTTATATCTTATATCTTATATCTTATATCTTATATCTTATATCTTATATCTTATATCTTATATCTTATATCTTATATCTTATATCTTATATCTTATATCTTATATCTTATATCTTATATCTTATATCTTATATCTTATATCTTATATCTTATATCTTATATCTTATATCTTATATCTTATATCTTATATCTTATATCTTATATCTTATATCTTATATCTTATATCTTATATCTTATATCTTATATCTCATATCTCATATCCCATATCCCATATCCCATATCTCATATCTCATATCTCATATCTCATATCTCATATCTCATATCTCATATCTCATATCTCATATCTTATATCTTATATCTTATATCTTATATCTTATATCTTATATCTTATATCTTATATCTTATATCTTATATCTTATATCTTATATCTTATATCTTATATCTTATATCTTATATCTTATATCTTATATCTTATATCTTATATCTTATATCTTATATCTTATATCTTATATCTTATATCTTATATCTTATATCTTATATCTTATATCTTATATCTTATATCTTATATCTTATATCTTATATCTTATATCTTATATCTTATATCTTATATCTTATATCTTATATCTTATATCTTATATCTTATATCTTATATCTTATATCTTATATCTTATATCTTATATCTTATATCTTATATCTTATATCTTATATCTTATATCTTATATCTTATATCTTATATCTTATATCTTATATCTTATATCTTATATCTTATATCTAATATCTTATATCTTATATCTTATAACTTATATCTCATATCTCATATCTCATATCTCATATCTCATATCTCATATCTCATATCTCATATCTCATATCTCATATCTCATATCTCATATCTCATATCTCATATCTCATATCTCATATCTCATATCTCATATCTCATATCTCATATCTCATATCTCATATCTCATATCTCATATCTCATATCTCATATCTCATATCTCATATCTCATATCTCATATCTCATATCTCATATCTCATATCTCATATCTCATATCTCATATCTCATATCTCATATCTCATATCTCATATCTCATATCTCATATCTTATATCTCATATCTTATATCTTATATCTTATATTTCATATCTTATATCCTATATCTTATATCCTATATCTCATATCTTATATCTCAAAATTAAAAAAAAATTCAAAATTCAAAAATCATTTATTCATTTAGGTAACACAATGTACACTTATGAACGTCAATAAAAAAACATATTAAATGCTTCTAATTTTACATTTACTGCCAGTTCACAAATCAAGGGCGTAGAGCGGACGAGAAGAACTGGCAAGAAACTCGCCGCCACTCTTTTTAATCGCCAAGTTTTTGTTTTACAAATGTTTTATAAGGGGCTGCAACCAATTACACCATGTTCCACATGACATCACACAATTAACTATAATTATCAAAAAATATATTTATATAAACGAAAAAATAAAAAAATAAAACAAAGATTTGTCCTCTATCA